>MU968389.1:7448801-7715994 GCA_034641835.2 Pinus albicaulis
GGTAGGTTGGCTCCTGATGAGACCCCCTATCCTCCATTTGCCATATCATAAAATGACGCAGGTTACCCTGCAAAACCCAGAATCTTCCCATTTTACCATGCATATAAAATGCATCATCAACAATTAAGCTCCAAAACTTCCCATTCTGGCAATCTCACACACACACTTTTATATGCGGAAGCATTTAAACATATCGTTCAAAACCATAATATTTAACCATCACACAATCCATAATCAAATCCAATACCTCTCATTCCCAACATTCACATATGGCTGGATTTTTAAAATCAAAATTCAATAAAAAGAATGCGCCTATGCTTCAAAAGCTCCACCTGGAAAATTCACACCACTGCACATTGATTTTATGCATCCCCACCTTCACGATCTGTTCAACATACCAATTTCTTTCTAATCAAATCGACTTTGATTTAAATATAGTCAACGCCTTAGGTTGACCGGACCAATTAACATGTTATGCAGACATTCAATTGGAAATTATCAATAAATAAAACCAGACATTAAACTTGAACCCACAAATAACTTACCATCTCCAGCATTCGCACCATAGTTGCGTTTCATTGCATTCACTATCCAACGCCATCAATAAACTCTACAATTTAATTTGTGTCAACTACAATAAAATCAAATGCAGACTTCATATCCAACTTTGCGCCTTATACACTCCCATCGTTTTCATGACTAGATTTCTTCCACGATTTTAAATGCAATCAAACTGATTTAACAGCATTCCCATGCGCAGTTTCTTCATTCTGTGTTCCCTTTTGAAGTCGATGCTATAGATCGAAAAACATTCACGCATTTCCAATCGATCTCTGAAACCCCACTGAAAAACACTTGTTAGAACCCAGTTAATCTTCTTCAATCGATTGAACTAATCACCACCAGTACCAATGTCAACTCTCAAGCGTTGTATATATAATGTGTATGTGTGATTCCAAGCATCTGCATGGTTGTATTTCTTTAGTGACTTCAATCCTCACCAGGTCAATTTATCCGTATATGCTAAACTTCAAGAAGTCGACTCCATCATTGTTGTGCTTAACCTACAATTTTCATTCACTCAACACGAATTCTTCAGTGCTAAAAAGTCTATCCCTCTTCAATAACACATGGGAATCGATCCACAATTTGATCTGGTATTTATAAATAGATTTCATTAAACAGACTATATAATTTCAAATCCTACCTAATCGAACTCCATTCGATTGTATATCATTCGATCTTCAACGTTGTTCTGTGTTTATAACTCCGTGCCAAAGCTGCCAATACTACGGATCTTCAACGTACTCAATATTTCCGATTCATAATTGATGGCTTTCGGATTTCCATTTAACTCTTGGCAATCGCTATATGACATTCATTTCAAATGGTGCGCTATCTGCAAACCTCCACAACAGAAAGTCGACATGGCTTAAATTCAATGCTTTTGAAATATGCAGAATTTCATCTCATTCAATGATGCCAATCAAACCCTCAGATTGACATAAAAACAATCAATTCATTCAACACACGGATTTACCATTACAATTAACAACTTACATGCCGATATTGATAATATCGATTCTTCCAACTTCTGCACAGAGTTTTGTCTACAAAGCTTATCATATGAATGAAATAAGAACTCAACATCTTTCTACCAATTCAACCAAGAATATATATATATATATATATATATATATATATATATATATATATATATATATATGTCACACAGAATTTTCAAAACTAAATTCTTCATCAATAAAACCAAATGTAAACAATTACAAAAACCTCTTAATTCATGGCCAAATTTTCAAATCGATGGCCCTTTTACAAAAGCTGGAGGCTTACAACCTCTTCCTCTATTCTACACTCTAATCTCACCTGCTCTCATTTGCCTTTGAGGCATATCAATTTATACAAATTTTAATTGAACCAATTTTGGTTCTCATCCCTTTAATCACTCAACAAACCCCTAAATATCTCAATAAATCCTAAAATCGCTCTTGAATCCCTAAGGATCCTCTCTCACCCAAAATTAATGAATCTAATTTCTAAATTAAAATCTCTCATCCCTTTACATCCTCAACTGACCAAATTCTCTCATATTTGATAATTATATACAGTATTTAATTAAAAATAAATAAAACCCACTCAAATCATTTATAAAAATCTAGCTCTTTTTAAAAACTTAAACACCCCTAATTTTTAATAAATACAAAGTATTTTCAAGTCTAATGCTCCTGCATCAACCTCCCAAGGTTGAAAATGATCAGGATCTCCTGATCATGCGTTTTAAGTCCTTGTCCGCCTGGATCCCACACTTTGTTCTACAAGTCATCATCTATATCTGCTGTCATATGCTACTTTTCTCTAGGTCTCCGTATCTTATGTTGTCTTGCTCCACTCTCTGTACTTTCACAGTATGTCTCTGTTTTCATTTTTTTGCTGCTTCTCTTCCTTGCTAATGTCTTCCTCTGAGACACTTTCAACATGATTCTTCTGATTAATTCAATTTCTCGGTCCAATAAATATTAATGTTGCTAATTTCTTTCTTCCTGCTGAGCTCTAGCTTGCTCAGTTCTTACTCGCTCAGTTTTTACTGTCACTTGCTGACTTCTTGCTGCCACCCAATCATCCATGCCCTCTTGTTTTCTACAACGGAAAAATTCTTCTCTGTCTTCTTCTATCATCAACTTACTGGACTGGTACATTGTGTACTCCTTTCTACTATCTTCATCTTTCTACATCTGCAATTCCCAATTCTGAAATTGAGATTCCTCCTACACTGAATCTCGATCATTCAGCATCATTTCGAGCAACATAACTTCTTCATCCCATGGATTTGAAATTTCCACAGAATTTTCTTCTTCCTTCATTTGACTGCTCAACTGAGTCAAATGTTCTTCAGTACCTGCAACAACACCTGCATTCACAAAACACTTGTTAAAATAAAAATCATAAGACATCAGTGCCTTCTTCCTCTTTGCCAGCACCTCAGTATGATGTTCTAAGTTCTCCTCCACTATCAGCACATCAGTATGTCAATTCAAACTTTCCAAAGAATTCTTTGTAGAATTCCTAAGACTATCAACTAGTCTTCCTTTCACATCATCTGTCTCCATGATATCTTTCTTCTTTCGTTCACTGTACTGAACTCTTTCTTCTGATGCAATCTCTCTATCATACTCTGAATTCTCCAACAGATATTCCAACAATGCAATTTCTCTGTGGCATTGCTGAAGCATATCATCATCACTTACAGTCCTTGCATTCACACACAAGCTTTCAGTTTGGAAATCACAAATTTCAACAGTCTCAACTGTTACTTCATTTATCAGTGCTTCAGACTGATTCACTTCTTCTGCATCCACAAGAACTTCCTCTTGTACTATAACAGCTTCAAGTGAAAACGCATCACTGCTTTCTTCTTCCGAGTACTTATCTCCTGAAAGACTCTTTTCCATGCTTGTGACAGCTTCACAAAATTGTGCATCCTCCTCAGTAAAACCTGTAATCACATCACAATTGTCAGCTACAAAAAAACAAGATTTTACATCATCCAGTTGATTTGGACCTCCCCAATAAATCAAGAAATCATCAATGATCTCCTCCTCTATTTCATCAATGGAAACCTCAACTTTCAACTCAGCTGCTCTGAGTTGTTCACATCTCAACTATATACTCATCATCTACTCAAGCTTCTTCAGCTCTTCTGTTAACTGCATATTTATCTATTGATCTATTTTCTGCTATAGCCTCTGCCACTTCACTCTCTTTCTCATGGTCCAACCATGTCTCTGGTCTTTCACACTTTCCCGTAAAAACTCCATAAATAACTCGATATGAACCACGATCTCAGCTTTCTCTTTCTCATACTCTTCATCAGTCAACTGCTCTTTTATGCCATTTTCCTTGGCATCTTTCTCCCTCTTTCTACTGTGGCCTCTTTCTGAACCTCTGCTCTCTCCTTTATGAATTTCAATAGTCATCTCCTTCACCATGAGTTTCTCACCCATGAGTTGCACCAAGCCTCTGCAACAGTAACTCTCCTTCTGCCACTTACCTCACCAATCCTTTCCTCTGGATCTGGCCTTTTGGTAATCACTGGTCCTCTACTGGAACCTTTCGAGCAATTCTCCACTACTCCTTTGGGCTTCACTCATCTGCAACTTTATTCAACCTCTGTTGAATTTCCAGGTTTGCCACTCTCTCTTATAATCCCTTACTGGACTCCTTCATCACTGCTCTTTAGCTGTGATCTGCTTCTTTTCACTGAGACTTCTCAATATGCCTGCAACCAATTTCTTCAAGCATAACCTTCAAACAAGAGTTCAATAATAATGATCATTAACTCACCTCCAAGATCCTGTTGATCTTGACTTATCTTCCACCTGTGCTGCATCCCTGTGCTACAATCTTTATTAGTTCCAAAATCTAATCTTAACACATGCAATTAACTCAATTTTAAAAACTTGAATCTTCAAAACTTAAATCTTCACACATAGAGCTATTCCAGCTCTGATACCGAAATGATGCAGGTTACCCTGCAAAACCCAGAATCTTCCCATTTGACCATGCATATAAAATGTATCATCAACAATTAAGCTCCAAAACTTCCCATTCTGGCAATCTCACACACACACTTTTATATGCGGAAGCATTTAAACATATCGTTCAAAACCATAAGATTTAACCATCACCCAATCCATAATCAAATCCAATACCTCTCATTCCCAACATTCACATATGGCTGGATTTTTAAAATCAAAATTCAATAAAAAGAATGCGCCTATGCTTTAAAAGCTCCACCTGGAAAATTTACACCACTACACATTGATTTTATGCATCCCCACCTTCACGATTTGTTCAACATACCAATTGATTTCTAATCAAATTGGCTTTGATTTAAATATAGTCAACGCCTTAGGTTGACCGGACCAATTAACATGTTATGCAGACATTCAATTGGAAATTATCAATAAATCAAACCAGACATTAAACTTGGACCCAAAAATAACTTACCATCTCCAGCATTCGCACCATAGCTACGCTTCATTGCATTCATTATCCAATGCCATCAATAATCTTTGCAATTTAATTCATGTCAAATAAAATAAAATCGAATGCAGACTTCATATCCAACTCTGCGCCTTATACACTCCCATCATTTTCATGACTGGATTGCTTCCACGATTTTAAATGCAATCAAATTGATTTAACAGCATTCCCACGCGTAGTTTCTTCGTTTTGCGTTCCCTTTTGAAGTCGATGCTACAAATCGAAAAACATTCACGCATTTCCAATCAATCTCTGAAACCCCACTGAAAAACACTTGTTAGAACCCAGTTAATATTCTTCAATCGACTGAACTAATCACCACCAGTACCAATGTCAGCTCTCAAGCTTTGTATATATAATATGTATGTGTGATTCCAGGCATCTGTATGGTTGTATTTCTTCAGTGACTTCAATCCTCACCAGGTCGATTTATCCATATACGCTAAACTTCAATAAGTTGACTCCATCATTGTTGTGCTTAACCTACAATTTTCATTCACTCAACACAAATTCTTCAGTGCTAAAAATTCTATCCCTCTTGAATAACACATGGGAATCGATCCACAGTTTGATCTGGTATTTATAAACAGATTTCATTAAACAGACTATATAATTTCAAAGCCTGCCCAATCGAACTCCATTCGATTGTATATCATTCGATCTTCAATGTTGTTCTGTGTTTATAACTCCGTGACAAAGCTGCCAATACTATAGATCTTCAACGTACTCAATATTTCCGATTCATAATTGATGGCTTTCGGATTGCCATTTAACTCTTGGCAATCGCTATATGACATTCATTTCAAATGGTGCACTATCTGCAAACCTCCACAACAGAAAGTCGACATGGCTTAAAGTCAATGCTTTTGAAATATGCAGAATTTCATTTCATTCAATGATGCCAATCAAACCCTCAGATTGACATAAAAACAATCAATTCATTCAACACACGGATTTACCATTACAATTAAGAATTGAAATGCCGATATTGATAATATCGATTCTTCCAACTTCTGCACAGAGTTTTGTCTACAAATCTTATCATATGAATGAAATAAGAACTCAACGTCTTCCTACCAATTCAACCAAGAATATATATATATATATATATATATATATATATATATATATATATATATATATATATGTCACACAGAATTTTCAAAACTAAATTCTTCATCAATAAAACCAAATGTAAACAATTACAAAAACCTCTTAATTCATGGCCAAATTTTCAAATCGATGGCCCTTTTACAAAATCTGGAGGCATACAACCTCTTCCTCTATTCTACACTCTAATCTCACCTGCTCTCATTTGCCTTTGAGGCATATCAATTTATACAAATTTTAATTGAACCAATTTTGGTTCTCATCCCTTTAATCACTCAACAAACCCCTAAATATCTCAGCAAATCCTAAAATCACTCTTGAATCCCTAAGGATCCTCTCTCACCCAAAATTAATGAAACTAATTTCTAAATTAAAATCTTTCATCCCTTTACATCCTCAACTGACCAAATTCTCTCATATTTGAGAATTATTTACAATATTTAATTAAAAATACATAAAACCCACTCAAATCATTTATAAAAATCTAGCTCTTTTTAAAAACTTAAACACCCCTAAGTTTTAATAAATACAAAGTATTTTCGAGTCTAATGCTCCTGCATCATAAAATTTTTAGTGAAATATATAAAAAAAAAAAAATCTTCTTTTTCATATAGCACTTTCCTACTTATATATAAAGTATGGCTCAGCACTCCTTAAGAGTAGGGATGGTGGAAGAAGTCTAAACATCTAATATAAAAGAATATTCCCTTATTCATATTTAATAAGTAAAAATCAAAGAAAGTTATAAATATTTGGGGAAGAAGCAACATGATAAAGATAATCGATCATATTAATTCTAGTGATAGTAAGATAGCAAAGTCATGTTATTGATTATGTCCTTTTTTTCCTTTTTCTTATCATTACCAAAAAATTTCTTAAAAAAATGAAATTTCTTTTGATTTGCTAATTCCAGTAAGCTTTAATTTGTGTTATTTTGTATAAATAGTATGTTTTCCTTTAGAAGAGTCATCAGAAATCCTAAAAATTCTTGTCTAAAACAAAAAATAATCCACTCAAAAGGTGTTGTTCCTTTGGAAAATAATAACAGAAACAATCTTCTAAAATGTTGTTCCTTTGGAAAGGAACAACAAGAAAACAATCTACGAAAAGTGTTGTTCCTTTCGAAAGGAACAACAAAAAGAATCTGTGAAACTATTGTTCCTTTCAAAAGGAACAACAAAACAATCTGCACAATAGCAAAAATAAATAGCACAATTGTTGTTCCTTTCAAAAGGAACAGTAAAAACACTCTCCGCAAAGTTGTTGTTCATTTCGAAAGGAAAAACAAAAACTCAAAAGAAGCGAAATAAATAGAATTTGGAGAAACAGAATTCCATAAAAACAAACAAAATAAATGAACAATGTCTATGTACAAATTTCAAAGGAAAGAAATGATTTAATGAATGGGTGTCGAGGAGGAGTTATCCCCTTCAGCGAGAATTTGCATGGTAGAATCTTCCCGTAATTTTTGGTAGAAGGATTCTCGAGTAAGCGGTTTATGATACAATCGTACTCGATGACCATTTACTTTGAAGGAATGTCCAGATCCATCAATGGTGGTTAATGTAATGGTGCCATTATCAAGTACTTTTTGTATCTCGTAAGGGCCAAGCCATTGTGTCTGGAGTTTCCTTGGAAAATCCTGAAACCTGGAGTCATATAGGAGTGCCCAATCTCCTTCGTGGAAGATATTTTCTTTGATGAGGGCGTCGTGCCATTTTTCTCTCTGTTGTTGAATTAACGCAGTGTGCTAAAGAGCAGAGAGCCTAATTTCATCTAACTCATTTATGTGCTGCAATATTTTGGCCTGGGCTTTATTTAAATCTAGACCCACGTTTTGGGTTGTTCTTAGTGTCTGAATTTCAAACTCTATTGGAAAGATGGGCTCTTTTCCAAATACCAATTCATATGGTGAATATCCCGTAGTATCTCTCCATGTTGTTCGGTACGCCCATAAGGCTTCTGGAAATCTGTAGGCCTAGACATGTCTATGTGAGGCAACAGGTTTTGTCAATATAGACTCGATTACTTTATTCGTGCTCTCTACTTGGTCATTTGCCTGTGGGTGGTATGGGGTTGTAATCTTGTGCTGAACGTGGTAATTCTATAATGTTTCAGTGATTTTATTACCTACAAACTGTGGTCATCCATCTGTGATTATGTCCCTTGGGAGGCCATATCGCACAAATATTTGGAAAAGAAATTGTATTACAGAGTCCTCTGTAGCTTTTGAAAGTGCCTCTTCTTCAACCCATTTAGTGACATACTCGGTTGCAACTAGGATGTATGTTTTTTTGTTTGATGGGGGGCTAATAGGGCCAAAAAAAATTGAGTGCCCAGCGTTCAAATGGTTCAATTACTATTTGTGGGTTCAAAGGCATTTCATCGGAATGTCCAGGGCGATCTACCCTTTGGCAGCTATCACAGGCCTGCACAAATTTTTTGGCATCTTTAAAACTAGTAGGCCAATAATAGCCTATCCGTAAAACCTTATGGGCAATTCTACGATCTGCAAAATGTCCACCACATGGCCCGTCACGGCATGCTTTCAAAATATCAAATACTTCGTCCTCCTGGACACATCTCCTAATTTGCATATCTGACCCAGTATGAAACAGGTAGCCCCCAATCCAAGAGAATCAGGTACTACGCTGTACTATCTGCTTTCGTTCATTAAGGGTTAGATGTTTAGGTAATTTACCTATTGCCAAATAATTTTCTATATCAATGTACCATGGGGTTCTAACAATAACAGCGAAAAAATGTTCATCTGGGAAATGTTCTTCGACTGCTACTGCATCTGTTGGCTTTGGCATTCTTGACAGAAAATCAGCTACACGGTTCTCTTTTCCAAGTCGATCTTTGATTGTAATTTCGAGTTCCTGCAATAAAATAAACCATATTGTCACTCTTCCATTTGTAATAGGTTTAATTGCTAAAAATTTAATGGCAGAGTGATCAGTATATAGAACTATGGGATACCCAATTATATAATGTCTAAACTTATTTACAGCGTGTACTACAGCTAAAAATTCCTTCTCAGTCATAGTATAATTTAGTTCAGTAGGAGATATATTTTTTCTGATATAATAGATTGCATATGGTTTTTTATCTTCCTCCTGCCCAAGCACTGCTCTAATCGTTGTGTCTGAGGCATCAGATGAAATTTGGAATGGAAAATTCCAATTTGGGCCCCTTAGCACTGGGGCTGTTGATATAAGCTTTTTCAGATCATTGAAGGCATTGTCACATTTATCTATCCAAATAAAATCAACATTTCATATTAGTGTATATAAAGGTGCAGCTATTTGAGAATAATGTTCTATAGATCTCCTATAATAACCAGAAAATCCAAGAAAGCTACATACCTCTGTTTGTGTGGTGGGTGTGGGTATTAACAAAATTATCTAAATTTTGGCTGGATCCACCTGAATTCCAGTTGCTGAAATATAGTGCCCTAAGATAAGTCCTTCGGTCATCATCATATGAAACTTTTCATGGCTTAAACAAAGCCTAGTGTCAATACATCTTTGCAACACCTTTTCTAAATTTTCTAATGCTAGCTCAAAATCATCTCTGTAAGATGTGGAGTCATCCATATATACTTCAAACCCTTCATTTATTAAATCTGAAAAGATGCTAAGAATGGCCCTTTGAAATGTAGCGGGGGCATTGCATAGGCCAAAGGGTAAGAATCGGTAGGAAAATGTCCCCCAAGGACAAGTAAAAATAGTTTTATCTTAGTCTTCAGGGGAAATCTGGATTTGATTGTACCCACTGAAGCCATCGAGGAAAGAAAAGAATTTCTTTTCTGCCAATGTGTCTAATACCTGGTCAACGAAAGGAAGGGGAAAGTGGTCTTTCTGGGTTGCCTTGTTGAGTTCTCAGTAATCTACACATATTCTCCACTTCCCATTTTTCTTTGGTAGCACTACTAATGGAGAGACCCACTTGCTATCAGATATTGGGTAAATGAAATTGACATCCAATAGTTTTTGTAATTCAGCTTTCACAATATCTTTAAGGTGAGGATTTAATCTTCTTTGGGGTTGGTGAATGGGTCTCGCATCATTTTCGGTATAGATGTGGTGTGTCCATAATTGGGGGTCAATTCCCTTCATGTCTGGATAATCCCATGCAAAGGCTGCTTTATATTTCCATAGTAATTGGACCAACTTCTCGTCTTGTTCAATAGTCAATTTTTTGTTAATGTTTAGAGTTTTTCCCAGCTCAATTTCTACAATCTTACTATTGTACACAGAAGTAGTGGGTATTACTTGATCGGGGATGTCTTTCAGAGGATCTTCTTCTTCTTCATAATCAAATGATGCCTTGATTATGTGAAATTGTAGATGGGATATGATTTGTGGTTTGTTAATAAAAATATTAATGATATCATCCTCTGTTTGGTCTTTAAAATCGAGGGCATCTTCTACAGTTAGAGATGATCTCATGTTTTCCATAAGATATGATACAGGTTGCTTTCTTGTTTTGATTATTGATAGGCTTGGTTGGGCTAGGGGATATAAAGCTAAATTCTTGACATAACTTCCCCTTTTTATTGTCATGTTGCCTTGTCGATAGCCAATATAAGCATCGACAGTTTCCAAACAAGGTCTACCTAGGATTAACAGATGCCCATCTAGTCGGTTCTTTGGGTTGATAACCAGGAAGTCAGAAGGTACCTTATGGTTTTACTACCGATCGATCAACCAATTCTAATAAGGTTGTTGTTGGTTCCATTGATGTAATGCAAATTTTTTGATAGATGGTGGCTGTTAAGATATTGATTGTGGCTCCTAAATCAACCAAGGCATTTGGGAACAATTGCCCATTGATTTGCACCGTCACTATAGGATTTCCTGGAACTTCATATTTTACAGGTGTTTCCATTCCTAATAATAAGTTAGATAGAGTACCGACTATTTGTACAGTTGGGTTGGTGGTTGTTCTCCTCTTTGGCTTCTTTATACACAGTTCCTTAATGGTTTTTGCATAAATAGGGATTTCTTGGATAGCTTGGAGGAGAGGGAATTTTATACACAATTTTTTTAATTCTCCCAGAAGATAAAAATTATGATGTTCTAATGGGTGAGGTATGATCAATCGTTCTGGGAATGGTAGAGAAGAGGTTGTTGCTTGCTGTTGATTTTTTTGTTGAACCACCTTCTCTTTTTGCAATGTTTGTTATACAGGTAACGGATCTTCAATATGAACATTTTTGTCTCTATCTGTTTCTACTATACACCCAGACCTCAATTGAAGGTCATTACACTCCCTCAGTTCAGTTTCTAATTTTTGTGGTTCCATTATTTGGATAGACTAAACTGGCCTATTGTTTGGGTTTGGGTTGTGCTGGGCTGGGAGTTGTGGTCTTAAGTTGGTCTGGGGGTTCTGTGGTAATGTATAGGGAGCTGGAAGTGTAGGTTGAGAAAGGGGAATTGTTCCAGCTAGCTGATTTGTAGGTATTTTCCAGTTTGACTGCCAAGTCTGACTCTACGAAGTAGAGGGGGACTATTGTGTTGGATAAGCATTGTTTTGCCAAAACGGTGGGCAGAAAGGAAAATTTGGCCAATTAGTTTGATTTGTTTGATTTGGCCATGGCGATGTAGGAAATGGCTATTGTGACCAATTAGGGAAAGGTGGTTGATTTTTCCACATTCCATTATATTGCTGAGCATTGTATTGAGGAGGCTAAAAAGAAGAAAATGGATCAGTTGGCATACCTGATTGTCGTGGCTGCCATTTTCAGCACTGATTAAGTAAGCATACCACTTCTAATTCTTCTTTTGCCTCCTTATAGACTGCTTTTAGGCAAGGAAGCAAGGGACATCCTTCTGTGGGGTGGTCTTTCATGAAAATGGCACAAACATTGATTACATCCAGCAGACCCTCTTTGTGGTTGTGTTTCTTCCTGCATCTAGGACAAAATACTACCAAATTTTGTTCTGCTTCTGCCTGCTTTTGTTTGGCTTGCATAATGTCGAACTGCGTTGTTGGAGTCCCTAAAATATCTGTTTTAAAATCTTCCAGCAGTTTTCCAATATTTGCATGAGTTACACCTTCATTGGAGGTCTTATTATCCCTTATGATCATGTCACATTCTGCTGATTTTAGCCTTGTATTACCCCTCGAACTCCTAATACACAAATCAATGATGTTAGCATAGATTCCTTGATATATATCACCTTTTCCCATAATATTCAATGTTTCAACCCATTGCTCCTTCATTCCCCTAATTAATGTAGTTTTAGCACATTATCATGTAAGGGTAAATATGCATAAGGGGATCTCTGAAGATTATATTGAAACCGTTCCACATATTCTTCCAGGGTTTCATTTGATTTTGTTGTCATTTGGAATATTTCTTCTTTTAGTTCCCAAGACCTTTAATAATCTTGATAGTTCTTTAAAAACATAGCTTTCATCTGATCCCAATCAGTTATGACACCCCCACCTAGCTCCATAAACCATCATAAGGCTGCTCCTTTTAATGTGGAAGGAAATAGTTTTAATTTTTGGGGATCAGTGGTATAGTCATACCCCCTGCATAACACATCGAATTCAAATAGAAATTCATCTGGATCTTCCGATGTCAAGCCATGAAATGTAGGAATATGTTGAAGGGGAATGGCTTTCATAGGTGCATTAACTACAACTTCCACTATAGGATATTGCAGTGTGGAGGTTTGTTGGGGTGTTTGCTGGTTCTGGTTTTGGTTCTGGGCCATTTGATCAAATATTTGCCAATATCCTTCTGGGATCTCAAGGGAATTCCTATGCTGACTGGAAGGAGTAGGAATGGCCTTGACAGCACTCCCTTGATCTAGAACAATAAGTATTCCTTGCTGGCCTACTAATTGAGGAGATTCAGGTCCTTTGTTTTGAATGAGTTTGACAACACTTCCCTTATCTAGACTACTCACTATTTGGACTATTTGAAGAGGAGATTTTGGTTCTTCTGCTTCTCCTGTTTCCCCTTCTCCTTCACGGAGATTACTCGAGTTCCCTTATGGAGAAATTAGGCAGGGATTCTCAATTTCTTGGGAATCTTTCTCAATTCCCACTATTTGACTATGTATCTCAGCCAAGGCTTCAGATGGTGCCTCTGTGGCCTGAAGGGAACTAGTAGGCTATCTAGAGATAACTTTACTAGGTCCTACTGATGGCCGAGATTCAGTATTTTTAAGGATTTCATCAATGAAAATTTTTCTCCCAAGGGTCACCGGTCCCTTAGTTTTTTCCGGTTTAGGAGGAATTTTTTTTTTTTTAGCTGGTTTATTCATTCAAGAAAACAAACCTTCACTCCTACCTAAAGAAATAAGTTTACCTAATTATGTTGTGAAGTGGGCTATGAGCAAGTATGTTCCTTGCCAGGTGCATAGGTTCTTACCTTCCATCTTTAATACCAAATTCTTCGCAAGCAGAAGAAAATCAAATGTGCATCACTCCTTCGAAATGGCACACACCCTCCCCGGCAACGGTGCCAAAATGTTGAGGTATAAAAGGTATCTTTTTAACACCTAATTATCCTACATTAATTATCAATCTGGGAATGAATTTTTGTTTCAAGAGTGTACTCTATTTGAGACTGCACTTTAGCTAAGAGTAATGCTATGAAATATGTAGTATAGTATTCTAGATACAAGAGTAAATGGATGCTTGCAAAGAAATATAATTACAGTAACATGAATGAAAATACTCTGAAATCTCAACTGCTCACTCTGCAAAGCATCAATCATGGATATGGTAGCAATAAATCATTCCCTTAGAAATCGATGCAACTGAAATCACACTGAGACAAGGTAATCAATCTGGGAACTTGGAGGCATTAACCAATGTTCTTCTACAGTTGACAGTCCTGCTCTTTAAACAATCAAAGTTAAATCGAAGTTGAACTACTTGCTAATGAAAATAACTAAGAAGAACTTCTTCTAAAAGCAAGAATTGGAAAGGAACAACAATTCGTAATCTCTATGTGTACACGGCAACTGTAAACAATATCTTTATAATCTGAACCTAATGAATTAGAAATAAACAGCAAACAGTAACTGAGCAGCAATCAGCAATTGAACAGCAAATGTAAACTTGACAAAATCAGATAACAAATCTTCTTAAACTCCAACCCTGTCGACAGAAAACACTATGAAATTGTCAATCGAAATGAACCACAATCCAATGGAACAGCAAACGGAATTAAGTATGGAACAACAAATCTTTATAAGAGACAGTGTTGTAGCTCCTAGAGACAGCCTAGAGTTGTGATAGACCAGTGCCTAGGACATCTTAGCATAGCAAGGAGCGTATAATGTAATGTGTGAAGTTGTCAGCTTCAGCTCACATGCTATCTCTTGTAAATAGGGAAATAAAATAGAATGGGACCAAACTCTCAGAAACTGACACAGCAAAAGAGATACTACAAAGGCAAGATGTAGAACTCTGATACAAAAGCAACAGACAATTCAGAGATAGTTTACTACAAAGCGGGCCGATTCAGAAATACTTCACAGACATAAATTATCAGAAGATGTATGTAGTGAAAGAAATATTGAGAATATACTAGTTAACATTGAGCTGATACCCAGATATCCAATACCACCATGCATGGGCTTACCAGTCTAAGAATCCATACATGATAATAGCATTTTAAAAGCACCCTCCTAAAGAAACTAATATAGAAGAAGTATGGTTAGTTGAATAATGGAACTAAATATCATGCATGAGCCATATTTAAAGTGCTTGACTGATCCGAGCATGGGCATCAACTAGGATGAATCCATACCAAAAATCAGTGAGCCACTCGCATTCCAAAACATGATACAGGAAGCAAGGATGAAATGAAATGATATATTAAAATGACACATAAGAGAGGATACAGACTGTGAAATACCAAAGACTAGAATCCTTTTTGACAAATGGAACTCCTCACTGAGACCCTATGGGCTCTGTGCATTCATACCAAAATTTTACAAAATGTTTACAAAAAGCCTTTCACTGCATAATTTTCTAATAAGATCTGGAACCCTTACAATGCATTTCTTCATGGTTTTTATAGGAGAAACCAAAACCTAGTAAAAGAGGTAGGTGATGAACATTCAATTTGCATAATTAATACAAAATGGTGGAGACATGCATGCCCATGCTGATGAATGACTATGATGTGATGTTTGTACTCTGTGGCCTTCTCTCTGAAATAAATTTTCTGGGTGAAAATCTCTTCAGGAACATGATATAGGGATAACCATATTAACATTCTATCCTTTTCTGAAGGTAAATTATACTGAAATGAAACCTGGAGGGTGTTTCTTCTTGTGCATTGTACTCTTTGCCTTCTGAACCCTGAATTATGATTTAAAACCTTCAATTCTGAGCGCTAAATTTCTTGACCTTCTGGTGATACTCCCCTGCTGTTCCATTAATTTTTTCATCTATGAATTCGGCGCCTTGAATGTCCTTGCAGGGTTTGACAAATTTGAACCCCGCTTCTTTAATTGAAGTCTTGTCGATTTGGCTTCCAAGGACTCTCTTCATAATTCTTCTCTGAACAATAGTCCTTTGACGTGTGCTCTATCACAGTAATTGAGACTGTGAATCATAATAGTTCTTCGCCGCTATAAACATGCAAAATCCGCAAACTCGTTAAAGAAAACTAGGCCAGGAGATGATATACGTGACGGGATCTTTGAAAATGGCTGTGCAGACATGGAAAAATGGTAAAGCAACGTGGGGTGGCAGAAAAATGCAGCGGAGGAATGGCGGAGTATGCAGATGATCTGGACCGCTCAATCTCCAAGCGAGATCGACGGTTAGAAACACATCGAAGGGCAATGAGATGGTGGGCCAGGAGCATGATGGGCTCGAATTAAATCTCGTGCAGCTTCGGAGCACGATGACCGTCGGATGAAGGCCCTCAGATCAGACGGCTGTGATAAATATCATTGCATGACTCCGACCGAACGATAATGCACGATGGAGAGCAGTTTCGGGGCCGTACGTGGAGACACGCAGTGGGGAATGAGAGGAATCACTCTCTTTTGAATAATACCGCCTGCCGCTGAAAAGCGGTGCAATATAAACCACAGGTTTCAGAAGGTGTTGTTGGGCACAGGGACCACCAGGAGCAGATGCATTGCGAACCGTTGATTTCGCAGAATGATCGGACGGTGCACAAGCAGTTTGGGCGATGAATAGAATGGGCCACGAGCACAGTGTTGATTCACGAAGACCGTCCAATCATGCAAAGATCAATGAACAATATTTCACCTAGGTATTTGGTTGATAAGCACCTAGTTCCTTTCTGCTCGGTTCCAGCACTGGGTTACGCGGGAGAAAATAATAGAGGGGCTACGGCTGAAGTAGCTAAGCCTTTGAATATTTCAAATATGGATTTTCAGCCTTTTATAATGTGTTTTGGAGGTGGGAAATGGTAATGATAGGCGTGAGAATGATTTTCCAAGGCTGAAAGGGGGAATTTGAGAGCTTTATGCCAGATTGCCTGTGAAAATTTTATAGGAAGCTGATTATGATCAACATTGGCTCCACCTAGGGATGACACATTCATCCCTGAACGTGTCAAGAACTCACAGACCCTCTGAGCATCATGTATGTAGACTCTGCTCTCCAGCACCTCCATTTTTCACTTTATAATTCATCACAACACCAACATTATTCAAACGAAAACAAAAAGGAAACTATCATACAATATAATACATCAGGTTGCCTTTGCCTGAATCAGAACTGAAAGTAGGGCTTGAGGAATTGACTGTTTACAGGGGCGTCCAGCAAGTTGCCCTGTAAATTCTCCAACCTGAAAGTATTATTTCCCCCCTGTTCCATAATTTTGAAAGGACCAAACCAGAGGGGTCGAATTTGCCATGTTTACCTTTTTCAGATCTTCGGATATCCCACCTAAGCACCAAATCACCAATCTGCAGCTTCCTGTATTTTTCATGCTGATCAAAACCATGTTTCATTTTCTCTTGATATTCCCTTAACCTCTGATTCACCTGGCCCCGTGTTTCTTCTAATTCCACCAATTGATTGATTCTCCTGATCATATCATCAGGTTCCTCCTGGCTTTCTTGCTTCAAGTGGGCCACTAGTAAAGCGAGCTATACAAGAAAAAATACTGCTCGTCCATATACCAATTCATAGGGAGATTTCCCAGTTTCCCTCTTGCTGGTGATTCTATTAGCCCATAGAGAAAATTTCAATTGGGAATCCCAATTCTTTTGATTTTCATTGATAGTCTTCTTCAAGGCCCTCACCAGAGTTTTATTTGAAGACTCTGCCAAGCCATTTCCTTGTGGATATTAAGTTGTAGAGTGACTCATTATGATATTGTATTGCTGGCAGAAATTCATAAATTTCGCAGATTTGAAGGCCTGTGCATTATCAATCACTATCCTAGCAGGACAGCCAAACCTGGATATGATGTTTTCCTCCATGAACTTTATGATCACAGTATCTATTGCATTCCTTGCAGGTATGGCTTCCACCCATTTAGTGAAATAATATGTGGCCGTTAAAATCCACTTATGTTGACCACTTGATGGGGGATGTATCTCACCTATGAAATCAATACCCCATTGACGAAATGGTTCATCCACATGCACTGGAATCAAGGGAAATGGTGCTGATTTATGTCTCTCAGCAAATTTCTGACATTTATCACATGCTCTTACTCTGGAAAAAACATCTCCAAAAAGCTTTGGCCAATAGAAGCCAATTTTCAGAATTTTATGAGCTATAGCCCTCTAGCTGTAGTGACCTCCACAAATCCCTTCATGAAATTCTGCTATAATACTCTCGACTTCATTCTCTGTGAGACATAGGAGTAACATACCTGAGGGATCTCGCCAGTATAGCCGGCCATTGGCGACTATGTACTTCTGTGATTTCAATATCAGTGCTCTGTATTTAGTTTTATCACAACCTGGAGGGCAGCTGAGTGTAAGGAGATATTCTACTATCTCTTTGTACCACGAACTGGTGAGGTACTTTAGATGTGTTTCTGGAGTGGCTACTCCAATTCCATGCCGTTCTTCTTTTTCCTCAGATGTCTCACCTGCTGTAATGGACAAATTTATGCCCAGGGCTTGATAGTTTGATTCAGATAACATTTTGGCAAGCCCCTGTCCTTTAATCAGCTTATTAGGGTGGATGTCTAAGTCATATTCCTGTATTTTGGTGATCCACCTTCCCATTTTTCCTTCACTATCCCCCTGAATAAGGATATCTTTTACAGCAGTTGCAGGCACAAATGCAGTGATATGAGATTGTAAGATATATACACAGAATGCTTTGAGGGATTTCACTAGGGTGTATGCTTGCTTTCCCAATATATTATACTTTAATTCTTCATCACGGAGCACCTGACTGAAAAAGGCAATAGGCTACTCATACCCTTCCTCATTTTTCTGCAATAAAACTCCTGCTATCATATGAGGTGATGCAAAAGAAAAAATCATGAAAGGTTTATCGTAATTTGGACCAGCCAGCACAGGGGCTTCTAAAAAAGCATTCTTTATCCTGGTAAATGCCTCCAGTGATTCTTGTGACCACTTTACCTCATTATCCTTCTTTAGCATATCTGTTATATGCCTAACTATCTCAGCATAGTTAGGGATAAACCTTCTCAAGAAACTAATGCGCCCTATAAATACTTGTACCTCTTTCTTATTTCTAGGAAAAGCAATACCATTTATAACCTATACCCTCTTGGGATCTATCGTCACCCCATCCTTAGTCACGATATGACCCAAAAGCTTTCCATATTCTAATGCAAATAAAGACTTTTGAGGATTAAGGGAGAGACCATACCTTCTACATTTCTCAAAAGTTCTCTAGAGATGTTCAATGTGCTCAGCATCATTTTTGGAAAATACAGTGATATCATCGAGGTAGACTACCAGAAATTTGTCTTGCTCCCCAACAAAAGCAATATCCATCGCCCTCTGAAAAGTGGCCCCTGCATTAATCAATCCAAAATTCATCCTAGCATACATAAATGTACCCCATGGTGTGGTGAAAGCAGTCTTCTTTTGATCCTCTGGAAGTACAGCCACCTGGCTATAACTAGAGAATCCATCCATCATTGACATCCTAGAAGCTCCAACCACTTTCTGCAGGATGTGATCCATCTTACGTAATGGATAATTATCCTTTATTGAAGCTCTGTTTAAATTTCTAAAATCCACACACAGCCTTATTTCTCCATTCTTCTTCCGTACATGGACAAGTTTTTCCACCCATTCAGAGTACCTCAATGGTACAATTATTTTGGCCTTCAGCAGCTTCTTAATTTCTTTCTCAATAGAAGGCAGCAGCAAGGGATTTATTTGTATGAGCTTCTGCTTATGGGGCTTTGCATATGCCTTCAATGGAATTTTGTGCTGCATAATACTGATATCAAAAGTTTTCAAATCCTGATAGGACCATGCAAACACGTCCTTGTAGGACTGGAATAATTTCTGATATAGCTTTCTATATTCTCCAGGGATTTTCTTAGACATTTTTACAATTTTGGGATCAGCCTTAGTACCCAAATTCAGGTCTTCAACCTGATTTTCTTCTACCACTTTGCTCGGCTGCAATGAGACATCATTCTTGTCAAATAATATTTCTAGAGGCACCAGCCCTCTAGATATCACGTTTCCCTTAAATTGCAACACTTTATTACCTACCACTTTCTCCTCCCAATTTATTTCTGAAGTGTTTTCAGACTCAACCTCTTCTTCAGCATCAATCTCCATATTGGAGAATTCTCCCACTGTTTCCAGGAATCTCTTCATCTGTTCTTCATCCTCGAATACCTACCAGTGCTTGATGTTATCTGGAATAGATGGTCGATAATGCACCTCAACTTCATATCTTAAAAGAGGGTTCTGAGGTGGTCGAAATGTACCAGCAGCCACAACAAGGGAATCAGCCATCCCATTCTGTTCTCGGGGCATGAACTGGATATTGAATGCCAATAATAAATTTTCTACCATGTCCCAAACTTCATTCCTATAAGCCCTTAGCCTAGGATGTTTGGTCTAACACTAATTTTTGACTTGCCTAACCACTAGTTCTGAATCTCCCAGAACGTTTAAGCTTTGTATACCCATGCTCCTAGCTGTCTGTAATCCCAACAGAAGTGCTTCATATTCAGCCACATTATTGGTGGATTCATATTCTATTTTGAAGGACAATGGTACCCATCTTCCTGTAGGATAAATCAATAGCACTCCAGCCCCATTTCCTTCCCTTGAATTTGCTCCATCAAAATGTAGTGTCCATATTCCTGCTTCCATGTTCTCTGAGGGCTGCTCACTCTTGATCTAGTAGAAGGATGGTTCATGAGAATAATCTTGATCTTCTTCTAGAATTAAGCATGAAAAATCTCCTTCTTTACTATATACTGGTGAATTCATAGAATTTTCAGCCTTGGTCACCATCTTGACAAATCTAGTCTCCCTGTAAAATCTCCTCTCTTGGCGACCAAAAACTGGGATAATAGCATATGTTAAATCTAACTTAATTGATCCACCAATTTTTGTTCCCCAGGACCTCGAAAGCAACATACCAAAGCGAGCTGGAATGTCAGCTACCACTATGTCCATTACCACACTTTTTGCTGGGATTTGGGCCAAATTGACCACCAAATCCTTGATCATCCCCAAGCATTTAACCCTTTTGGAATCAAATGAATAGAGGTCTTTATATGGACGTGTGATTTGTAAACGTAGTTGTTCCATGACTGACAAAGGCATAAGATTGTGGGAAGCCCTATAATCTAGTATGTAGTTATGTAACAGCAGGTCATGGATCACTAGAGACACATAGAAAGGAGGAGTAGAGGGATCTATCTCCTCAACATGTGGACCAAAAACTACCATGGTTCTCTCTTCTTGAAGGTTGAGATTATCTGGGATGATTGGTGCTTCTGGAGGGAGCATGAAGGAGGTGACTTGAGATTGATATGCTGGTTGTTTCAATAGTTCAGTCAAGGGGACTGGGATTTTGACCTTTTCAAGTTCCTTTTGCAGACTGAAAGCAGGGGGGACTTTTCTATCACAACCTCTTTTGACTCCTTATTTTCAACTGGGGGTTTGACTTCCTTTGACACAGCTTTGGCATTAGGGGAAGTGACTACTTTTGAAGGAGAAGGAATTATATCATTAAACTGTAAAGGTTTGTTCAGTGGTTGCTTACCTTTGTCTGTAGCTTTCTACATCGTTGATTCCTCCTCAGCAGGTGCTTCCTTCAGCGGTAACTCTTCTTCTTGCTCTTGGGTACGAGTCCTCTTACTAGAAGATCTGAGATCATATCTTCTATTGAAATGTGCTTGCATGAAATCATCAAATTGTTTACAATAATGATCAAATTCTGCTTCTTCTGCGTCTCTGACCTTTTCTTCTTTTTGCAATAAGCACCCATCTTCATCATTCCCTTATGAAGGGCATTCTTCTCCCTCACTATTTGAAAAGGCAATATTTGCATTCTCCATTCCATAGGCAATGTCCTCAGTGGAGTCATCTACTGGACCTTCCAGGTATAATGGGTGTGGCACTTGATCCTGTTGCTCCTTTACTTCCTTTGGAAATATTTGCAAGGGTGGTTTCCTATATTGAGAATTGTAACCTCTGTTTGGAGCATTTTGGAAATTCCTGAAGGTTGAATTCTTGGCTTCCAATTCAAGCTTGACCATTTTCTTAATTAATTTGCTCACTTCTTCCATTTTGTCTGAGTATCTGTCCTGACTAGAAGTAGACACCTCTTCTTTTCCCCTTCCTCTAGAATCTTGTTCAGATTTTCCTTTTAATTTACCAGTGGAGGCAAAGTTTTCCTCCAACTCTAGTGCATCTGCCTGAGCATCATCCAGAGTAGCAGGCTTTCTTTCTCTGAGAGAGAAACCAAACTTTGAATCAAAGGCTGCTACAAAAAAAACTTTAGCAGAAGTTTGATGGGGTTTCATATCAGCAGGGAGACTCGAATACAATTTATTAAATCTCTTGATAAATTCTGACACTCCTTCATTGTTTATTTTCTTTAGTGTATTAAATTCAATGAGGCAATTTCCATGATCTTTATTCTCTCACCATTTCCTGCGGAAAGTGTCTTCCATGTTATCCCAAGTGGTAATAGAACGGACAACTAATGTCTTAAACCATTTACAAGCTTCACCATCTAGAGATTGCACAAACAGTCTTAAGACCACATCTAAATGTTCAACATTAAAGTTCTCTGCAAAGGAGCAGAAAGTCTCAAGATGTTTTTGAGCATCAATCTCGTTTTCCCCATTGAATCTGGGCAAGATCTTCAGATAATCCTGGGGCATATCGTTCAACACTTGGGGTAATGCCAGGGGAGCATATTTATTCATCAAGAAGGCCAGAACGTTGGCCATTGGAGGAGGTGAAGGTAGTGCAATAGTTTGATGAGTTATAGGAGGAGGAGGAGGTGGAAGTGGAGCATGAATAATAATAGGAATATACTCAACTGCAGCTTGAGGGGTTGAGGGGAACAAAGGTCTATTAACAACAGATACTTTGGTTACTTCCTTGACCTCTTCAACCTCAGGAGTAGGATGAAGAATGTTTTTATTTCTGACACCCTCTCGGGGTGGATTATCTGAATAATAATAATCAATATCTCCCACAGTGGAGTCGGGATCTAGTACTTGAGCTTCCTGATAAGAAGAGGACGGAAAGTCTTCTGTAGACACTTCAGGTATTTCGGAACGGGTTGATTTCCTTTCCCTCCAATTTCTTCTATGTATAATCTAGTTAGGGTCAGACACTGAAGGTGTCTTTGGCTTAGACGTATCTGACCTCAGGTGTGGCTTGCGAGGATGTAGGACTGCAAATAGATATATCGAATAACAAATGTGGAGTCGCCAAGGTGAGGGATCTACAACTCTCAAGGCTCCATGCTCACCTAATTGAAGAATGAATAAAATTTTGTCGAGGCCCAAGGATTCTGATTTTCTTAAATTCGTTCCCTAGCAACGGCGCCAGAAAGATGTTGTAGCTCCTAGAGACAGCCTAGAGTTGTGATAGACCAGTGCCTAGGACATCTTAGCATAGCAAGGAGCGTATAATGTAATGTATGAAGTTGTCAGCTTCAACTCACATGCTATCTCCTGTAAACAGGGAAATAAAATAGAATGGGACCAAACTCTCAGAAACTGACACAGGAAAAGAGATACTGTAGAGGCAAGATGCAGAACTCTGATACAAAAGCAACAAACAATTAAGAGACAGTTTACTGCAAAGCGGGCCGATTCAGAAATACTTCACAGACATAAAATATCAGAAGATGTATGTAGTGAAAGAAATATTGAGAAGATATTAGTTAACATTGAGCTAATACCTAGATATGCAATACCACCATGCATGGGCTTACCAGTCTAAGAATCCATACATGATAATAGCATTTTAAAAGCACCCTCCCAAAGCAACTAATATAGAATAAGTATGGTTATCTAAATAATGGAACAGAATATCATGCATGAGCCATATTTAAAGTGATTGACTGGTCTGAGCATGGGCATCAACTAGGATTAATCCATACCAAAAATCAGTGAGCCACTCGCATTCCAAAACATGATACATGAAGCAAGGATGAAATGAAATGATATATTAAAATGACACATAAGAGAAGATACAGACTGTGAGATACCAAAGACTAGAATCATCTTTGACAGATGGAACTCCTCCTCACTGAGACCCTTGTTGGAAATATGATGTAGAGTGTTGTCCTTGATGGCAACCCACTGAATGAAGATGAAGACATGCGACTGTTGACATGTGTTGTCCTTGATGGAAATCCACCTGATGAAGTTATTCTTGACTTGATGGACTTGGTAAATGATGTAAATCGATGATATGATGTTGGAAATATGATGCAGAGTGTTGTCCTTGATGGCAACCCACTGAATGAAGATGAAGACATGCGACTGCTGACATGTGTTGTCCTTGATGGCAAACCACCTGATGAAGTTATTCTTGACTTGATGGACTTGGTAAATGATGTAAATCTGATGTGATATGATGTTTGTTGACAATATGATGCTAAGTGTTGTCCTTGAAAGGCAACCCACTTGATAAAGATGATGGCAACTTACTTGATGAAGTTGTGCTTGCTAGAAAATGTTCTTGATGAAGAAAATATGATGTATCTACAGTGTGCAATGAAGAAAGGAATTCAGAATGTGCTCAAAGTATGATGGAAAAATTATGTCTCTATGAATACGCGGATATGTCTAAAAAGAACGTGATAAGTCGCGTATGGGAAAAAGCGCTCAAAAAGTGCAAATCCATGGGCCCGTGGTATTGAAGGCTCATGGTATTGATGACTCGTGGTATTGAAGACTCATGGTATTGAAGACTCGTGGTATTGAAGGCTCATGGTATTGATGACTCGTGGTATTGAAGACTCATGGTATTGGTTTGAATCGTGGTATTGAAGGCTCATGGTATTGGTTTGGCTCGTGGTATTGAAGGCTCATGGTATTGTTTTGGCCCATGGTATTGAAAAAGATAAACCTATATAAGGAGAAGAAATTCATTGTGCAAATCATGAGTGAGGGTGCAAGATGTCTGAGCTTGAATGAATACTTCTCTTTGAAGTAGATCTGTATGGAAAGGGTAAAGGTTTGATGATAGATCTGAATCTATGATGCACCTATGAAGAAATGATGAAGCGGGATATCTAGATCTGAAATGCATCTGTATTTGCTAGATCTGTTTATGGAGTGATTAGATCTGTGATGAGGCGAACATCTAGGCGAACATCTCGTCCGAAGTGAAAGGGTATGAAATGTCTGATCTGTTCTGCTGGTTTACTGATATCTGTCAGTAAGTTATATGTATCTGTTTCATGGTTGACTGTGCTTAAAAAGTATGGAAAGGGTCCAGTCTGAAAATATGATGAAATGTGGCCTGCAAGTGGTGTCCTAAAGGAAGCTTTGGATCCAGTGTGAAAATTGATGAAACGTGGTCCATAGAGGTGCTGAGGGTTGTAGCCTTCGCCGTGGGGTCGTGAAACTTCCCTTCCAGTGTGAGGCCGGGTAACCAGGACGGGGGTCGTAGCTCCCTTCCATGAGAGGCTGCAAACCTAAACGATTCAGGGGTTGGAGCTCCTTCCAGGAGAGGCTGGTAAACGAGCACAGGGTGCTCATATGGTCGGGTCAAGTCCGCGCTAAAGACACTTGTTGTAAGATGTTTTCTCTATAATAAAATATTGAAGGTCGAGCAATCGCAGCGTGGTTTTCCCCGAATTGGGTTTCCACCTAAAAATCCTCGGTGTTCATGATGCTTGAGATGGTTTATTCTGTTTCCACGTACATGTTTAATATTTATGAACATCTGATGAATGAATAATGGAATGATATAAGAAAAAATGACATAATTAGGTCTCTGTGTATACGCAAGTTTTATGAAGGATATCCACGTGTATATGCTAGTTGGCTTCAGAAAAGTAGCATATGGGTTTTAGAGCATGAAAAAGTAAAAAGTTTTGAGTATGCAGTAAATACTGATTCACCCCCCCCCTCTCAGTATTTTTCCCAACAATTGGTATCAAAGCAGGTCCTTGTGGAGAAGCTTGATCGCTTAAAGGAGATCCGTCGCAATGGGAAGTCAAGAAGGAGTAATGTCTATAAAGCCACCTCTATTCAATGGAAGCAATCTGATATTCTGGAAGGTACGTACAAAAGCATATCTGCAAAGTCTTGGTGCAGATGTATGGGTAATCGTGGAAGAAGGTTATCAATACCCGGCAAGTATTCCTACTGATGCAGCTGAAAGAAAGAAGTATGAAATCAATGCCAAAGCAGTGAATGTCTTATTGAGAAGCATGTCTGAATCAGAATTTGCTAAAGTGATGCAGCTACATTCAGCAAAAGAAATATGGGACAAAATCATTCTAAGCTATGAAGGAGACACAAAGGTAAAAAGTGCAAAACTCCAAACTCTTAGAATTGAATATGAAAATTTGAAGATGCGTAGTGATGAAAGTGTTGCCAGTTTCTTTCTTCGTCTAGATGATATTGTAAATCGGATGAGAAATTTGGGTGAAACCATGGCTGATACTACTCTGGTGGAAAAGGTCTTGAGATTTTTGACTTCAAAATTTGACTCTAAAGTTTCTGCTATTGAAGAAAGACAAGATTTGCAAACTCTTACTATTGTTCAATTACATGGTACTCTGACTGCTTTTGAAATGAGACAAGGAGGCCCTTCTCAAGTAAGAGAAGCTGCTTTTAAGGCATCTACAAAAGGAAAGGAAAAGGAAGTTGTCAAAGAATCCATCTATATATCCGATGAAGAAGAAGCGAATTTCGTGAGAAAGCTCCAACTAGGTACTGGAAGATTCAAAGGTAAGCTTCCCTTCAAATGTTTTGAGTGTAGAAAAGTTGGTCATTATGCTGCTAAATGTCCTTATAGAGAAAAGCATGGTAAAGGGAAACAATTTGAGAAGAGAAAGAGTTATTATGCAAAAGAAGATGATGATGAAGTGTACAGTGAAGATGAAGAAGATTCTGACCAAGATCTGAAAGTGCTCATGGCTAAGAAGCAAAAGAAGAAGGTTACTCAAGGAAAGGAGACACCTCAGAAATCATGTATAGCAAAAATTGAAGAAGATGAAACAGATTCCGACGAAGATCTACAAGCACTCATGGAAAAGAAGAAAAAGGAGAAGGCCACTTGTAATACTCTTCTTTGTGCAAACAATAGTAAAGATAGTGAAAGTAAAGTTGTGGATCTAGAAGAAGCTCTCAAGATTAAAGAAGAAGAACTACAAAGTTCATACGATAAGCAAGAAACTATCTATAAAGAGATGATCTCACAAATGAAAGATCAAATAGAAATGCTGAATGAACAGGTGGACAAGTATCAAAGGTTTCATACTTATGCATCCAATCGAATTAAAGATCTAGAAGTAGATCTTGAAAAATCAAGCAAGAAGAATGAAGGACTTGAAGCTGCAATCATTTGTCTTCAGGAAGATTTAGAAGCATCAAGTAAGAAAAATAAGGAACCTCTACAATCATTTGAAAAGGAAGGCCTTGAAGCAGAAATCATCTCTCTCAAAGAAGATCTGGAAAAATCAAATAAGAAGAATGAAGAGTTGCAACAAACATGTGAAGAAAACGAAAATTGGTTGAAAGAAGAAATTCTAAATCTGAAGGATCAAGTAGAAGATGGAAGAAGGAAAGAAGAAAGCATGACAAAGCAATGTCAAGCCTTGGAGGTTGAGGTAAATATTCTCAAAGGTAAATTAGAAGAAAAGGTTAAACTTTTGAGGTTTCATGATAGTACTAACATTTTGGACAATATTCTGAGTAATCAAAGGTCTCTTGCTATCAAACATGGTCTTGGTTTCCATGAAACTGTTAAAGGAGAATCTAGCTCACAAGGAAGTGCCAAAAATTCAGAGGATGTCAATGCAAAACCTGAAGTGTTGAAAGAGACAAAATCTCAATCAACAATCATGAATTCTCAAAGGAATTCATTGAAGAACGTTGAATGTTTTAAATGTCATAATTATGGACATGTTGCAGCAAATTGCAGGAGCAGATCATTTCAGCCTCAAACAAACAGTTCCTACATAGAAAGGTACTCTGGTTTCTTCAAGGGATATTGTTATTCATGTAACAAGTATGGACATAAAGTAGCTGAGTATAAAAGGAGGAAGAATAGAAATACTCATTATGATTCTTATGTTTATTTCTCTAGCCACATGAGATGTTATGCTTGTAACAAGTATGGACATGTAGAAAAAGAATGCAGGATGAACAGATCTGGGAAAGTGGACAATTTTCAGCAGACAGTTGGAAAGCTCAAGCAAATTTGGAAAAAGAAGGAGGACCGATCAGAAACGTAGGAAATTCAGACCCTACTACAGTCATCCGCTTCTGGAAGATTACTTCTCTGATTGACTGCAGGAACGATGTGAGATACATTATGAGATCTATTAATGTATCGTCACAAGGGGAGCAATGCATGATGACTCTCATGGTTGATTTGATTATTCTGGTTATGTTTACTTCTGACAGCGCATCTGATGTAGAAAGGACAGGTACATGAGGTACAAGCTCAGAAAGAAATGAAGGAAGATGGAAATTTTCTATGCTTCACTTTCCATACGCAGGTTCCATTAACTAAAGTCGCGTATACACGCGAGTTCCAGAAGACGCAGTCGCGTATACATTGATGATAAGAAAATTTATCTGATAGCTGAAGATCTAAAGCAGAGGTCCAGGGGGAGCATCAGTCTGACTGCTAATGATTGCACTGTTAGCATCATTCTAGTTATACTCATGATAATGAAATGATGCATGGGTTCTTGTGTTGAAGATTATGGATGAAGCCTGGTTGCTTTATGATGAAGAGCATTCATTGTTGAGATGAAAGTCTTATAGTTTAGAGATGAGGACAGATCATGCAGGGATTGTTGTTGATGACTTGCTGTTGAAGGTGTCTCAGATTGCACAAGTTAAGGAAGAAGCACTGGTTTAGGGGGAGTAGTAGGTTGAATTCTAATGGTTGCATTGTTGGAAATATGACTGCTTATTCTTTGGTCTTGATCATATAGAGTTTGGTTGCTATGGTTGAGATCTTTTTCCTACATATGTTACTTCATGTTACATCTTGAAGATCATGGTGATTTTGGACCACATGGATGATTGCTTGACACATATCTGAAGATGCTGTTCTGGTATGATAATCTCTTTTGGAAAGAATGTATTGATGCTGCAAAGGATCCAAAGGCTTGGTTACTAATGGGCTTATGCTACAACAAGTGGATGACGCTTGAAGACACAACTACACTATTACGGTATATATGTAGTCCGGGGGAAAAGCGATCAAATATCTCGAGAAAGAAGTTGAACACGCTTTGTCTTTGTATACAAATCAGATACGGTTGAAACTTAGAAAGGTCTGTCTTGGGATACGGGTTCTGAGAAACACGATCGCGTATGTCTGTGAGTACACGCACATAAAACCGCGTATGGTTGGTTGCTGACAATTCTTGGTTGGTTCAGCTCTCTTCAGCACAGCTGCAGTGCTGTTTGGTATCTCTGGTGGTGTTCCAGTTCTCATAAATCTGTTTCTAATGTTTTGATGAAGATACCTTGATGATTTGTTGGTGAAAATGTTCAGGTTGCACAAACTAAGGGGGAGCCTTAGTCATATGAAAAGGATGCATGGATGCACAGATTCAGGGGGAGCATTAGTGTTTCTGAGTATAATGCATTGTTGGCATTATGATGGTTATGTTATATGATCTCTCTTGAGGTCTTCTTGGTGTTGGTCATAAATGGTCATATTTATATTTTGGTGAAAAGGTCTTGTTGAGACCCATGTTGTAAAATTGTAATATTCAGTCATGTAAGGACTTGTCAATTTGTAAACCCACTTGGTTAGGTAGCTGAGTCATGTTTGTAAACCCACTTGGTTGGGTAGCTGAGTCACATTTGTAAACCCACTTGGTTGGGTACTTGACTCTTCTATGTAAATCCACTTGGATGAATCTTTGATGTAAGTATGAGTCATTGGTGATAGGAATGTCATAGAGTCATGTACTTCATTGAAAAATATGTTTGAAGATTCAGCATGAACTCAGGGGGAGCTTGGTCACTTCAGTATACATCAGATCTGCAGAACGCTTCTTCTACATGAGGAGAAAAAGGGGGAGAGTATGTTGTTGTGGATCCGCCCGTTGCCCTTGATGTCAAAGGGGGAGAGTGACATAGTGTTTGAATGAAGATAATGATGTGCCCTTTGCCCTTGATGTCAAAGGGGGAGAGTAACATGGTGTTTGAATGATGCCAAAAATGGAGAGAGTGACATGGAAAATAGGGAGAATGACATGGTGTCATTATACTATTATTGTACTTATCTGTTGTGGTAACCAAACACCATCATGGTTGCCATCAAGTCCAAAGGGGGAGATTGTTGGAAATATGATGCAGAGTGTTGTCCTTGATGGCAACCCACTGAATGAAGATGAAGACATGCGACTGTTGACATGTGTTGTCCTTGATGGAAATCCACCTGATGAAGTTATTCTTGACTTGATGGACTTGGTAAATGATGTAAATCTGATGTGATATGATGTTGGAAATATGATGCAGAGTGTTGTCCTTGATGGCAACCCACTGAATGAAGATGAAGACATGCGACTGTTGACATGTGTTGTCCTTGATGGCAATCCACCTGATGAAGTTATTCTTGACTTGATGGGCTTGGTAAATGATGTAAATCTGATGTGATATGATGCTTGTTGATATTATGATGTTGAGTGTTGTCCCTAAAAGGCAACCCACTTGATAAAGATGATGGCAACTTACTTGATGAAGTTGTGCTTGCTAGAATATGTTCTTGATGAAGAAAATATGATGTATCTACAGTGTGCAATGAAGAAAGGAATTCAGAATGTGCTCAAAGTATGATGGAAAAAATTATGTCTCTATGAATACGCGGATATGTCTAAAAAGAACGTGATAAGTCGCGTATGGGAAAAAGCGCTCAAAAAGTGCAAATCCAGGGGCCCGTGGTATTGAAGGCTCATGGTATTGATGACTCGTGGTATTGAAGGCTCATGGTATTGATGACTCGTGGTATTGAAGACTCGTGGTATTGAAGGCTCATGGTATTGATGACTCGTGGTATTGAAGACTCATGGTATTGAAGACTCATGGTATTGAAGGCTCATGGTATTGGTTTGACTCGTGGTATTGAAGGCTCATGGTATTGGTTTGACTCGTGGTATTGAAGGCTCATGGTATTGGTTTGGCTCGTGGTATTGAAGGCTCATGGTATTGTTTTGGCCCATGGTATTGAAAAAGATAAACCTATATAAGGAGAAGAAATTCATTGTCCAAATCACAAGTGTGGGTGCAAGATGTCTGAGCTTGAATGAATACTTCTCTTTGAAGTAGATCTGAATGGAAAGGGTTACACTTGAAGATAAATCTGAATGTATGATGCACCAATGATGAAGAAGGGGATCTAGATCTGAAATGTACTTGTAGATCTGATTATGGAAGGCTTAGATCTGAATTGAGGCGAACATCTGTCTGAAGTGAAAGGGTAAATGTCTGATGCATTACTGTGTGTTTACGATATCGATACTGTGTTGATAAGTATACATTGGTGATGTGTGTTTTGTGCTAAAGTATGGAAAGAATCCAGGTTTGAAAATATGATGAAATGTGGCTTTGCCAAGTTGTGATGCAGTGAAGGTGTTGAATCAGGTGTGAAAATTGATGAAACGTGGTCCAAGGTGGTGCTGAGGGTTATAGCCTTCAGTCAGGGGGTTGTAGCTCCCTTCCAGGTGAGGCTGGTAAACGAGATCGGGGGGTCGTAGCTCCCTTCCAGGAGAGGCTGGTAAACGAGTCAGGGGGTTGGAGCTCCCTTCCAGGAGAGGCTGGTAAACGAGCGCAGGTGGGTGCCTGCGTGCTGGTCAAGTCTGCGCCAGCACATATGTTGTAAGATGTTCTCTCTATAATAAAATATTGAAGGCTGAGCAACTGCAGCGGTGGTTTTCTCCCGACTTGGGTTTCCACCTAAAAATCCTGGTGTTCATGTGTGATGCTTAGTGTGATGGTTCCAATACTGTTCTTCTTTTTTTGTGTTTACTGTTTATTGAACATCTGATGAATGAATATGGAATGATATAAGCAAAGAACTAATGACATAATTAGATCTCTGTGTATACGCGAGTTTTATGAAGGATATCCGCGTGTATACGCTAGTTGGCATCAGAAAAGTAGCATATGGGTTTTAAGGAATGAAAAAGTCAAAAGCTTTAAATATGCAGTAAATACTGATTCACCCCCCCCTCTCAGTATTTTTTTTCCCAACAACCCTATGGGCTCTATGCATTCATACCAAAATTTTGCAAAATGTTTATAAAAAGCCTTTCACTGCATAATTTTCTGATAAGATCTGGAACCCTTACAATGCGTTTCTTCATGGTTTTTATAGGAGAAACCAAAACCTAGTAAAAGAGGTAGGTGATGAACATTCAATTTGCATAATTAATACAAAATGGTGGAGACATGCATGCCCATGCTGATGAATGACTATGATGTGATGTTTGTACTCTGTGGCCTTCTCTCTGAAATAAATTTTCTGGGTGAAAATCTCTTCAGGAACATGATATAGGGATAACCATATTAACATTCTATCCTTTTCTGAAGGTAAATTATACTGAAATGAAACCTGGAGGGTGTTTCTTCTTGTGCATTGTACTCTTTGCCTTCTGAACCCTGAATTATGATTTAAAACCTTCAATTCTGAGCGCTAAATTTCTTGACCTTCTGGTGATACTCCCCTGCTGTTCCATTAATTTTTTCATCTATGAATTCGGCGCCTTGAATGTCCTTGCAGGGTTTGACAAATTTGAACCCCGCTTCTTTAATTGAAGTCTTGTCGATTTGGCTTCCAAGGACTCTCTTCATAATTCTTCTCTGAACAATAGTCCTTTGACGTGTGCTCTATCACAGTAATTGAGACTGTGAATCATAATAGTTCTTCGCCGCTATAAACATGCAAAATCCGCAAACTCGTTAAAGAAAACTAGGCCAGGAGATGATATACGTGACGGGATCTTTGAAAATGGCTGTGCAGACATGGAAAAATGGTAAAGCAACGTGGGGTGGCAGAAAAATGCAGCGGAGGAATGGCGGAGTATGCAGATGATCTGGACCGCTCAATCTCCAAGCGAGATCGACGGTTAGAAACACATCGAAGGGCAATGAGATGGTGGGCCAGGAGCATGATGGGCTCGAATTAAATCTCGTGCAGCTTCGGAGCACGATGACCGTCGGATGAAGGCCCTCAGATCAGACGGCTGTGATAAATATCATTGCATGACTCCGACCGAACGATAATGCACGATGGAGAGCAGTTTCGGGGCCGTACGTGGAGACACGCAGTGGGGAATGAGAGGAATCACTCTCTTTTGAATAATACCGCCTGCCGCTGAAAAGCGGTGCAATATAAACCACAGGTTTCAGAAGGTGTTGTTGGGCACAGGGACCACCAGGAGCAGATGCATTGCGAACCGTTGATTTCGCAGAATGATCGGACGGTGCACAAGCAGTTTGGGCGATGAATAGAATGGGCCACGAGCACAGTGTTGATTCACGAAGACCGTCCAATCATGCAAAGATCAATGAACAATATTTCACCTAGGTATTTGGTTGATAAGCACCTAGTTCCTTTCTGCTCGGTTCCAGCACTGGGTTACGCGGGAGAAAATAATAGAGGGGCTACGGCTGAAGTAGCTAAGCCTTTGAATATTTCAAATATGGATTTTCAGCCTTTTATAATGTGTTTTGGAGGTGGGAAATGGTAATGATAGGCGTGAGAATGATTTTCCAAGGCTGAAAGGGGGAATTTGAGAGCTTTATGCCAGATTGCCTTTGAAAATTTTATAGGAAGCTGATTATGATCAACATTAGCTCCACCTGGGGACGGCACATTCATCCCTGAACGTGTCGAGAACTCGCAGACCCTCTGAGCATCATGTATGCAGACTCTACTCTCCAGTACCTCCATTTTTCACTTTATAATTCATCACAATAGCAACATTATTCAAATGAAGAACAATGCAATTCATTAACGCACACAGCAATCCAGTACTCAATTCAATAGTAATCAAATAACTCTGTAATCGTAATGAACCTAAATGCAATTATCACACGACAGTAATTAAAGGATAGAAATACAAACAACAGAGAAATTCCACCAAGGTCGGGCCCTTAGCACCAGTGAAATACTGCTGGGTTACTTCAGAGCTTAAAAGATGAAATGAAATGTGCCTTTGTATTAACCGAACATAAAAGTATTACAGTGATCGCTCTCTGAACACGAGAGTCAATAAAACATAATATTACAAAAGGAATGTTTTGAATCAAATGATCTCACTCCCTACAATCGCTAAAGGCGTTGCCTTTTATAACAAACTCGACGGACAAGACAAGGAACGAGATGAGGTTTGAACAGCGATCCCTCAGGATCGAAGGATCTTGAGGGATTCTCTTCTCTTCTTTCTTTAGCTATCACTTGATTTCCTTTGACCGAAGTCAAGTTGTCCCCTACCTTTTCTTAGCAATGCGTTTGGATTTCCTTGTCTTTGGCAGGATTTGGTCTAATGCTGGAGGAACAACAGTTGCATTTACTTTAGCCTCACCTTTGATATAGTTTTTCACCTCACCTAATTCTTGTTTTTAGCAATAAAAGGTAGTTTTTAGTCACATTTTACAATAAACATAAATCTTCACAATTCTACCACAATTCTTGTAATAAGTCATCTTTCTAAGTAAAAAAAATTATGTTTAATTTAATAAGAGCGGAAAACACATATAAAATTCATACCTTTTCCTCCTCAACACACTGTCTAGCATTGTGGATACAAGCCTTTGCAGAGCCCAATTCCTAAATCACAAAACATGATCCGATAATTTTGCATCTCCTCCCTTATAAATAAATGGAACTCTTCTCCACCATGGTCCCACCAATTAGGGTTTCCACCCTCATGTGAGTGTCTTCCCTCCAAAACTACGCAGCTTCTCTAGGAAGCCTCTCCTCTTTGGGCAGCGCTGTTGACTTTAGTCAAAGATGACTAAATCAAGTGATCCGGGTTCCATTCACACCCTTAGGTGTTTATATCAGCTGATTTATTCACCTCCTTTTCACATAAGGAGTGTTATTCCTTCTTTAAAACATGGCTAAGGTGTCTCCTTACTCATTTTATTAAGAAAAAATAAAATATGCAACTATAATGATCCATTTAGCTTAAGGCTAAAAATTGGGAACATTACAGTCCTCCCCTCCCACATGTTGCTTGTCCTCAAGAAACTGCATAGAGAGAACAAAATTTCTCCCCCCTTTTCTTCTCTTGTGGCCTCCTCATCAACAAGCTTTACCACAGCTCAAAATATGCTGCAATAAACCTGTCCTCCAATGCTCTCTCCCAAGTATGCAAGCTGAAAATGATGCTCCTCATGGAAAGATAGAAGGTGTAGTGGACAACTTCTTGTTTTTCTATGGCCTCCTTAAGGTAGGAGTGATGATATGTATGGGAAAATTTGTCCCCCAATGATGATCCTCTCATCCATGTAATCATCCAAATAAAAATCTCAACCCCTGGTTTCTGCAATGTGTTGGGGCTGAATGGAAAGTTGTGCTTGTGCTTCTCAAGATGGTCCTCTCTCCATTTGAAGTGTCCATGGGGCTGCCTCTGTCCTTGGGCTGAAATGGTATGGCCTCCAAGAATGGCCCAAGTTACCCCATCAAGAAAATAAGCCTTGAAATGCCTCCTCAAATTCTCCAAGTGGTTCTTCCCACAAGAAGAGACAAGTAGCAATGTGGCAATCATGGTGTCTCCTGCAAGATAAGACATGTATAATGCGGAGAATCATTCTCCCAATGGGTTTTACATCCAATACTCTCCAAATAATGCTCCTCATGAGTGTACAAACATCAGAAATACAAGGAGAAATACACAATAAAAGCAAGTTGTCAAATGACAACTGGAGAGTGGTTCAAATATCCAATCATGGAACCTGCACAGTGCTTCTTGCCCTGCCTCAAAATCACAAACAACAAGTGCTTTACTAGCCACTTTTTTTCTGCCACAAACTCCTCACAAGATGGAATCATAAAATTACAAATTGGTGCCAATGGTGCACACCAAGAAGCATGTGGCTTCCCCCACAAACCATCATAAGAATAGCCAAAATCAAGGCTACAAGTAGTTGAAAGTACATTATACCAAGTGCAAGAAGGGATAACCCTTCTTGAGACAATATGCTGCTCATATGAAATAAAGAGGTACAAAATATAATGGGAAATTATACCTTCTCTACCATGTACTTGGGACCTTGAGCTTAAATGGCTCACGTGAATGTTCTCCCTCTCCTCCAATGAGTAAGTGAATGGTTGTGTCAACCTTTCCAAAATCATCCGAGCTATGCATCTATCCACATGCTGATGTAGATCATACTAAATTCCCTCCCAAGTGAAATCCTCTAGCAAAGAAAAGTATGCATCCAAATGCATAGCTAGGAATTCCTCATATGTTGCATGCAATAGTTTCTCCTTGAGACTAGAATCCATAGTCAAGAAGAGTCTTCCATAGTGTTAGATGAACATATTATCAACTTTGTATCTGTCACCTCCATCAGGGTCAAAATCATGCATGCACCTAGATCCTTGGAGAACTCTACTAAAAGTTGAAGCCTCCAATCCGGATCTATCCCCCTCATAGACAGCACTAGTGATCTACAATAAGGTGCTCCCCTCACGCTGCTGCCTACTACCTTGACATCCCCCATGCCAAATTCATCCTCCAAGTTGCTTCCATGCCCATCATGCAGCTGCTTATGCTCAAAAAGAAATTATGATCTCTGAAAATGAGCCTCCCATGAGAGACTATCACCTCCAAAGAATCTCCTGATCCTGGCCAATGTAAGCATGAGTGGCCTCCATCTACTCCAATGCATGAAAGAGTCCTTCCTCAAAGGAAGTATCCTCTCTCTCACCAAATATATGGAGAATTCATCCTGCATCATGAAGATGTTATCATCCATCTCTGCAACAACTCTATCAGCGCAGTAAAACAGATGAGAATGGGTGGTACTGAAAATGAGAGAGTGTATCCCTCCTCCTTGTGCTTATCCCCAAACTCTCTGTGCTATGATGGACTCCTCCAATGTCTCCACCCCTACGGAATCCAAGAGTGGTGAACCACAAAGCATGATGCCTCTCATCATCTCTTCATTAGGTAGCCTCCCAAGTGGAATTCCTCCAAAATGTGAGACATCAAGATAGGAAGTGGATTGTATATATGAGAGGAATGAAAGGTCCCTCTCTCTCTCTACTACATAGTGCAGTCCCTTTCCTATGTGAAGAAAATCTCTGAAATAGATAAGGGTGAATTCCCATCATCCCTTCATGTTGATCCTTCTGCTCTTCTCTCTCCATCTCACAATCCTAGCAGATGCTACATATGGCTCCAGATTTGTGTCTTGGTACCCACATGTAAAAATATTTGGAACTCCTTGCAAAGAAACGAGGGCTCCTCTAGTGGAAGCAATGGCTCCCCTTTCACTTCCATGTGGTGATGGATCTCCTCCTAATGTGATAGCGTTGTTGGTTCTGTCCGATGTATGCAAAGTATTTGTGTTTATGACACAATGACTTTCACCAAGTTACTCCATCAAACCCTTAGTGAATGCATCATGTGTTTTTGCATTTGCATGACAATGAAAAATGGAACCTTCAAACCAAAATCATGAGCCATACCTTTGAGTTGCAGCGCTGCTCCTCCCATGACCTCATTTTCTCCCTCTACTCCCTTGCAATGCAAGTCAACAAAGGATTGCGTTGTGGATCTGCATGTATGGCTGAATGCCCACACCCTTCATGAAAATAGCTAGGATTTGTCCCATCAACAAACCCTCTCAGAAAATCTTCCCACTTTTCCCTTTCATCAAGATTTTCACTGATTTCTTTAATGGTCTGGAAAAGAAGAAGGGGGACCTCCTCTTCCATCATTCCTATTTTTCCCTTGCTTCCTCTATAAATCTACTCTCCTTGGAGAGAATTTCCTCTTTCTGATGGCATTGAATCTTGTGCACATGCTGAGCCAATATTGATGCTCTAATACCAGTGTAATGTTCCAAATCTGAAATTTCCTGCTCCATCAGGAATATCTTAAGATATTCCAACATTCCTTCTACAGAAAGACCATAATTCCATTCTATATATTGACTATTGGGGAATTTTTTGGATATTTCACCTTCACAAGGAAGTGTGAGATCCAGAAGCTATCTGGTCGTTCACAGACTTTGTCTATGGATATGCAATATTTCTACTTCGGGAATTTCTGCTATAGGGTCCTTGAGGACGCTGTATAAGGAAGCTTCTGTAAAGAACCAAAGCATCTTTGGTGTTACACTAAAAATGTCACCTTGACATTTTGCTGACTGTATGAGCTCGGTAACACTCATACATGCCTCCTTTGCATGTCTTACAACCTTTGTTCCTCATTCCAAGCCCTGAAACTGAAGGAAAAACCCTTAAAACTCAAAAAATCCTTGGGAACGCAGGTAACATGAAGCCTGCATGCGTTTTTAGCTAAGGTACGCAGGTAATGTAAAGAGAAACTGTGTTCTAGAATGCATTTTTCCAGTGTAATGCCTGCAATACCCCTGTAAAGTCAAAAAGCGCAAAAGAAAAGATTAAAAAGTTGAATTTTGGTCAATTCTGGAAGGTTCTGGATGAGATTTTTTGGGGATGAGTACACTTTAGTAAGGTGCATGTATCCCACACCTTAAGGAACTAATCCCTTGATGTGAGGAGCCTATCCCTTTGAAGGAGGATTCTATCCCTTTAAAGGTGGAATCCTAACCTCCTCATCTGCTTTATAAAAGGAGGCATTGGGTAGCCTTTTGGGTTAAGTTAAGAAGTTTTGTTAAGTTTCTATGTTAAGGAAACTAATGTAGGATTGAAGAATATTTTGATGGGTAAAATATTTGAGTTGAAGTGCTGTTGAGATTTAGATTTCCTTTTGCTGAGCTTTTGAGAGGAAAGATCACATAGCTCTTTATGCTTCTGGAGGAAGAGTGCAAGACTTATCAAAGTAGAGGAGATTCCTGCTTCGGACCCCGGGAAGGCCTTTCGAACATCAAGGCTAAGGTTGTAAGGTTCTTCTGTATATTTTAAGATTAATACAATCAAGTTATGTTTTTCTCAATAAATTGTCATTCGATTGTTTATTTCAATAAGCTTTCGTTTGATCATTTATTTCATAGATTCCTTGATCACTATGATAGGTATGTTTTATAATTATTTGTTATACAGGTGCTATTGATATTTTCTTGTTTGTGATTGCAGATCAACGAAAGATGATACTTTCTTGTGACAAAAGGGCCATTGTTGCGACGAAGGATTATTGATGCAATAGAAGCACTACGACCACAAATAAGCATTTGGATCTAAGGTAGGATCGACACCTTCTTAGCATTTATTTGTAAAACGAATATACTTAGAGAAAGACAAACTTAGTTGTTCGTTTGTTGCTAGATTGTCTTCTGACACTAGGGAGATTGGTCTTGTCCGCAAGAACGATTTATCCGGCCAACAAATTGGCGACTCCACTGGGGAAAGAAAAATCACATCAACTTTCTGTTGATCCATCAACCAGTGATAGTCAGGTTCCTAGGAAAAAGGGTAAAGTTAGGTTTCCTTGTAAGTTATGCAAAGGGAGTCATCAAACTCACATTTGCCCTCACATGGATGAAGCCTCAAAATTATTGGAAAACCTTACTGTTCAACAGCAAGAATTTCCAATTGGTTACCGTAAAATTTCTCCCAACCTACCGTCAACTGACGGAGTGATTGATCTAGTTTCAAGTACAGTCAATCCCACTCTTCCATTGGAGAGTGAAACTCATATCACTCAGGTTGATGATCCATTAGTTGATCAAGTGGTCAATTCGATTTCAAATTCGGTCGATCCCATTCTCCCTGTAGAGAATGAACTTCATACTGCTCAGGTTCTTCTTGTTACATCAGATTCTTCTACGCCGGGGGGCATTTCACCTATTTCTACAGAACCCCCTCCAAGTACTGAGGTCTTTTCCTTTGATTGGAATAGACTGACAGAACCTCGTCTTCCCTCCTCCATCCCTTTCCAAATCATTGTGAAATTTGGTGGTAGGGACATACACCGCACACAGGTAGATGAAGGTGCTTCTGTTAGTATTTTATCCTCAACTACTTGGAAAGCTTTGGGTTCTCCTCAGCTTGTGCCTATTACGCAGAATCTGAAAGCTTTTAACATAACCATTAGTGAACCTTTAGGGATCCTTCCTAAGTTTTCTATTACCTTGGAAGGTAAAACTATCTGTATTGATCTTATGGTAGTTTGAGGTCCTTTGGATTTCAATTTACTCCTTGGACGAGACTATGTATATGCAATGAAAGCTGTCGTATCGACACTCTTTCGCGTGATGTCTTTCCCTCACAATGGCAATATTATGACTGTAGACCAGCTTTTGTTCTCTAGTCTTGTTTCGACTACCAATAATATGACACCCCTAAATGTTCCTAATTCTAAAGTGGTATCTACCCCGCCACAGGTTAATTATGTGGCAACTAGTCCCATGTTCTCAGTTACCAATGTAAGCGAGCCTTTCACTATTTGCTCGACTTCCTATGACTTAGATCCGGTAATTGACATGGAAAACTCTATGGGATTATTTGAACGCGATGTTCTTATCCCTTTTGAGTCCCTTGACATGCGTTCTTTCCAAAGAATTGTTCTTCCATCTGATAAAGACCTCCTGGAAGCCATGATCGAGGTGCGTCCCTCGACATGTGTTTCTTCTATTTGGAAGCCATGATAAAGTAGTGAGTGTGAGGAGAGTTCCTTGTACTGTGTCAACCTCGTTAAAAAATGAATCAGTGTGTCCGAGGATGGTTCCTTTTACTGTGTCAACCTCGTTAAAAAATGAATCAGTTGCATGAGGATAGTTCCTTGTACTGTGTCAACCTCGTTAAAAAATGAATCAGTGAGTGTGAGGATAGTTATTTTCCTGTGTCAACCTCGTTAAAAAATGAATCAGTTAGTTAAGAGCATAGTTCCTTTTCTTGTGTCAAGCTCGTTTAAAAAATGAAACAAGCTTCCATGAGGACAGTTCTTTTCCTGTGTCAACCTCATTAAAAAATGAAACAGTAGGTAGATTGTAGAGGGTAGATTAGTAGATTAGAATAAATAGGTTTTGAGGAAACTTCCTTTTACTGTGTCAACCTCATTAAAAAATGAATCAGTGGTCTGAGGATGGTTCTTTTACTGTGTCAACCTCATTAAAAAAATGAATCAGTGGTCTGAGGACGGTTCTTTTCCTGTGTCAACCTCATTAAAAAATGAATCATTTGGTCTGAGGATAGTTCCTGTTACTGAATCAACCTCATTAAAAAATGAATCAGGTCTGAGGATAGTTCTTTTCCTGTGTCAACCTCATTAAAAAATGAATCAGTAGGTTATGTAGGTAGATTAGAAATAAGTAGTTAGCTGAGGATAGTTCCTTTTACTGTGTCAACCTCGTTAAAAAATGAAACATGTTGCCATGAGCATAGTTCTTTTCTTGTGTCGAGCTCGTTAAAAAATGAAACAAATCCTCCCCTAATTGAGTCGAGTCTTTGAATAGACCTCGTAAATGTTAAGTAATATATTTAGGTTAGTATTTAGGTTCGGTCTTTCATATGATCTCGTAAATGAACCTTCATTCCATCCAGCTATTTATTACTAGTGTACTTAGTTGAATGAAATGAAGCTGGGGGGGCATGCACTCTAGCAGTTACGCTTAGGGGGCATCAAGCATAGTTTTCTCTCTGTTTCAAGCTTGTGAAAAAATGAAACCACTTTGAAGCATAGTTTTTCTCTGTTTCAAGCTTTTGAAAAAATGAAACTTATCTTGAGTCAATTTTGGTTATTTTCAAGACTCGTTAAAATCATGAAAATAACAACATTGATGCTGGACTGGCCTGTAGAAACATATGAAATGCCGGGAAGTTTCGCTTTTTCCTACTCAAATTAAATTGAAAGTCGGCCACAGAGTATATTTAGAACTTTTCGAACTCGTTAAAATTAAGTAAAAGAGAAAACCATGAGTACATTTTTTATCCCTTTTTCGAACTCAAGTAAATCCACAAAAAGTGAATACCATGAGTACATTTTTATCACTTTTTCGAACTCTTTCAAAAATCCATGAAAAAGAAAAACATTGGAGTTCTCTTTTAAGCCCTTTTCAGACTCTCTAAACATGAAAAGATTACTGAGTACTTGATTGTTCGAACTCGTTAAAGTAAATGAATGATCATCCCTTCAGTATAAGTTTACCCCTTTTACTGACTGAAATGGACTATTTACGAAAAAGGTATATGTTGACTAATTAGGCTCAATAGAGCTCTCTCCCGCATTATTTTATCCTTTTTCGGGCTCAAGAGACTAAATTTACAAAAAAGTACACCCATGGAGTTGTCTTAAGTTTTTCTTCTGACTCCCAAAAATTGAAAAACACCGAGTTTCTCCTATACTGGACTCATTAAAACTTAACAGTAAAGGACCTGTTTAATTTTAAAAACAGGAATGAACCACTCCTTCTTAGGGTTCGACTCTTAAACTAAGTTGGACTCATTCGAAGGATGAGCTTATAAACAAGAAAATGTTATCCTCCTCAAGCTTGTCAAAAATAAAGAGGTACTTGCCAGAAATGGTGGGGGAAAAGAGAGAAAAACGAACCTGTTTGTTACATTTTGATTATTCGGAAAACCGTTAACCACTCTTGAACATGACACTTTTTGTCCACCTGGGTTGGGAAATCCTTTGCCTAACAGTTAATCAAACCACATTGAAAGTCTTCAGCCGGTTTCTGGGTATTAACTTTGGGTCAATTGTCACCAAGCCATCTGCAGTGTCGTTATGTGTTCAAGAGGACAGTTCAAGTAAACCATTCATCTGCAAAATATCTGTCATCCATTTTTGACCATCCCTGAGTCAGTCCTTGCCGATATATTTCTTCAAAACTTGATCTATGATTTCGTGTTGTGGGCTTGCCTATGACAGATCACTTTCTATCGACAACAGCTCATTATCTAGGAAGTTGATCTAGAAATCGTCAGTACCTTGAAATCTGCATGCCTCAATGGCAGGTTTCTCGCTTTCGATGATAGGTTACATCATTGACCTTCGAACGAATGATTCCGTGACATGTTCGACTTCAGCTCATTTATTCACATTTCATGGATTGTACTGAGTACTTTGAGAGCCATTGACATTACTGGTGGTTTCTCTCACACTTGTTAACAGTTTACATTATTGACTGGTAATCAAGTGGTTTCTACCATGTTCGACTTCAACACATTTAATCACATGGATAGAATCGTACTGGTTCGAGAAGCGGAAACCAAGACCCTGGATCTAGTTTCTACCATCCAGGCTGCGAGGAATTTTGTTATCATTTATACAGTGGACTATTCATAAACAGATGGCTGCGTCCATACTGTGTCTACACATGTCTATACTATGATGTATTCAAAATCATTCCTGTATCAGAACAATTTAGAGTTAGTTTCTAGTTAGTTTTGATCTGAGTATGGGAATGCCTACCTCAGTGATGATATGATTACATATATATATTTTGCATTGAATTTTTTTACAGGTTCCGACTGGGGTGTCCACAGGATGATCCTTGAAATGATAAATTACTTCACTCTTCATATATGACAGACTTCATCTTCATCTATTTCAGACTTCGCACTTTAGGGGGCAATCTGTTACACTAAAAATGTCACCTTGACATTTTGCTGACTGTATGAGCTCAGTAACACTCATACATGCCTCCTTTGTAAGTATTAAAACCTTTGTTCCTCATTCCAAGCCCTGAAACTGAAGGAAAAACCCTTAAAACTCAAAAAAGCCTTGGGAACGCAGGTAACATGAAGCCTGCATGCGTTTTTAGCTAAGGTACGCAGGTAATGTAAAGAGAAACTGCGTTCTAGAACACATTTTTCCAGTGTAATGCCTGCGGTACCCCTGTAAAGTCAAAAAGTACGAAAGAAAAGATTAAAAAGTTGAATTTTGGTCAATTCTGGAAGGTTCTGGATGCGATTTTTTGGGGATGAGTACGCTTTAGTAAGGTGCATGTATCCCACACCTTAAGGAACTAATCCCTTGATGTGAGGAGCCTATCCCTTTGAAGGAGGATTCTATCCCTTTAAAGGTGGAATCCTAACCTCCTCATCTGCTCTATAAAAGGAGGCATTGGGTAGCCTTTTGGGTTAAGTTAAGAAGTTTTGTTAAGTTTCTATGTTAAGGAAACTAATGGAGGATTGAACAATATTTTGATGGGTAAAATATTTGAGTTGAAGTGCTGTTGAGATTTAGATTTCCTTCTGCTGAGCTTTTGAGAGGAAAGATCACATACCTCTTTATGCTTCTGGAGGAAGAGTGCAAGACTTATCAAAGTAGAGGAGATTCCTCGTCATCTTGTAATATTTCTCAACATCAAGGCTAAGGTTGTAAGGTTTTTCTATATATTTTAAGATTAATACAATCAAGTTTTGTTTTTCTCAATAAATCAATACCATTGTTTATTTCAATGTTTGCCATTTGATCATTTATTTCATAGACTTTTGATCACTATGATAGGTATGTTTTATAATTATTTTTTATACAGGTGCTATTGATATTTTCTTGTTTGTGATTGCAGATCAACGAAAGATGATACTTTCTTGTGACAAAAGGGCCCTTGTTGCGACGAAGGATTATTGATGCAATAGAAGCACTGTGACCACAAATAAGCATTTGTATCTAAGGTAGGATCAACACCTTCTTAGCATTTATTTGTAAAACGAATATACTTAGAGAAAGACAAACTTAGTTGTTCGTTTGTTGCTAGATTGTCTTCTGACACTAGGGAGATCGGTCTTGTCCGCAAGAACGATTTATCCGGCCAACAGGATGCCTTACAACACACCACATACAGCTCCTATGTATAAAATTAGCTCAAAGAAATAACTCTAGATGGATTATTCAGATCTTCGCAATCTAGGTCTCTAAAGCAATGCTCAATGAGAGAGCTTATAGCAATATGTGAAAATAACCATAAAAATCTGCAAATTTGAATACCTCTTAAGAGGGAAATATATGCATCCAACATTATATGATAATATCAGTAGTAATTTAAAATAAATAGTTTAGGGACAAGCCACTCAAGCTTTAAGAACCAACCTCCAATGAAAGAACAATAAAATACATGAGTTGCTGCAACTCTACAAAATGCCAGAGAGCAGTGACTGGGTTGTGTATATGAAGGTATGAGCTGCTGATTATGAATAAAATTTACATAGGGCTGAAGGAAAACAAAATAATGCCCAATAACAAGGAAATGGGTTGAACTATGGGATTTCTATCCAATTTAGGAGAGATTGCTAGAAATGTCGGAACATACAAAATGTGACAAGTAAATTGTCACTGCAACTGAACTAAAATATGAATGAGGCCATGGCAGATCTGAAATGTGATTTCCATCCTCTGATAATGTCTCTAAGCATAAAGGGCTGATCCATTTGTCTCAAAAACACACTCCTGATGAGCTCCATGAACCCTCCTCACATTGCCTCCATAAAATAACACAGTTTCTGATATGGACTGCGCAGTGGGAGATGATGGAATTTTTTCTAAGTGCCAAAGATATGATATGAAGCCCAGGAATCCTCCTTGCAGCTCCTCCAATGAGTATATCACTCCTCCATTGAAGAAAACAAAATAAGATGACTCCATGAGTTCCTCCTTTGCTGCCCCTATCAACACAACATCCTCTCTGCTGCAGAGCTAACACTGTAGATGTTGGTAGTAGCTGCGGCCAATGCCAGATTGAGGAAAATGCAGCTCAATCCTTATCCTTCCTTGAGGAAGAGGTAGGGATTCCCGACTGAGAACACCCTAGTGCCCGAGGGCACCACCACCCTGCTAAAAATCCCGGCGATGCAAGCCTTTGCAGACCCAATTCTAAAGTCAAAAACATGATCCAAATGGGTTGCCATATCCTCCTTATAAATAAAGGGAACTCTCCTCCACCATGGTCCCACCAATTAGGGTTTCCTCCCTCATGTGATCGTCTTCCCTCCAAAACTGTGCAGCTTCTCCAGGAAGCCTCTCCTCCTTGGGCAACACTGTCGACTTTAGTCAAAGATGACTAAAGCAAGTGATCCGGGTTCCATTCACACCCTTAGGTGTTTATATCAACTGCTTTATTCACCTCCTTTTCACATAAGGAGTGTTATTTCTTCATTAAAAAAGGGCTAAGGTGTCTACTTACCCATTTTATTAAGAAAAAATAAAATATGCAACTATAATGTTCCATTTTAGCTTAAGGCTAAAAATTGGGAACATTACAACTTCCTAGGCTTGGAGGTCTCACAAGATCTAGGAGAGATTTTCCTTTCTCAAGGAAAATATATTGTGAAGCTCCTGGAAAGATTTGGGATGGTGGACTACAAGTCAGTGACTACTCTGACGGAACTCAACTTTAAGAAATTGTATGGAAGCATTTTTGGGCCTAATTTTGGAAATCCTACCGATTATCATCAACCTGTATGGGTCCTGATGTTCTTAGTAATCTCCCGTCTGGACATATGTTTTGGAGTGAACACGTTGAGTCAATATATGGTCAAGCTTCATCACATACACTAGATTGCTGCCAAGAATCTCTTGAGATATCTCTCAGGCACAATCAATCATGGAACGAGATACACTGTCGAGAATGTGAGATTCCATTGATATACTAAATTTTAGTGGGTTGGTAGCATCGTGGATAGTAAGAGCACATCTGGATGTTGCTTCACTCTAGGTTTTTCTTTGATCTCTTGGATGAGGATGATGGAGATATCGTTGCTTTGAGCACCGCTGAAGCTGAATACACTACAAAAATTATGGCATATTGTGAGGCTGTTTGGTTTAGAAATATTTTCAATGAGTTGTTTCGTCATGTGTTTGATACCACCATGATCCATTGTGACAACAAAAGTGGGATTTGGTTTTCAAAGAATCCTGTGTTCCATGACCACTCCAAGCATATTGATATTAGGTACCACTTCATCTGGGATATGGTAAAACAAGGCACCGTAAGGCTCCATCACATTAGGACTGATGAGTGGGTCACAGATATTTTCACAAAGCCCCTACAGAAGGTAAATTATTAACCTTTCGTGAGAAGCTTGGAATCACTGATAGACGCTCTTATGAGGTCCCGCTTGAGTTGGACTTTGAGCTCCACGAGCTCAAGGGGAATTTGGGATAGTTTCTTGGAGATATAAGCAACCATAAGGTGAGGTTTTCCTTTCCTTATTGGTGTTTTATTCCCCACCATTATGATATTGATTTGGTTCACCCTCTCTTGATCTATGCCCCAAATACATCCTACCCATGTAGTTTGAGACTCATGGGAAGTACCTCTTATATGTCCACTGAGATGGGAAATGAGGATAGAGACAATAGCATTACTGATGAACGCATCGTGTATTTCCATACTCTCTATGTATAGGATGGGTTGTGTCCGACACCTTGATTTGGGAACAAGTCCATTTGAGGTTTTTACCTCTAAATTCACTTTGGATCAGTGGAGATTGGCAAGGTCTTGTGACTCACTCTCGATCAAATATTCTTCATTATTTATTCATGGTTCAGTAGAGTAGAGCCGAGAAAAGTAAACAAACAACAAGATGACATAGGATGACAGCATGGTACGGGATGAGATGATAGAGGATGACAGGATTGCACAAGTTGACAGATGGATTGATAAGTGGAGTTATCCCTAGTTGAGAGGGAGTGTTAGAATTGGAAACTAGGGAAAAAAATCCACTTTGGACATCTCATATAATGGAGATAATATTTTTTTTTTTTATTCCGCTTTCCGAGAGGTGCAATATTGATCTAAAGATCATCGTGTTTGGATGAGCAGAAGTTGGATTTTCAATTTATTCTCTCGCACATGTACATTTGTCACTTGAGGCTAGCCAAAAATGTAGTGTACGCTCATAAGCCCCAAATATGTGTCTCCACCCCTCATTGATGGATATAAATTGGAGAGACTCATTCCTAATTCAGAAATAATCTCATCTCACATTTTCTCTCCTCTCTCATTGGATCGTATAGCCTCAAGGAGTCTCTCTCTCTCTCTCTCTTCACACATGTGGAAAGGAAGGAGATATTTTTAGATTGTTTCTAGGGGAAAAATAGAGCATTGACCAACGTTGAATTTGGGTCAACATTCATGTTTTGACTTTGATTTTTGGGTGTAATTCTGATATTTGAAGTCCACAGCTATTGGCACACATTTCGATGAATTATGGGTAGTTTTACTTTTGGGTTGATCATAGCTTTGACCATAGAGTTGACTGTTCCATTGACCCAGTTTTACTGAGTTTTTTAAGAATTTTTTGTGCTTACTTTGACATTCTTTGGAGGCCAAGTTGACTAGGTTTGATCGAGATTCATCGAAGGATATTTACTGTTGGTTCGACCAGTGTCGAATTTTATGGTTAGGGAATCTTGTTGATTATTGTTTAACTGAAGTGAAATTTTTATGTTGTACTCTCTCTCTCTCTATTTAACTTTTGAAGAGTAATAAGAATATTTGATCAAAGGGTTTTAGCCACATTGGGGTTTTTCCTTGGCATCTGCCAAAACATTGTGTCCTCTTGTCTTGGCTTGTCTTTTGGTTATTTTTTTATGTTTTATCAGCATTTACTGCTATTTTTAATGTGATTTCTAATATGGAATTGGAATTGGGCTACTAATAAAAAAAATAAAGTAAATTTCTCTTAGAATATAACATACCATTGTTATCTAAAATTGACATAAATAAACAAAGAAGGAGAGATGGAGAGAAGCAGAAAGAGAAGGAGAGAGAAGGAGACAGGGAGAGATATAGTAATAGAGTTGGAGGGTGAAGGTAGAGGAAGAGAGAGGTGGGATAGAAATGGAGAGAGATGAAGGAAGAGAGACAATGTGAGAGAGTAGAGAGGGGGGGAGGGGAATAGAGATGAAGTTGGAGGGCTAGAGAGATGGTGGTAAGAAGAAATAAATAGAGAGAGAAAGGTGGAGAGAGAGAGAGGGAGTGATTGGGAAGATGGAGAGAGAGGGAGAGAGGACAAGAAGAGGAAAGAGATATAATGAGGGAGAGGGAGAGAATTGGAAGAGAGAGAGAGAGAGGAGGAGGAGGAGGCAGTGATAGATATATAGATTGGATAAAGAAAGTGTATGGTTTGGGTGTGATATAGAGATACAAAGGGAGATAGAGATATTTATGGAAGGTGAAGAGAGGGAATAAGAGAGATATGGTGAGAGGGAAGGAGGAACAGATGGATTGATAGACATGGAATGAGAGAGCGTGTGCCTTGGGGGGGGGGGTGCGATAGTGAGACAAAGAAGGATACTCTGGAGGGAGATATGGATATATATGGGTGGGAGGGAAGAATATTTCTTGCACTAGATGCATTGATTTCACTGTAGACGGTGATTTCTTATCCTATTTGTTTTCTTTCACTAGACGCATTAATTTTAGTGTAGATGTCAATTTCTAATGATATTTGATTGCTTTCACTCTATGCCCTGATTTAAGTGTAGATTATTTTTAATTTGATTTCTTTTACTAAATGCATATATTTCAGTGTATATGGCGATTTCTAATCCTATTTGATTGCTTGCACTAGATGCATTTATTCCAATGTAGATGTTTATTTCTTATGAGATTTGATTGCTTACACTAGATGTATTGATTTCAATGTACATGATTTATAATCCTATTTTATTGCTTGCACTAAATGCATTGATTTCATTATAGATGATGATTTCTAATCCTATTTGATTGCTTGCACTAAATGCATTTATTTCAGTGTAGATTTTGGTTTCTAATCCTATTTTCTTACTTGCACTAGATGCATTGATTTGAGTGTAGATGTTTATTTCTAATCATATTTGATTGCTTGCATTATATGCATTGATTTCAGTGTAGAATTTTTTTTCTAATCTTATTATATTACTTGGATTAGATGCATTGATTTCAATGTAGATGTTTCTAATTTGATGTAATTGGATGTATGATGGTATATTAATTTTAAAGTGATTGGATTAACAATGTGAATTGATTTTAGCGTAAGAACATAAAATTATTGGCAATGTACATTGATTTTTGTGTTATAGTAATTCAACCTATTATTAATGGTGAGCAAGAGAGACAAGGTATGATTTTTACTACAACAGATCGAGCTAAAGATTTAAATGGTCTACGATTTCAACTATCCTTTTCATATAATCGATATGAAAAGATGAAAAAACTAACAAGGGTAACAATAAGAATAGTAGAAGAAAATAGTTTGAGATTCATCACAATGAAGACTATTTGTAATTGACTACATTCTTATAATTCACATTTTATATCATTCAATACCATTACGTTGCCACTTTGCATTCAAAATTGTTATTTCATCATTTTTCATCATTTAAGTTATTACCAATATCTATTATCTCATCAAACTCATCTAACTAAGAAAATTTAAAATTAAAATGGCCAGATTAATCTCAGACATATTCATCATATTTAAAATGATTATATTATTATTAGATGTATTTACATATTATTAATAAAATTAATTATATCTTCGATATATTTTCCTTGGCCATCCTAGATCCATCTTAACTCCAGATCTATCAAGCGCTGAGACAGATCAAATCTCTTAAGGTGCAAACCTTTCCTCAAGTTTTTCACTCAAAAAATAGGTTTTCACCTCCAGAGATTTTATCCCTCTAGGCGCTTGATAGAATCAAAGTTAAGATGGATCTAGGTTGGTTTTAATATCTTCCTTGTTACAACTAAAAGTAAATCTATAAATAAAATATATACATAATACAATTTCATATTAATATACAATAATGAATATTAGTATTCTCATTTTTTACTTTATTAAGACCTTGACTTAATATGTATGGAATATCACCTCAATGGGGGTGGATAACCCAAGGTTGTTGGGAGTCATGTCTGGCCTCCATCAAGACTCTCCATGTGTGTGACAAGAAGGTGGGTTGCATTGCAGGGGATGTAGCAAAAAGCCCGTGTAAAGCCTTCCATTGGTGCTCGAGCACATTTATGCAAAGGCAGGTGGGACATGGGTATCATACAATGGACTATGGGTTTCATAATGTTATTATGGTGATGGAAGTTTTGGGTGAGTGTTTCAAACATGATCCCTAAGCCAATTTCCTCGGTCATTGATGATTATTAGAGATTTGAAGTGGTGATGTTCTACACCATGGAATATGACAGGGGTTGGAAAAGCTTGCACAAGGGAGCCTTGGCCCCTCGGTTTTCTATTTATTCTTGTAGTCCCTGTGGTGTCATCTAGACTAGGTGAGCTTCAGAATCGCAAATTGTCGGTGGTTGTCACCTGGAAAATTGTATTAGTTGTAGTTTATTATAGTTTTTGTTTCCAAGAACACCGTTGGAGTTAGATAGAGTGTTAGTGGGGAATTGGGGATGCCTCTACCCCAATTGAATCTCACTTCATTGGGTCTTTGTTATGCAATGGATCTTCAACTAACTAATGTAGTGGTGTGTGACCTTTAGAGGGTATTTTTTTATGGGTGTCTCAGCCTCTTCTTATGGTGGTGCACTCCAATGGGCCCCAACCAATGGTGGGTGGCCAAAATTGGGGGTGAAAGGAGTTTGGAGTTGAAGAGCATCATACGCAATGGTGGGAAAATATTAGAATTGTGGTTTAGTTTCGGGTGGGATCTAAACCCATGAGCAGAGTTTGTGAGGGTAGGTCACAACCGGGTGGGTGTTAAGGTGGTCTTAGCGGCATGAGGGAGGATTTCCTGTGAAATAGGAGGCAAGTGTGCATCAAGCGAGGAGTGAATTATGGGGTGGAAAGGGGTCAACAGCTGGAGTGCACACTTCGAACTTCCCAGAAATGGATCCATGTAAAATCTCTTATTTGGATGGTAGCACTAATGGAATTTCCATGAAACCCAAGCATTGACATCAATACCAAGAAAAGGAGAATGTTGGGCCAACCACGTCTACAAGGGGAGGCTCGTCAAGGTCGTTGGACAACCAAGAGTAAGAAATGAAACTCCTCTATCGTAGCTCCAACACCACCAAGGTCATCAATCAAAATTCAATCAGAGGCCTATAAGAAAAATCATTGTGAGCAACATGAGGTAGTGATTGTAGCATTGGCCCAAATTCAATATTTCAAGTGTCACTTACATGAGTGAATGGTCATCATGTGGGGTGGGAATATGTGCATTATGTAAAAATTGGAGTATTTGGAGGCCTTGTTGGCTCACCTGGAGAAACACATCAGTTGCCCTTTCCACCATCCCCCTTCATCAAGGATGGAGCCAGACAACCTAGCCTCTGTCAAATCTAGTGATTGAGTATGTTCTTTGGTATTTTTCTTATTTAGCTAGTATTTTGGATTTTTTTTCTTTACAGTTATGGCCACCTAGCTTGTATATTTTTTGGAACTTTTGTTTTGGAGTGATGGAAATGGTCAACAAACCTAGTTAGGTTCATACCAATAGGATCTTAAAAGATAACCATGTAAATATTTACATTTGCAGTTAATAGAAAGTTATGACTTACAAAAAAATATCTATGGAATATTCATTGAATATTTTTAGTACTAGTGAGAATAGAGAGTTTAGATATATGTCAAAAGTAATTATAACCCTTTTGCTATTAGATTTAATTAAAAAAGTGATATATCTGTAATGTAAGTAAGTAATGTAATGTAAGTAAGCTTGTCAACAATTTTTTTTAACCTGAGTCTACTACAACTAAAGGTAAATCTATAAATAAAAAATAAACACCATACAATTTCATCTTAATATATAATAATAAATATTAGTATTCTCATCTTTTATTTTATTAAAACCTTAATTTAATATCTATGGAATATAACCTTAATTTAGTCTCAGGAAATCAAACTAATATTTTTAGTAGTTGTGTGGACTAAGAACATACACACACACACACACACACACACACACACACACATATATATATATATTGCCCAATGGAACTTTGAACATTGAATCTCATGGTTTACAATACTTTATTGAATAGGTGCTTAGAATTATGCTAAAAAATCAAAGTTCTTAGAATGACTCGTAACTTGAATAACCGCGTAGTGTTTGGATTTATGAATCCGGTTCAAATCGTTTTGCACAAAATTGACTCTCTATGGCTTCAGAAATGAGTTTTTTTCATTTAGCTAAACTGGAAAAATTTTGTAAAAAAATGTGTACACAGATGTAGTCAGCAGTCTATACTGCTGAATGGAATGCCTATGTGGTAGGGTGACATAGAAGGTCAACTTTGGTCAAGTACTCCTCCAGCTAATGGGTGGCTGCCATGTGGCAATTATGGATTGGTGTGATTTGTGGTGAATTGGCAGGTTTTCGCTTGTTTTTGATGTGACAATGAGGACGAGACACGTGAGCTTGGGGGCGCTGCTTGTCCTCCTCAAAGTGTCATAAAATTAGGAATTTGACTTCTGTGATCCATAAATCAAGTATCAAATCTTTCAGTGAAAATCACAATGGAGAAATTTTTGTCGACGCGTTTCGAACCAGCCAGTGTGGTTCATCATCAGGACAAGATACGAAATCTGATCTAGGACTCAACTTAAATAGAAAAAGAAGCTCCAAATAGCCGTTGTACAATAACGGCTAGTTTGACCATAAAAATAAAAAATAACAATAACAAAATAAAAATAATAATAATAATAATAAAACTATAAATAAAATAAAATAAAAAATAAAATATGAAAAACTAAAAACTAAAAATAAAAATAAATAAAATAACAGCTAGTTTGACCAAATAAATAAATTAATTAATTAATTAATTAATTAAAAAAAATAAAAAAATAAAAATAAAATAAAATAAAATAAAATAAAAATAAAAATAAACAATAAATCAATAAAAATAAACAATAAAATAATTTTCTTTTCAAAAATTAAGAATAAAAAATAAAAAATAGTAATAAGGAATCAAAAAATAAATAAATAAATACAATTAATAAAAAAGAAATTAAATAAATAAATAAATAGAAAATAAAATAAAATAAAAATATTAGGAAAAGAAAAAAGTAAAAAATAAAAAATAAAAATAAAAATATTAATAATAATAATAATTAAATAATTAAATATACATTATTTGAACATAATTCAATAAATAATTTGAAAGTAAATTAATTCCTTTATTTTTATTTATTTTTATTAATAAAAATAAAAATTAATAAATAAAAAATAAAACGTAAAAATAAAATAAAATAAAATAAAAATAAAAATAAAATATTAGGAAAAGAAAAAAGTAAAAATAATAATAATAATTAAATAATTAAATATACATTATTTGAACATAATTCAATAAATAATTTGAAACTAAATTAATTCCTTTATTTATTTATTTTTTAACAAATAATAAACATAACTATGCTAAAATAATAATTAATTACATAACAAAGAATAACAGAAAGGAGAAAAGAAAAACAGGACGAGAGGGGAGAAAACGACGAACCTCAAGCAAACAGAAGGGAAAAAATCAAAAAGCTACGAATGAAGGGCAAGGATCCAGCACCTGCTCACACTCCACCCATCATCTCTGTTAAGGTTAAGAGGCCTCTTTTCAATCTCAAGGGCCTCCCTAAACTTTCGGTGGTGAAAATGGTCCACCTTCGCAATGACCTCGGCATCTTCAATGCAAATGTGATGCTTTGTCTTTTCAGCATGCTCTACTAAGGCAGAGGACCGAGATCTATTATGCTTTAGGTCAGCAGCATGTTCATGAATTCTTTGACTGATAGATCAACCAGTTTCACCAATATAAGGGGTCCCACAAGAGCATGGAATCAAGTAAACACCCTTACCCTCCTAAGGGCAAATTGGGTCCTTAACCGATCTGAGCAAATTCTGAATCATGCGGAGGGGCTTGAAGGTTGAAGGAACATTATGTTTCCTCAGTATCCTGGCGATCTTATCAGTCGTTCCTTGGATAAAAGGGAGGTGAACACCAGCAGACCTGTCAAAATTATCACTTTTAACCCTAGGACCTTTTTCCACATTTTGGAAAACTCTATGACACTGAATCTTGCTATAACCATTTCTGCATTGTGATTTTCACCGAAAGGTTTGATACTGTCATAAAATTGTTGAAAAGACTGGAAGGACTGGACAGGGGTCGAACACAAGACCTCCACCTTGCCAACAACACATGCCACTAGTCTTCCTAATACCTCATGTTCCTTAAGCAATTAGTCCACTGCAACTATTTAAACTTTATCAAATATGCCAACGAGGGGAGATGGGGCCAGTCCCCAAAACATGCGACCATAACCTGTGAGAACAATGGAACAAGTGGAGTTCTTATCCATGACCACATGTTAATTAACCGCTAAACTCATTTAATTAACGTTAATCCAGGATTAACCATAAAGCGTAGGTTTTATCACTAATCCCAGTTAATTAGACTTAATGCGGTTTTGTTAAGATAGTCCTGGATTAACTTGGTGGTCTGAAAAATATAACGAAGTTTCTCTTTTTGGTGCCAGCTAGCCTGAATTAGTGCCAGTTAGCTAAATTTAGGGAGGAAATTGTGGAGAAAACTAGTAGAGATCATAACTCAGTTAGTTTTCGACAAAATTAGGAACAGAAAGAGGGTAAGACACCATTTTTTAGTGTTTTGAACCCATTGGTGCAGGTTTCATGAGCATAAAATCATTGTAAACACATCATTTTGCAAATTTGAGCATAATAAAGAGGCCCATGCCATGGAAGCTGGACCAAGGATATGTAGCCCAGGAGGGGTGAACTCCTTCATCAGATCTCTATGTTGATGCGTTCTATGGTGATGTAGTGTACTTTTATTTTTTGTTGTTCAATTTTTCTTTTATGTTAAATTGTTCATAAAAATAACATAAAAATCACTCATGAGACTCAATAACTTGCGAGAGTACTTGAACCCTTAAGCATGTGTAAAAATTTGGTTTCAAAATCTAAAAGAGGAATTAACACAACATTACTAACATACCTTAATTAGATCAATTATAACATAGAAATAGTCAATTAAACTAAATAATTCATAATATTTTCTTATATAATTTTTTATTTAGTCACATATACTACTACCATTATTATTAATCTTAATATATTAATCTCTTATATATTAATTATGAATATTAATCCTTTTATAATAATTTTGAATAAAATATAATATTAATATTGACATCACCATTAAGTTGATATTATAAACTAGTAATTTATCTTGGGCTCTTTTGCTGAATTATCTTTGTCCTAAGTAATTGGTTAAGAATATTAATTCCTTAACAATCAACTTAGATCCATCTTAACTCTAGATCTACCAAGCACCGGGGGATCAAATATGTTTTCAATATAAAAGATATTTTCACATCATAGATATTTGATTCCAGAGTTAAGATGGATCTAGACTAGTAAAGTAAGGAAAATAGGATTCATAAAAATGATTTAAAAAATCGATATAGGCTGGTAAAGCAAGGAAAGAGGATTCATAAAAAGTATTTTAAAAAATAGAAAAATAAAATGGGGGAATAAATGTGTAAATATGGTTTATCAAAGAAAAGGGAAAGACTTAATGAGTAAAATAATGAATGATGGTTTTTTATGATTTCCTAACTTAAATGTAGCTATTCTATTTATCATTGAATTTATTAGATTTTTTTTCAATTTCTACTGTTCCTCTAATGAAACAAGAAGAATAATAAGGTGTTACATGCAATTTTTGTTTCACCAAAGCATATAAGATTCTTACAATTATGAGAATGGTTTTTAATAGTTGATTTAGATATGTGGTTGTGGCAAGGTCTACTATATTATTTTTAAAGTGGATTTTGAAATTTTTTTCAGTTTGGCCAATGTATGATTTTCCACATGAGCATGGAATTTTCTAAAGACCTAGAACAAAAATAGGTTCATATTTATCTTTGGAAATTTTAAATAGTTGGTAAAATATATTATAGAGTTTGGTTATTCATTTTGTTCAATATCATTCAAATCTCGTATATGGTGCCTTGAATGGAGGGAAGAGAGATGAAAGAAAAAAGTGGGGAAGTGGAGGGAATGCTTATAAATTTAGAATTATGAGTGGATTTAAAATATTTAATAATTTTATAGGTTGAGTACCCATTAGCCTTAAGGACCTTTGTGATATGGGTTTGACCATTCTCAACAAACTAAGGAGCATAGTTTGAGTAGTCTTAAGTAATTTGATTTTTTAGAACAATTTTTTTTTTGCACAAGGTGATGGTGGAATTGCACCCTCACCCATCAAGTATATAAAAATAAGACTCACATAGATAGATACCTTTGTTCCCAACACCATCAAGTTATATATGGAAGGAATATTAATCAACTTATAAACTATATATTATACACAATTTATATAGCATCTATACTATTAATACTAATACATCTACTTATTAGACTTTGTCGATGGTTGATGTCCATATTGATGCATAGCATAGACTATAGCACAGGAATACATGTTGAAAATGAAACTCCCATTACTTTTTTTCAAATGAAGAAAAAATCAGGTAATTTTATTAACAATAATAAAATTACATGAGTTGAATTACTACCGACATAGATCCATCTTAACTCGGGATCTATCAATAGTTGAGAGAGATAAAATCTCTCAAGATGTAAACCTCTTTCTGAGTGAAAAACTTGAGGACAGGTTTGTGCCTCTAGATATTTAACTCATATTTGGCAAATCTCGACTTAAAATGGATTAACACACTAATAAAATGTTCTAAGAATAATAGAATTTTAATTTTCACTTGTTTTGTATAATATATATAAATATTTGTGTTATTAATATTTTTTAAAATCTTACATTTTTTTTATATTAAAATATTTTACTCTACATGCATATTGAAATACAAGAGGGTCAAGCAAACAGACAGCCATCAATCTCCAAAATTCTGCAACATTTTCCTAAAATCATCAAAGAGGAAAATAGAGCAAGCTATATTTCAATGCAGAGATGGCAAAGCACTGGGTCCAGACAGCTTTACGCCTAACTTCTTCCATCACTTTTGGGACCTTGTAAATAATGATGTTTGGCAGCTGGTAGAGGAATCTAGAACAATGCATTAGGTTCTTCCCTCTCTCAATGCAACCTTCATCGCTCTAGTCCCCAAGGAAGATCATGCAGCCACCCCTAAAAAATTCAAGCCAATTTCCCTTTGCAATGTCATCTACAAAATCATTTCCAAAGTGATTGCCAACTGACTCAAGCCGCTGCTCCCTCTACTCATCTCACCGGAACAAACAGGATATGTGGAAGGATGCCAAATCCTTGATGGAATCATCCTTACCCATGAAATCATCCACTCCCTGAAGCAATAAAAAAAGGTAGGAATGATTTTGAAAATTGACCTATCCAAAGATTTTGATAAACTAAGTTGGCATTACATTCAGCAGATGTTTTTAGCCTATGGCTTTAGTCCAACTTGGATCAGGTGGGTCATGAGCCTAATCTCCTCCTCTTTCTTCTCTATTTTGGTCAATGGAATCCCATCTCGCCCTTTCTCCCCATCTCCTGGTAATTGAAAAGGTGACCCTCTTTCCCCTTTTCTCTTTGTCCTAATCACTGAAGGATTGATTTACCTGATCAAACATGCCCTCCACTCCCAGACCCTCTGAGGCATCGTTGTGCATGGCACACCAGTCACCACCCACCAGCAATTTTTTGATGATAACATGCTTTTCGAGAACCCTTCAGCCCAAGAAGCCCTGGCCTTCAAATCCATCTTGGAAACTTTCGCAGAAGCCTCTAGCACGTATGTCAATGCCTCTAAATCCCAATTATTTTTCTTCAACACTGCCATAGCCACTCAAAACGACATTGCTAGAATTCTTGGATTCACCATTGCCAAGCTTCCTACTAAATACCTAGGTGCGCCCTTGATAGATTCTTCCATAAATCATTCCTCCTGGAAATCTCTCCTTGAAAAACTTGAGGCTAGGTTATCCTCATAGACTTTTCGCTCCCTCAATCTAGCCAGCCATCTCATCCTGGTTAAATTGGTCCTATAATCCATGTCTCTCTACTTATTCTCCGTTCTAGCTGCTCCTAAGGGAGTCCTCAAACAAATCAAGGCTCTTCAACATAATTTTCTATGGGGTTCTTCCGAGCAGAATAGGAAATGGGCACTGTTAAAATGGGCTACAGTCTACAAACCCAAAAAATATGGAGGGCTTGGGCTCTGTGATCCATATCACAACAATGCGGTCATGGGGGGGGGGAATTTGGTGGCAATGGGTTTCAACTCCACATGCTCCCTGGGCGCATCTCTGGACAGCTAAATACGCCAATAATTTCCCAGCAGAAGATCTCATCCACCTGAATACTGTAGAAGCAGGCTCTCAGATTTGGAATGCAACCAAACAACACTGCCTTCTTGTTCAAGAACATAGCTTCTAGGAAATTCAAAATGGTCGCGTTGCCCGCTTTTGGACAGATTCATGGAAACAACATCCTCGATTGATCAGCACCATCACCCCACAGCTCCAACCAGAAGTAATCAACAAACTAGCCACAAATTTTTACCACTATTGGGAGGCTGACCATACTCAGGAGTTCAGGCAATGGAAATCGGTTGTCGTCTTCCTAAATCAGCACCAGGAGAACGCACATATCACCCTTGATACGAAACTCAACTGCAGGAGAATTAGGCACTCAGAGGAAAAGGATATCCTAAGATGGGGCTACACATCACAGGGAAAATTCAGCACCAAGGAGGCATACTTACTCCTCAGCCAAAATCCTGATCCCATCGATTCCCTTTGGGATGGCCTCTGGTCATCTAACCTCTGGTGCAAAGTCTCAAATTCCTTATGGCTTCTTTGTCACAGGAGGATTCTCACCTAGGATAATCTCACTAAAAGAGGCTTTACAGGTCCCTCAATATTCCCAAATTGTAATAACCATGACGAAACCATTCAACACCTAACGGTCACCTGCCCAATGGCAACTTTCCTATGGGAGAAAATCAGCTTCAGATGCCAAAGAGAAGGCAGAGGACCAGGATATTTGAACTGAACCATCTGCAATTGGCCTCCCACCCCTTACAGCAGTAACCTCCTCAACGCCTTATGGAAGCTCATTCTAGGTCTCACTCTTTGGACCCTCTGGAAGGAAAGGAATAGGTGAATCTTCAAAAATTGGAGTGCCCCCTAGGAAAATCTTTGGGAAAAAATTCACTGCAAAATTCAGGAAACTTTGGCTCTCCAGCACTAGCAGCAAGAAGATCTACCCACACAAGCCAGGGAAAAATCCATTTGGGATAATTGGCAGCTCGTCCTCCAGCCTTTCCCTCTACCCGCTCGAGCTCGCAAACCTCAGGTTGAGGCTCCAAGTAACTGGGATCCCCCACCTGCCAGTCTACTTAAACTGAATTTCGACGGAGCCTCAAAGGGAAACCCAGGTGATGCAGGCTATGGGGGCATCTTCAGAGATCATCAAGGTAATCCCTTATTGATCTTTTTTGGATCCATAGGGTGCGATACCAACAATTCAGTAGAACTTGAAGGCCTATGGCAAGGGATGCGCCTAGCCCTGCTCCACAACTTATGACCCATTGAAATAGAGGGGGAATCCCAAATCCTCATCCATATGGTTAAACAACTTCTCATGGGTGCCTCTCCTTCTAAAGTTGCAGACAGCTGGAGACTCATGGAAAGAATGGAACTCATTGCAAATTGGCTATAGCATCATCAAGCCATCACCTTCAAACATGTAAAGAGATCAGGCAACAAAGTAGTAGATCTATAGGAAAATAAAGGGGTGGCTAGCTCTTAGGTCCTAACAGTAGGTCCCCTCTCCATTCTCAATGACAGTAAACTCATACAGGAATGCACCAATCTATTGCTCAAGGACAATGAACCCCCGAATGCGATTGTTAATGGAATTTAATTCAACTATTATGTTGCGGGACGGCACGTGGCCTAGCCACATGGCCACTCACACGCCAACTCGCTAGCCTCCTCCTGCATTAAATGCGCCTTTCCGTCACCCTGTGGAGCAATTAATCCATTGTTGCGGTCGAGGCATACACTTTGGCTTCAAAATTCCGTCTTTTTTCTTCTCCCATCGACTCTCTGGCTTTGCTTCCGGTCTCTCTCTAATGATCCAGCCCCCCTCTATAGGTTCTATGCCGAATCTCATTCCTCCTTTGCGCAGTAGTTGCTCCCCCGCAGCCACGGAGCCAAGCACTCGCACGTCATTTGGGAGGCACTACAGTCTTAGCAGTTGCATTGAATCTCTTCCTGGTATCCATTATTCACAGAGCCCCATTGTCATCTGCATCTCTCAGCCTCTTTTGGCCCTATCTCGCCCTCCACCTCTCGGCTTCTCCATGCCCACCCTGCCTCCTCCGCTGCTCGAAGTTGTGCGCATACCAATTGTGCAAACATGCCTCGCTTACGAAATTGAATGTGATGTCAGCGGGGCAGCAGCAGAGGCCGAGCTTTGCGAATTGTTTCTTCCTCCTCACCCTGTACCTCGTCCTCCTCCCTAGCACATTCAGGGAGCAAATATCCTGATACCTGTAGTGGTCGGGGCCGTCTCTTTGGCTCCTTGGCTCGCCACCCTACCTCTAAGCCTCCTTCGGTCCCTCAGCCCCAACCCTTCCCGGCCTTAGCCCATTTTAAATTTTAGTGCTCCTCCTTCAGCCCACTTGTCGTGGCCACCGTATCCATCTCATTCCATGAAATCCTCAATGCTATCCCTGTTCCCAGCCAACCCCCTCCACCACCTAGCCCGCATGGTCACCCTGGGCCCTCGGAGGCTGCAAAAGCTCCACAGGCCTCGCCTATGCATACTTCTAGCTCGAACAACAGTGGCATCTCGGGCTACTACAAAGAGAAGCGGTTGCAGGATGAAGGAAAGGGCGCTGAAGCTGTTGCTACTCACCAGGATGCAATTGGAATCCAGTGTGCTGAAGATGACGAGTACAAGTGCTTGATCATTGAAGAAAATCCTCCAGTTTCTCCTGATGCTCAGATTACCAAGTCTCCTTAGGTCTCAGACCTACAGCTCTTTAGTTTCTTTTTTCTGTTCATGCATATACTGAATATATCAACTTATGTCTTCTGTTGCTGGTTTCCTCTTCTGAGGCAGCATTATATACTCTATTTGGGCCGGTTTCCCCTTGTGGGCAACTCCAGTTTTGGTCCTTTTTGCTATTTTTGCTGACATCATGGCAATAACTCACGCCAGCACCGTTGCGGCCCTAGCCTCTCTGTAAACTATGTTCCATTATCAATAGAATCTTAATCTTACTTATCAAAAAAAAAACATGCATATTGAAATATTTTATTTATAATCCATGTCATTTATTTATTTAATTTTTAATATTATATATGAACTCCATATTAAGAATAAATTGCACGTCTCCCTCACAATGGAAAATGAAAATATAAGAAAATTTGTAATTTAAATTATTACTTTTTTATTTATATAAAGTTGATATACAATTATATTTTTAATAACTGATAATTAAACATATATATATTAATATATTTTTGTTTTAAATGTTACATATCAACTTAATATAGTATCACTAATATTATTTTTACACATTATTTGTTAACTCCATTTTACGTAGTGAAAGAATTGCATATCTCGCACATACTAAAAGTAAATTAATTTGTTTTACTTTCAATTACTTAATCTCTATATAAAATTTGATGTAAAATAAAGGTGGAAACTGAAGTATTTTATTTACCCCACATTAATTTTTTTGTTATTAGCATTTTTTAAATTGTTAATGTAAGTATTGTTTTATTAATTTTAAATGTAATGTTACATGAGAACACCTCGCTTATACTAGGGTGTAGACACTCTCTCTACTTTAATTTGTTAATGTAAGTGGTATTTTATTGTTTTTAAATGTATTACATCAAAACGCCTCCCTCATATTTGGTTGTATAGAGCCTTTCATCTCAATAAATGTAACATTACATGAACCACGTCCCTCATACTTGGCTATAGAGAGCCTCTCAACTCAATTTTTATATTTTTTAAAGAAAATATATCATTTTATTAAGCCAAATAATTTATTTTAGAATAGGGCTTCCAAAAATTCCAATTTAATTATCAATAATTATTAGGTTGATGGTAAGGATTTAATCTCCATCGAATATTCTAGCATATTGTTATAGTGTTCATATAACATGCCTCAGTAACCTCTCCTGAAAATGTATCAAGTTAGAAATATTTTACACAATTTACCCATGGGTAACTATCCAGATTACTAATCTAGATTCATCATTAACCATTACATAGAATCTTCAACATTACATAAAGTAACTTTAGTAGAGGAATATTAAGTTACATAACCATTAATAACCATTATTGTCACATACTGACATAAGCTTTCTAATGTAACCTTGCATCATTTTCATGATTCTTTTAGCTAGATTATTTATTCACACACTTGATATTATAAACATCTACTAATGCAAGAAACCAAAACATAAAAGTACCACAACATACAACCACATCATTAGACACCGATATACCTTGGAAACCTCATAGGGTGCAAACCATCAAATGTTTAATTTTATTATTAAATGCTCGTGAGGGTGTTCACTCCTCACTCAATGGATTATAAGGGAGTCCATCCCTTAAAAATTTTCATAAAATATTACAAGGAAATGCCATTTAAATAAAAAATATCTATCTTAAATCTATTACAATCATCATAATATCGTTTACCCACAAATATGCAATCTTTATATTTTTGTGGCCTAGTTTCCCCTTTATTTGAACATACTGTGGCTCCCACTCATCTACATGGGAAATTAATTCTTTACCTGCCACCATGTAAAACATAATTATATCCTCTACACAATCACCATTATTTCCTACCATCGTTGTCTTCAACATACATTGATATCATTATTGCATAAAATCTTAATCAACCAATCCATAAATCTATACTAGTGATGCTTCACCATTTATTAATTTACATTCATGAATTGCAAGAAAAATATCATGACATGCTTCCTTTAACAACATTGCATATGGGCTAGTTATAAGAATGTAACCATAAAAGCACATTTATAAAATAAATACCATATTAACTAATATTTCCCTCACATAAGCACACATTCTTGCAAGACAAATCGCTATAATTGTCCATACATTCCTTTAAATTAAACTAATACATTAGTTATGATATCCATGCATGAATATTACATAAACTTTATCAAAATAACTAACCCTTCAGCTATAACTTTTGGTGCATGAAAATACGTAAAGAATCTAACACAACGAATGTTGTTTCTATGAATGAAAGTGCATATAGCTTCTAAAATAATCTTCCCAAAAAAATGTTTAACACAATAGAGCATGCAAACACATGTTTCCTTTTCGAGGAAATATAGCATAATAGGGTGTGCGAAAACATGTTTTATTTTCTATAAAAGCATAGAAATACATGTACTCTTTTCAAATATTTTACCAACATTACCCATATATATATATCACATTCGTGGCAGCTGTAATCAACGTAGCTCATTGGGCCCAGACTTCCGGAGCTGTTTTTGGCTCCAGCTTGGCCTGCAAGTTGGTGATTTTCTCTTCCATCTGAGTTTTAATGACCTAGATCCCCTCTCGTGAGGCTCTTAAGGCCATGACCAGCCCTTCAATTTTGGCCTAGGGGGTAGCTGTGGCTAGTATTTCATCTGTAACATCTGCGCAGAGTCTACCAATTAAATTCTCTAGCTCCTTCTTATGTGCAATGGCGAGGGCACACGTGGCCTGTACCTTGGTTACCTCAGCCGTATATTCTACAATGATCTGCTTCGCTGTGCTGAGCTGCTGGTGGAACTGATTGTCCCTGTGTTGAATTTCTTGAAATAATTTTCTATATAGAACCTGCATTGAATCATGTGGCATCCTTGATAGATCTAGTTGGACCGATGCACAGGCCTGGACTTTCACTCCCAAGTGGGGTGGACTAACTGTGAGGGTTTCACCTAGCAAGGGACAGAAGCAGCTTTCAACTGCAACAAGTTTCGTGCTACTAGCGGTGGAGGCTGAGTGGTCCTGGACCAAACTAGTTTGTAGTGCATCCATTTTCAGTTGTAGGGCTTGGAGTTCGGCCTGAAGTGAGTCAACAACGACTTTCTGCTGCTCTCCCAGAGCCAGCCACTTGTCCTCTGTAGCCAAGGTCACCGCATCTGCGATTTTTTCAAGGTTGCCTTCCGTGAGTGTAACCATTTCATCATGTTCTATTTGCTGAGAGTGTTGCTTCTTTCATGGCCCTTTAGCGGTCTCACATGTTCTCTTTGTTCCTCTGGGGGAGTCTGTACCTCCTGTTGCCTAGCCCTCTATACCCAGATTTCACTGTGACCCCTCTTGCAATGGCACTTCCACACCCTTCGTCGTATTTTTATCTGGTTTCGAACCCTTCTGTGTATCTGCATGCATTTCAGTGTTCATTTTCTGCTACAAATCCTGCTGTGATTCTACGGACCCTTCTTTCCTCATGCCTTTTCTTGATCTACCAGTTCCTTTGGCTGTGGTAGTGGGGGTAACCTTTGTATCACTCGCCCCTGTGGTGCCCATCGTACCATTTTTGAACTTGACCTTCCACTTCAAAGACCATATAGCGACTATGCGATCAATATCCTCGTCGACAGCCATATATGGGAGAAAGACCCAGGTTTTATCCTTGCGCGCCCTGATTTGGATGTTGTGCATGGTGATCTAAAATTCTGTGATGGAAATGTACTTGTCATAGACTGCCGGAGACAGCGCGGACGGGAGTTGATAGTTGCTACCAAGATGCTCTAAAAAAGGACCTAGAAGCCTTCATTTTCCTCGATACGTTGTGCATCCTTGGAATCCCATAATTTGGCGTAGTACACCCCTTCGCACATGTCAGGAGTGATCTTGGGGAGGAATGCTTCTTCTGGCGCTTCCTATGCGACCAACGCAATGAGAAGTAGTAGCCAAGAATAGCAGAATGGGCGCCCCTATTCCTGGGCTTCACGGAAATTTTCCAAAAATTCGGTACACAGGTGTTGGGACCAATTGAAGAAAATGCCTTTTTCACAGTGTCCTGCCAACTGAATGACATATGCGGGGATGGTGGCGGCCTGACACTTGCACATTAGCTTTCATGCTAGCAAAAAGGTACCCGTCTGCATTCCCGAGTCGCTGATGGTACTGATCATGAACCCCCGCATATTTCGTAGCACATGGCAATTCTCGTGCACACTATCAGTGATTTTCTACTCATACTTCTTACCCACCTACAGCATTGAGTCAGGCCCTTCCATGGGGAGGCTAGTAATTCGGTGAATTAACGCAGCATCAATAGGGATGTGATCCCAGATCCACAAGCTACCATCATGGACGAAGGTGAGAAGCTAGCACACTAAGTGATATGTAACATTGTAGTGGCCAAAATGTGGCATCCTTTGCAGGTTCAGCAGCCTAGAACCGGCCAAGCTATGCACCTAGCGCATAGACACAACATGCACCCCATCAACTTCTAGTATCCATTCCAGGTAAAACTCAGGTGCCAGCTGGGGAAAGGCCTTATAGTTGGCCAAGTCATGATCGTCGAACTTCACCTCATGAAGCTTTCCAAAGGGTTCGCCAACTATGAGGAACTCACCTAGGGTCAGTGGAATCTACAGGTAGGTGATCAGGCCATTGAGGTTCTTTGGTGTGCGGGTTGAGGGCCTGCCAGGCCGGAAAAATGGTAGCAACCAACTAATTGGTTGAGCAACCTGGGCCTTTTCCTAACTAATTAAAGGGCGACCTACTGGTTTAGGGGAGTCGGCTAGGGCCGCCCCTCGTGGTGACTTCACATTGCGGGGAGAGGTGCAGATTTTTACCCTAGCCCATTTTGCAGGCTTTCCTGACGCTTGTGCTTTCTCTTTTCCTTTCTTCACTACTAGAGGTGGCCTGGAGATGACTGCTTCGGCTTCCGATCCGACCTCTACTACCTCCTCGATTTCTGGCTCTTTTGAGGTTATCATCTAAGAGGACTCAGTAGGGTTGGTGCTCGTCATTCTGGCATGGAAAATGAATCCCAACCCAGAGTGGCTACTATCAGAGGGGGTGAGATGTGCAGACATGAAAGGAGTACAGTAGGCCTAAACTATCTTAAGGCATAAACTCGCAGAGCACAACCAAGACAAAACATATGGAACCCTCTTCTAACCTAACCTTCCCCTTTTATAACCACAAAGAGCAACTAATGGTCAGGTGAACCTTAATTGATACTTATCCTCAGATAAACAGTAAAAAATCTCCCTAAACCGCGTTATTAAATGTCGGCCACCCACTCCTTTCAATGGTAACTTTGGATTTTTACCCAATTTTAAATGTCGGCCACCCAGCACACCCCTGCGCTCCTAATGCACATGTTGCATTTTGAAAATACACCTACACCTCCTGTGCACCCCTCCGAGATTCCAAATTTATGGTTGCTTCCTACGCATACCGTGGTCATATTCCTCTTCCTTGGTGGGCATAGCCTGCCCTATATAGCTACTTCGGCCATATAGTCATTTGAGTCGATATGGTTTGAGCCAACTACCATTGACATATCCTAGAAGCATATCGCCACACAAGGTAGCTAGCTTAATAGCTCCACCATCTGTGATTTCCTTAACTATGTAGGGACCCAGCCAATGCTGTCGGAACTTCCCTCATTGTTTTGCAAATTGGCTATCATATAAGAGGACCAACTCGCCCTCCGCAAATGTCTTTTGGTGAATATGTCGATCATGCCATGCCTTATCGTGGGCCTTCTGAACCTACTGATGGAAATTAGAAATAAACAAATACTCCTCCAAAGCCATAAGCTACACTAAACACTCCTCCATGACTACAAGTTTTGCCATGTTTGTAAATGTTGTGATACACAGAATAGGAACAATATGCTCCGTTGGCATAATGGCTTCCTTGCCATAGACCATCCCGAATGGTGTTTTCCCTGTTAGCTTCTTACAGGTTGTCCGATAGGCCCAAACAACCGCTAGGATGCACACATCCCAATCACTACTATCGGCATTGTATACCTTGGTCAGTTCTTGCTCGAAGATTTTGTTAAAATCCTAGACATCTTTGTTAGTCTGTGGATGATACGAGGTGCTCTTCACATGATGGATCCATAATTCCTCAGTCAGAGCTTGTATTGTTTCATTAACAAAGTGCATACCTCTATCACTCATAAGGATTTTTAGACATCCAAATCTCGTCAGAATCTTCTCAAAGATGAAGTGCACAATAGTATCTGCAGTACAATCCTTCACCATTTGTGCTTTGGCCCACCTGGTTACATAATCAGTGGTAGTAATTATGTAGCGTGCACCCATATTCTTCCCTGGTGGAGTGATCAGTCCCACAAAATCAATAGCCCATTTGTCAAAGGCTTGCAGAGACATTTGCTGTTGTAAAGGAATTTCGTCTCTATGTGATGGCCTTCCTGTCTGTTGGCGTGTATTGCAGGCTTTACAATAGTTTTGGGAGTCACTATGCAGGGTAGGCCACCATAGCCCAGCTCGCAAGATCTTCTGTTCCGTCTCCTTTCCTGTGTAGTGACCCTCTGTTATGCCTTCGTGAGCTTCTACCAAGATAGCATGCCTTTCATGCTCCAGAATGTATCTTTGCAGCACTTCATCAACCCCTATTTTATATAATTGACCTATGATAATGGTAAAATCCGCCGCCCAGGTAATCAATTCCTTATTTTGTTGTATCAAATATTCTGCAGGTGCCATGCTTGTAGTCAGGAACTAAATGATATTAGCGAGGTGTGCATCAACAACCTTAATGGCAAATAGCTACGCATCTGGCAAGCCTTCCTCTAGGTTAGTGGGTTCCTCACCCATCTCAATTCGAGAAAAGTGATCCGCCACAGCATTCAACCTACCTGGTTTGACTATGATTTCAAAATCGTATTCCTGAAACAGAAATAGCCATTTTCATATTTCCCCCCCAACACAGGCTTGTTTACCAAGTACTTTAAAGTCAAATGATCTATAAACCTTTTAAAGTGTCCTCCTAACAGGTAGTGTTGATACTTCTATAGTGCATAGACCATGGCCAATCCTTCCCTCTCCATAGTGGCATAATTGCGCTCCACACTCGAGATTTTTTGAATAGCAAATGCGATTGGGTGATTAATGTCCCCGACGCCAAGCTACTTAAGGACTACTCCCAGGGAAATCCCTGAAGCATCAACATGAACATGAAACAACTTTTCCCAATCAGGAAAAATAAGAATAGGTGTAGAGACCATCTTTTCCATGAGTAGCTCAAAGCTCTTCTGGTACTCGTCATCCCGAAAGAATGAAATATCCTTCTTAAGCAGCTTTTCCAGGGGTGCTCTGATCAATGCGTATGCCTGAATGAATTTTTTATAGTAGCCTGTATGTCCAAGGGTTGAACGCAGTTGTTTCTTAGTCATAGGTACTGCCAGATTGATAATAATTGCTACTTTTGTAGGATCCACCATCAACCCTTGTCGGCAAACTATGTGTCTGAGAAAGATTCTGAAGGGTATGCAGAAGATACATTTCTTGATATTTAGGGAAATATGGTTTTTACAATAGGCGTCCGACATCATGCACAGGTTTGAAACGCGCGCCTTTACCAGGCCTAAGACAATACAATCATCGAAATAAAGTTCTAGGAATTTGTGGATGATTCCTTGAACACTGCGACAATGACCCACGAGAAGATAGCAGGGACATTATTAAGTCCAAACTACATGACTCTATACTGAAAGGATCCCCATTCAGTGGAAAATGTAGTTTTGTTGTGATATTCTAGTGCAATTCTGATCTAATGGTATCCTAAGAACTCGTCAGTGAATGAGTACACTTCCTGGCCTCCTACACTATGCAGGATCTCATCATAGAATGGTGTCGGAAAGGGGTCATGTACGCAGGCATCATTTAGTTTTCATAAGTACACAAAAATTCATATTTCTCCCTTTGTTTTCTTTTCCTGAACCACCATCAGACTTACCTAATCTGACTACTTAACTGGATCAATAATACCTGCGGTGAGAATTTTATCGATTTCTTCCTTAACCCTCTACTTATACTTAGGGTTCAGCCGATAAGGACGCTTCTTTACATGGCGCGCATCCAATTTTAGCATGATGCGCATAACCCCTAGGTCCCCTGTGATCCCTTTGAGATCCAAAAACTTTGTTGGGAATAAATCTTAATATTCTGTGAGCAATTCAACAACTTTTCTTATAGTTTCATCATCCTAGTAGTCCCCAATTTTAGCCAACTTAGGCTACTTTATCACACCAATGTTGATTTCCCGTAGTTTCAAAGGCTTCGTCACATCCACGGTCTGTAATGGAGATCCCGCAAGTACGCACTCCCCCTATGATTCTGGGATAGATATATTGCATGGATTCACATCGCACTCTTGTATCATTATATTGCGACAATTGACAATATCCTGCATCTTCATTTCCCATGTTGGTGCCCTGAGTACTGTAGAGGTGCTGGATTCACCAAATACAAATGTGTCTATATCCTGTAGAGCTTCGTCAAATGCCTCTGAACCCCCTATCAGTCTGAATGTTCCTATGAACTCATAGTTCAAATTTTCCCAGTGGCGGGCATGTTGATGTAGCTCCGCATAGAGGTACCATGTAGTAGGGATTGGACCTAACACATGAATGAACAAGTGAACCCATTCTTCTATAGTTCAGTCGCACCACTTCTCTATCCAAGCGAACAAGTGTTCACGCGAATCCCCTGGGCCAAGGACCATCTTCACGCATGCCTGAACGAGAGGCTCAAATCGTAAGATCATCATGTCCCGATAGTCCTCCCAGTCCTTGAATGCCCCCTTATGCGTATCCCATGATCTTGCAGGGGTTGCACGCATGGCTAGATTAAGGGCCCATAACCTTCATTCTCTGGGAACCTCAGCTTCGAATTTTCGCAAAAATTATTTTACACTACCAAAACCATCAAAGTAGGGTAGTTCTCTCACCTCAGAGGATATGCAATTGGAGTCCCTTGTAATTCACAGGCAATGCGGCGCAGAGAAATCATGCAGCCGATTTTTCAATTTTCCATTTCCTCATCAGAGTTGGAGAACCACTCGTCATCTCCTTCCCAGCAAAGCATATTGTCAGTTGTAGGATTGATCCAGTGTTCATCCCTCGCAATTAGCTTATAGATGTGATCCACATCTTCTTCCTCACGCACTGGCTTTGTATACCTTTCTCCTTCTGCAGGATCTAGTGGTACGGTCACCCATGTTCCTTGATTTTCAAATACCATGGTCCTCTTTTTTAAGTTGATAATACCACCCATATCTATGGCCCAGTCCAATCCTAGGAGTTTCAGGTAAGGGTCTGCATCTTCTACAATCTGAATGACTTCAAAGTCAGCCTGGACCTTAACTCCTGCAATATCTACCATGATCTTCGACAGTCTTCCTAACGAGATTATCTTCTGCTGGTTGGCCATGCGCAGCTGGATAGTGGACCACTCAAACATAGGTTCCCCCATTCGCTACCAACTCTATTTAGGGAGGACATTCGCATCTGATCCCAAGTCTAGAATAACATAATCCATCTCATAATCACCGATTTACGTGGTCATCCGCATCTCCCGACCAGTGCATCTCTTATGCTTATAGAGTTTGTGTACATCCTTAACTTCCATAGTTGTGGTTGTCTATTTTGCGCAGCTATTTATTAAATCTTGGAGGTTTTCTATAGCCTTTTGGTTGCACAATAGCTTCATACATCCCTACATGAATGATTTTACCTCATCATCTTCTCTAAGGTTCGCAGGGGCTTGATGAGTAGGTGCCTCGACTTTAGCAAAGTCCTGGCATGCTACAACAAAGGTTTCATTTTCTTTCTGTAAGTCCAAACCTTCTTGTTTAACAACCATTTATGGACGAGAGGCTCCACCTCAACTTTTTCTGCAGCTCCTTCAGTGACCATGCCGCTACATGTTATAACATTAACACTTGGTCCTTCATCTTGAGGTTCTTCCTTGTCCCTTTTTACATTTTGCGTAGGTGTCTATTTCTTCTCCTGCATATTGGCTATTAGAATTATGCAATATTCAACCACGTGATTAAACTGTCTACACTATCTACAAGATTGTCTCATAGGGTTCGTGCAATCCCTTGCAAAGTGGCTTATTTCTCCACAGTTATAGTAAATCAGTTGCCCTCTCCCCGTACCCTCACTTCCACCTCGTCCCCCTCCCTTGCCCCTGGCTGGAGAACCACCTATGCCCAAGGGGGATCTTGGTGATGAAGGATCAACCTGTATCCTATACAAATTTCCACAATCTATCATTAGATCATACGTTCGGTAGTTTTGTTCATCATGACCTATAGATCTGTAGAACCTCCACCATTGTTGCTTTATTTCTGGGACATATGCGACAAGGCGAGGGAAGTTGTTGGTATCATGCAGCCCAACAACACGACAATCATCACGTCAAAGCACCGAAATGGGTCCTGCAGTTTCCCTAGGTCACAATGGCCTGGGTCCCCCAGCCTGTATGTAGTCTGCTAGCAGAGGATAGTTATTCTTGGTGTGTCCATTCACCCTCCATCATATGCACCATATTTCAGAGCTAGCCTCCGTTCCTCACTCCTTCCATAGATTCTCGATCTCTATATGCATTTTTTCTAGCTGGCCTTGTATCTGTTGTACTCTTAACTGGGTATCATCTCTTGGCGTAGCTTCTAGCTTCATCATAATTTCCAAGGCCTTTTCCTGCAATTCAATGTCTTGATGTCCCATTGGCACACGCAGGTGGGGCAGTAGCATAGAAATGAACCACTCCGTGTGTTTCCTGTCATCGTACATAAATCCTCCTTCTCTAATTACCTTCTTTAACCATTGGTCGGCCTCCCATACAGACTTAGATGGTCCTTGCTTGACATCCTTTAGATCGTTCACTATCTGCGAGTAGGAATTGGGCTTCTTGAACTGCTACTTTAAGGCATTCTTAATCTCCCCGATGGTGGCGTTCGCATGCTGGTCGATGTATCCCATGTACAAATCCAATGCCCTTCCCTCAAAGACCAGGGATAGCTACGCCCTCTTTACCAAATAGCTGGCTACATTCTGCGTAGTCCATACCGATCCTGTGACGAAGGAGAACTGATCCATATCATCATCCCCTATGCCCTTGAAGATGGGTAGCTTCACGTGCGAGGTCATATCATCTTCCAGTGGTGGCAGAGGTGAATTCTTACCCCTATGAGGGTTTGATGGCGGTGTAGACGGAGATTTATGCGCAACAAAATTTCTTACTAGACTAGAGATAGATCGATCCCCTTTTTGATTGGTTCTGTAGTATTTACCACCTGGAAACCCTTGAAAAATATTTGTTCCACCTTAGAGTATGAGACAACTTGATCAATCGCAAATTCTGTGACAAACCCCTATCACACTATCCACCCAATGATCTATCGTGTGAATGATGGTGTTATCAGTCTTTTCTAGCTGTTGAATCAGCACTGGGGTCCAGTGCATGATCCGTTCATCCTTCCAACACTTCTGGAACTCAACGAGCCTTTCAAGCCACTCCTGAAGCTCGGTTGAAAATGTCACAAAGAAAATCTCATAGATCTCTGTGAAAACGTACTTATTCTTCCATTTTTCCACTGTCAACCTTGTGCTATGATTATCTTTTATCACAAATTCCTGAATTTGTTTTTCGAACCACTCCTCAATTTCTTTCTTCTCAAGTTTCCAATATTCTCTTGACATTACCTGATCTCTCTCTCAAAATTCTCTCAGTCCCGGCAACGGAACCATTTTTGGCTCATGGGGTCCTGACCCAGTTTCAGAGGTTAAGGTTTGCCAACAAACCCCTATACCACTGGCCCTTTCGGCAGTGACCTACTTATGCAGGCCAAAGTCTCACTCGAAGTAGTATGGGAGGGTGTTAGAACCAGGTTTTCACACCCTGAGAGAGAACAAGTAAGTCAAGCAGAGCTGCATTCCTAGCTTATCAACTTTCTATTTAACAGATCTAGTTACAAACTTATATCACAAAGCTCATATCTACTAACTGCCTTTGCATCCCCACGCGTAACACCGATATATCAGTACATCAACTATAATTTTAGTAATCAGTAGATCATAGATTCATATAATAGGAACAAATATATTCGCAGGTTCTCTAATCAGTTATAGTCCACAGTTACCAGAGTTACTATCAGTCATAGATTAAATCAGCACCTTCGCATCAGCAATATCACAAGTAATATCATAAACGCACAAAAAATAGATCATAGGAATACTTCGTATTATAACAAAGACATATTTGTAGCAACAACAGATAGCCAACCATAGATCCAATAGTTCACATCAAAATTAATACATAAACTCAGATAACACAGAGATACTCTAACCAGACGCGCATATATTAGCATCCAAAACCCAATACAATCCAACACAGCCTACGTACACAACCAACAACGACCACACACAGTAGGACTGAGGATCTCCATGCACACAGCCAGCAGGATTCCTTACCCTAGCAACCCAAACAGAACTTAACAATTCGCAATTATCATCAGTCTCTATTCTTTCCTACCTATGACTCAAAAAAGGTTCATCTATTTATACCTATTTAACATATGCATCCAATGGTCTGCAAACCATGGTTTGCAGAATCTTGGTCTACCATTGACCCGTTACAATGCATTAGCGGCTTTGACCCACCCCAAAAGCCCTATGTTAGACTAATTAAGACCAAAATATATAAAACTTATACAAAATCACAGCTTTTAGGGGACCCTGTTCCAACAGTTTCAAATGAGACATAGTTATTTGATATTATGATGTGCTCTTTTATATTTGTTTTGAATACAATTTTGACATCAATTCATGTTTGAACGTGTTATACTGTTATCATTTATATATATGAAATACCTGTATTTTTGTAAAGTTGTGATATAAGCTTCATTAAATTTATTTAATAAACTTTTTTATCAAATCAAATCTCTTAAATGTTTTTCATATCTCTAAGTGAATCTATGATCTTTATTTTCATACACTAAAATATTATTTTCTAGATCACACAAATAAAAGGTTTCATCCTGGGATAGACGGATATAGTAAAGATAGATTTAGCTAGATAAATATAGATAGATAGATTTACTGTTTATTGAAAGCTTTCTTATTTTCCATCCATCAAATTCCTCTTAGAAATAAAATCATCCATTTCATTCCAACTATATTAAATTGGGAAATTGGTCGCATGAATCCAATCAGAGCCACCATTCCAAACGAAAAAGGTACGATTTTCAAGTCCCTGACCGAGTGGTTTTCCCCGGTGTTGTTGCACCGATTTTCGGGACCTCAACAAAACCACTTAAATTTGTGTTTTTCTTGTTTCATATGTTTTATGTGTTTTTATTTATGCATATATTTATGTGTTCCATTTATATGTAATATATAATTTTCTAACACTTTTTTCAGTAGCCATGTTCCAATCAAGTCAGATGCTTTCTAAAAAATAAAAAAATTAACATGAAACAAAAATCATCTCTTCTGCAACATCAACATCTTGCAAATCGTATGAGTCCATATCCAAGATATTTATCATCAAGTTTCTTCTTCTTCCTCCATACTTTTAGGGTCTTCATACCTTCTTCATGGAGATTCTATATCTAATCCTTCTAGTCATTATCAAAGGTTGATTACTCTTCTCATCTCAAGTAGGTATAGGTAAATATTTTTCAAACTCTTCTTCTAGCTTCCTCACATATTTCTTCCTTTGGATCTCAATACATAGTTCCTTCATCTTAGGAACAATGGCTAACAACCACCTCATATTTTCCATGAGGTCATGCAATGTTGATTCCATCATTTCATCATGTAGAAGAGTGCAATTAACTTTCTATTTGTGCCTTCATGTATCATTTAGAAGGAAGAGTTTCCTTCTTCTTCAATCATGCTCATGAGATAGAGCCTTCTACCCATCCTATTTTCAACCAAGGGATGATATGGCTTCATTTATCTATTAATAGTTACTAAACATGTGCATACCTCTTTCTTTTATGTGAACATCTTGACTTCTTCCAACAACTTCCTTTCCTTGCTTGAAGATTAAAATGCTTTAACTAATTTGACATGATGCACTTCTCTATCACCATTGTTGGCTCACTAAGATGGCTATTTTAAAAGAAATCCTAATGCCTACATTAATCATAAACCCAGGGTAAGTCTGTTTATTTTAGGAATGTTCAGCACATTTTATGCAATTGAAATCAGAGGTTAATAAATCGAAATCTTGTAGAAGTAAAATCTAATTCTTGAAATTCAATCAAAGAAATTCAGAAGGAAATTATTAAATACCTCAATGAATCAATTTAACTTAATTCTAATTTGTTATATGGAGGAAAATTGAAACAGAAAGCTTAAAGGTATTCACACTTAACCACGATTATTGATTAACATGTACAACAGTCCATTTAACGTTACAGGGAATACTGCAGCAACTGAACAACGAATAACACAATCATGTTTTCTAATTGAAATTCTCAATGACTGATCAACCAGACAATATCACTCATAATGAAAAAAAATTGAAATATTCAAATAACTCTGGTAAATGTGAGAGGTAAGATTCATGAGGAAAATGAAAGAGATTAAAACTTTAAATAAATAATATGTAAACCACTCAATACTGATGAAATTAAAATCAATTACGATTTCTATAAAACACAGGAATGATTAACTGTAAAAGAGGAAAATAATAATATAACACAAGGGAATTATAGAGATCCTAGTGATTAGGGCCAGAGCCTCCAGAAGTCTCTGCCAGATGACCTTCAAAATATGATTATAGAAAAAGCAATATCTCTTTCATTAAATTAAACAGTCAGGATACAACATTACTAGGTGTGAAAATTTATGTTCTGAAGGAATGTAAATAAAATACAATTACAACGTACAGATAAAAAAAACCCTCATTCTATTCCATTTATTGATCTTTTATATCCTATAGAAAAACAGAACGAATAACAACGAATCCTCAAGATCAAGAAGTCCTGAGGATTTCACAGCTGTCTAATAGTTTGCATTATAGAATAAGAAAGATCCTCCTCATTCAGCGTTGGTTTCTATGAAAAGAACGAGATATTTTCATTTTCTTAGCTGTTGTTGTTCAGTCGTTTGAACAACAGTTAATTGGTTTAGATTTACTGCACATAAAAACAACGAAAGTTAGGCTTTTTGCTCATAATTAAATAATTTTTTGATAATTATTTTTACCATTTTCTTACAATTAATTCTTCTAGATTTATTCCTAAATTGAAGGTAAACACATGAAATTTAGTAAAAAATCAAGCTAATTATGAGGGTAAAATGTATTTTTTTCATGGCCCAACATACTCCCCAGATTACCTTATTGCATGTCCTCATGCAATGAGATGGTTGAGGTGTAACAATGTTAAGGAATAGGTAGGATAAACTTCCTCCTTATACAGTCTAAAACCATATTTCTGTTTGACTTTTGCAAAAGCCTGATTTACATTACCTTTTCGAAGATCATAATCATGGTGATAGCCTTCAGGATGGTACCATATGATAGCACACCTGTAGCAGCACCCTACACATGTAGGACCCATGCATAAAATTATGTTACTATATGTGTTAAAAATAACATAAGGTGCTTTAAAGTTTCTATAATTAAAGGGCTCTCGATTTTTAACGTTGTTAGTGGATGCCTGCCATATTTTCTTAGCTACTAACAAAGCATCTTCTCTAATATCCTGAAACTATTCTCTCCCAAATTGTACAGTGTCCTTATGGATTGGTCCCAATTTAGCTATGACCCCTTCCTATTTCATGAATCTCTTATGTTGAGTGAAGAGATGTAGAGGTTTAGTGGGTTCCTCTCTAACCCATAGATCTAGACCATGTTATCTTCTCTGAAAAAATGTTATAGGCTTTAGCCCACTTTATTTGATTATCAAGAAAAGAGAGAAATGCTTGAAACTGGATGTCTCCTATGAAGGGACTTGAGTTACTATCTTTCTCATCTTATAAAAATAATTTGTGTAGATATCGTTCACATAAGATGCATTGAAACTTCTCATTATGTTCCCCACAACACTAGACAAATTCTGTAGTGGTCTCAAACTCGGTGGGTTTCCCTGCTCTAATGGACTCCAACTTTAATAAAAAGATATATTTTTAATAAAATCAGAGCATAATTAGTAGCAGGTGATCTACAAGACAAGATATTTGATTAAATCGAGAAAATATTATTTTTTTTCTTTGTGGCTTCTTCGAGATGAGCTTGTTGTTTCATTACCTTCTCCTGTTCAATTCTAAAGTTGGCGAAAGTCTCATCTTTGGTTGCAGCAAGCTTGTTGATTTTTTCCAGCAGCTCTTGATGCATCTGTAGTGGTACCACATCCTTCTTATAGTTAGCCAATTCGTTTTGGGTACATGTCAATTCGTTTTTAAGTCTTGAAATAACAGCTTCTTTTATCAGAGGAGTATAAGGAGGTGTTTCATCTGTCTGAGTTTCCTCTTTCCATGTGTCTAATTCTATTTGGGTTTCAGTAGTGTGTGTCTGTAATTCTATTTGAGTTTCAGCAGTGTCTGTTCCTTTTTTAGGCTTCCAGTCCTTATTTGCCTCTTTTAACCATTCTATTAATTGCTTGACTGTGTTTTCCAACTTCTTTATTTCTTGTGCAATTTCCTCAACTTAAACCTCACTAGCTTATTCTTATTTATAGGGTTTCTAGTAGAAGAGGCAACAATACTTTTTTCAAGCACAGAAGGATTTGTACCAATTTCTAGGCCATAATATAGTGAGATAATATTTTCTTTAGGTACTGAAGGGGCTGTGCCTATATCAGTATCTTGGTCTAATGGGACGGTGTTTTCTTCAGGCACCACGAGAATTGTGCCTATATCAATACTCTGGTCCAATGGGACGGTGTTTTCTTTAAGCACCACAAAAATTATGCCTATATCAATACTCTGGTCCAATGGGACGGCGTCACCCGACTAGTTTTCAGACTCAGGAGTTCTCTCTTCAAGGTTTTCGTTCTCCAAATATTCACCACCACAAGGAGTTGAATCCCTTGAATTATTCATTTCCTCCTTATATGGTAAAATCTCAATGTGGCCAGAACTACCAGCAGAGGTAGTCTAGGGTGCAACTCTGTCCCTCAGAATTCCTGAAGGTATTACTTTCTTCGTGAAATGCACTCATACTTTCTAGCACTAAGGCCATTTCCTCCTCATATTCCTGTAGGAATCCATATTCCATGTCTAGAGGAGGTGTATGAGATGGCCTCACCTCGTCAGCCAAGGTTGAGGTGTGTTGTCGTGAACTTAACTACTCAAACCGTCTTTGTTTCACTGGACCCGAGGTCGAGGGATGGTTCCTTTTTCTTCTATCTTTATTTGGAATTGATATTTCCCTTCTTGGCTGGTCAATTCCTCTATTGTCAAGATTTTCTTCTAACAGAGTTAGGAAAGGGTTTACAAAGTTTTCCCAAGTTAACTAATTCTTATTTAATTATGAGTGACAATCAACTTTATCAGACCATGATGGTTGATAACTCTATGTGGATTTTTAGCCCTCCTAACCAGACTAGATATGTCATGCAACAAATAATTCAAGAAAAATGGCAAATTAACTGAAATTTTCTGCTTGATTACGGCTAGAAGCTTTAGTTTCCAGGGTTTTACCACGCTCTTGGCGTCCATCGAATGTAATATACTTCTTAACGTTGATTTCCAGTTCTTTCCATGGTTCCTTCAAATTCACACGGTGAATCCTTTTTCCTTTGCGTACCAAATTCTTATATGGGTCTTGGAACACTGCAACTGCTTCATGTATGAGAAAGTGCTTATCAATCCACTTTGTTCCTGTTGCCAGAAGTGTAGAAACCTCAGCTATTACGGTTTATGATAGTGTTGTGCCTCTGCCATTCACAATTGTGTGTCCATCCTGTAAGTTCTGCGAGAATTCTAGTGCTATCTCAGTGTGGAATCCCTATAAAGTTTCTAGAGATGAGAGCCAGCCAGCATTCTGCAGGATAGCACGAGCCTGTTCTGTAATATTGATTATTTTGGGCTCGTTGAAGACAGACCTTCCACCCATGACTGTTGTTTCTAAGAGGCTAAATTCCACTTCTGCATTCACTACTCACGACTTCATAAATTTAGAACAACACAAATACTACATGAAATACTTTGAAAATGTTAAAAAGAGTATAAATGAAATTATATTTGTTTTCATATCAGCAGGTTTCGATGGACTTTGATTATTAGTTCGCATGCTTGCTCATAATGTACACCTTTCCCTCTCCAATGAGATAAGTCTATCCATGCCCTTAGAGCGTAGAAAAATAGGAAAGACATTGAGGATCATTAATGCCACAGAATAATAACCAGAGAAACACACATTGCGGCAGAAATCAACCAAATCAGCTCAAATCATAAGGAATTTGGGGAAATGATTAAAAAGGAAAAAAAAGAGAAATAATTATTATGAAAAATGTTTTTTTCTTTGATGGAAATTTGGGACATAAATATGATAGGTAAAGAGTGGTAACAACTGATGGGATTAAATGATCAGACATAATTAGGTTAATTCTTATGAAAATGTAGTTCTACCATGCATACTGGTTTTTATAAAGATAACATTATTCAAATGATAATTTCCCTTTTGGGAATGGGTTGGTAAAAATAAGTGAATATAAAATTATTGTTTGTCATCATGAAACTCCAATGCCACAAGCAGAACCATTGCTACCAGCAGGCATCCATAGTCTCGACAAGGTTACATTTTAACCCAAAAAAGAGCTAGAATCCTCTATTTAGTATTTAGATAATTTAGTTGTTCTTATGGAGAGACCACTATATTGGCATGGTAACCAGATAACCGCGGTTCCATTCACTATGTTTTATCAAAGTAATAAGGTTGTCTCGTGAAGATACCCCGTATCCTTCAGGCATTTTTCCTAGCTAGAAATTCATCACCCTAGTGTGGTGGCCATAACAGGAATGTTACTTCTTATCTCCTTATGATCATGGTAGGCTGGCTCATGATGAGACCCCTATCCTCTCTAAAATATTTTCATATTATTTTCATATTTGTATATATTTTTAATCATAAATAGAGGAAGGCTCATTAACTCCTTAAGAGTTAGGGATGGTGTGAGGAGTGAAAATAAATGCGAATAAAATTTATACCCTTATTCCTAATTCACCCTACCCTAGAAGATCGTGCATTGATAGTGTAAAAGTATAAACCAAAATGGTATTAAGATAATGAATTATTTATAATATTTTTGAAGAAAAGATATCCAACAAGCCATTGCATAGTTGAACCATATCAATGTCTGAAAAGAAAGATACCCATCAAAGTAAAAAAAAATCATAATTGTTATTAATATCATTGTTTTTCTCCTTCTTAGATCCATATTCCTTACCCACAAGATGATTCCCATGAAAAAATGTATGAAAAAATGGTTACATGGCAATAAAATTTGAAAAAATGCATTTAGACAAATAGTTATTATAAAAGCGTGTTTGTTCATTTGACCGAAAAATGGTTGTTTAATCGATTGAATAGAAAAAAACACACAAAAGAAAATTTGTTGTTCTTTTGACCGAAAAACAGTTGTTCAATCGTTTGAACAACATATATTCAATCGATTGAACTTCCAAAACACACAAAATAAAATCAGATGTTGTTTTGACTGAACAATGGTTGTTCAGTTGATTGAATAGCAAAAACACACAAAATAAAAATCTGTTGTTCTTTTGACTGAACATCGGTTGTTCATTCAATTGAACAGTAGTTGTTCTATCGATTGAACAATAAAAACACACACAATAAAATATAATGTTCTTTTGACTAAACATTGGTTGTTCAGTCGATTGAACAATAGTTGTTCAATCGATTGAATAGAAAAAAAACACAAAAGAAAATCCGCTTTTATTTTGACTGAACAATGGTTGGTTAGTCAATTGAACAACAGATGTTCAATTGATTCAACAGAAAAAACACACAAAAATAAAATTGATTGTTCAATTGATTGAACAACAAAAACACACAAAAGAAAATTCGTTGTTCTTTTGAACAAACAACAATTGTTCAGTCGATTGAATAATAGTTGTTCAATCAATTGAACAACAATAACGTGCAAAAAGAAAATCGGCTGTTCAATTCATTGAACAAAAAAAACTTACAAAAAGAAATTCAACTACAAAAAAAAAATTGTTTGTTCACTTAATTGAACAGCAATAAAAAAGAACAAGAGCTTTTTATATTTTTACAATGATTCTTATCTAAAATAGAAAATCACAATCAAATGCAAGACAATATATACAGTATTTATAAAACTGAAAAGAATGGATTTTCATGAAGGTAAAACTATTGGGCCATTACTACCTATAGCTAAAATTTGCATGGCGAGGTCGTCAGGTACCTGTTGGAAAAAAGACTTCTTTGTGAGTGGCTTATGGTAAAGACGTACCCGATGTCTATTTACTTGAAAGGAAGAGCCGAACGCATCAATGGTGGTCAAAGTGAGAGTGCCTTTGTTATGCACTTCTTGAATTTCATATGGGTCAAGCCATCTTGTTTGTAGTTTACCCGGGAAGTCTCAAAATCTGGAATCATAGAGGAGTGCCGAGTCTCCTTCCTAAAACATCTTCTTCTTGATAAGGATGTCATGCCACTTAACCCGTTGTTGTTGAAAAATTGTAGTACGTTGTAAAGCAGGTAACCAGGATTCATCTAATTTGTTTACCTATTGAAATATTTTAATTTGAGCCTCTGTCAAGTCCAGTCCCACTTCCTGTGCTATTATGAGAGTCTTTATTTCAAATTCGATGGGAAAAATAGGTTCTTTTTTTAATACCATTTGGTATGGAGAATATCTAGTAGTATTTCTCCAAGTTGTGTGGTAAGCCCACAAGGCCTCTGTTAGTCTAGTAGCCCAGTCTCACCAATTTGTTGAGACTTTTTTAGTCAGAATTTCTTCAGTGACTTTATTGGTACTTTCAACCTTTCGTTCGCCTGTGGGTGATATGGAGTAGTGATTTTATGCATGATGTGGTGGTTTTGTAGACTGGGTGTAATATTATGTCCTATGAATTGCACCACCACACCCCCCCCACCCCCCCCGCGTCTATTATCACTTCCCTGGGTAAGCCAGACTGCACAAATATCTTGAAAATAAAATTAATAACAATTTCTTATGTAGCTCTTTGAAATGCTACTGTTTCAACCCATTTTGTTACATAGTCTGTGATAACTAGCATGTAATATTTTTGGTTTGAGGGTGGATTGAATGGACCAAAAAAATCCATTGCCCACCATTAAAAAGGTTCTATTACCAATTGTGGTTGTAGGGGAATTTCATCAGATTGACTGGGGCGGCTCATTCTTTGGCAGCTATCACAGGCCTGCACATATTTCTTAAGATCCTTAAAAATAGTGGGCCAATAATAGCTCATTTTGTAATCATCTGTGCTTGGTTCTGTGGTCTGTGAAGTGTCCAATACAAGGTTCATCATGGCAGGCCCTTAGGATGTCAAAAATTTCATCTTCCCAGATGCATCTGCGTATGTGCATATCATCCCCTATGTGGAAGATATATCCACCAATCTAACAAAAGTGGGCTCTGCATTGGAAAATCATCTTCCTTTATTTTGTTGTTAAATTCTTGGGTAGTTTTTCTACAATGAGATAATTTTCCACATTTGCATACCATGCCACTTTCACTGCTACAACAAATAGGTGTTCATCAGGGAATTGATCCTCTACTCCTAGCGGATCATTTATCTTCGGGACCCGAGACATAAAATCTGTGACTAGTTTCTCCTTTCCTCGATGGACTTTAATGGTGATATTGAATTCCTACAAAATTAACAGCCACCGAGTCACTCTCCCATTTGTAATTGGTTTATTATCTATGTACCTAATGGCAGAATGACCAGTGTGTAGAAATACTTGATAGCTAGTTATGTAATGTTTGAATTTATTTATGTATAAATTTATTAATACTGGTAGTATTACTGGATTCTCCTGATCTAACAAACTAATCTTATGTTAAATACATAATCCTTCCACTTAATTCTTTGCGGAAATTAAATCTCCAATTACAAAACACATATGAAGAAAAATCAATCACACATAACACAGTTGTTTAACGGGAAAATTTAAAGCTAAAAACCCCAACAATCATATATTATGTATATCAATGGATCATGTAATAATCTCATAAAAATCTTAGTACATCAAGCTTTCAGTACAATCAACAATCATTACACACTATCATGCAAAAATTTGCATATCTATGCACCAATTTCTTGCCTCCAGACAACCTACCTACACTGCGCAATCCCTGCTGAAGAAGACCTTTGAATGAATTTGAATTTTCCTTGCCTTGACTGCGCAATCCTCATTGGCATATCTAATGTGTGTCAGATGCATTGAATGCATCACTATAGCCACAACAAATATTCCATCTCACCCTTTCACCTATCTCTCCACTGGGTCTCCACTGGAACTGACATGCAAGTAGTTAAATGTTGTATTTGTTCAGTTGCAAGTGAGTCTCTAGTTATGAATTAATAACATAATTATTCACTAAACTCTCACTAGTGTATCCTTATTTAGAACTAGATACAACTATCACAACTGATTTTAACTCACTTAACTGAGTTAAACTGAATAACAAATCCCATAACTACTCTTCCAACTCTATCACAACTTTTCCACTTTAGTTCTAATTGAGTCCTCCATGCATGAGTCACCAACCACCCTAGGAATTGTGCAATTCCTTCAGCTGACTGACTTGCCAAATCTTTTCTCTGAAATAAAGTGCTCCAAGAGAATAAGTTGATATTTATTGTGGGATTATTATTAAGGGCTAAGAATAATCGGCATGCATTTATATTCAGATTCATGATCTATAAATAGACTTTGCCCAATATTCTAAAAATATAATCTCATATATTTTTCACATTTGACCAACCATATACAAACAACATCCTGCAACTTATAGAATATGCTCACCATGTCTAAGAATACACATACACCTAAAAATAGCCTGCGGGCCCCACTTATTGAAGGTGATTAATTTTCACTAAGCTCATCATCTTGTTGAATCTCAACACTCCCTCTCAATAAGATAGGGATTATCCTTCACCCTGATCCTGCATCTATGGTATTCAAATTTTCTTCTATTGAGTGCCTTCATCAGAATATATGCATCCCGATCTTCCATAGGAATGTACTGAAGCAACATGATCTTCCGCTGCACACAATATCTGATATGATAATACTAGATATCTATATGTTTAGATCTATCATGAAACACAGGATTAATCAAGAGTTTAATGCAACTATGATTATCACACTGTATCATTGTAAGATCTAAATGAGAACCTAACAAGCCGACCAGGATCTTCCTCATCCAGATAGCCTCACATGCAGATTGACTTGCTGCCATGTATTCTGCTTTCGCTGAGCTGAGTGCCACAGATATTTGTTTCCTTCTGTACCAAGAAACTGTTGTAGATCTGATACTGAAAACCCCTCCTGATGTGCTCTTTCTGTTTTTTGGGCTGCCTGCCCAATCTACATCCATGAAGCCATGCAACTTCACCTCATCTATCTGTATGTACCATAATCCATACTCAGATGTGCCCCTGAGATATCTCAGGACATGCTTTCCTAACTTCCAAAAGGGCTTGGTAGGCTTAACCATCGCTTGACTAAGTTGGTTCACCGCATAGCATATGTCCAGTCTTGTATTAAATAAATACATGAGCGAACCCACCAACTGTCGATAAATAGTGGCATCCACTACCTTTGCCGATGTAGCATTCTCTTTCCTCTAATTTCCTAGAAGAGGAGTATCCATGGGCTTGCAGCCCTCCATGTGAAACTTACCAAGTATCTCTCGAGCATACTTTCCTTAAGACAAAAACAGTTCACCTTCTCGCTACCATATTTCCAATCCAAGAAAATAATGAAGGAGGCCCAAATCCTTCATCTCAAACTCCTTTGCAAGATCTGCCTTGCATGAGTGTATCAATTGCTCATCACTCGTTAATATTAAATCATAAAAATAAATAAAAATGATTAAAATCTTACCCTCCACCACAATTTGGTACAGGTTTTCATCCGCCTCACTCTCGGTGAAGCCAAGTCCAGTGAAATAGTTGTCCTTTTGTGTGTACGAAGCACGAGGTGCTTGCTTCAGCCCATAAAATGCTCTTTTGAGTCTGCATACATGCGACTCACTGTTGAAGATCTCAAATCCTTCAGGATGCTCAATGTACCCTTCTTCCTCAATGATCCCATTAAGGAACGAAATCTTCACATCCATCTGATGAATGTTTCAACCCATCTACCCTGAGAGAGCAAGGATGGTCCTTATGAAAGAATATCATGAGACAGGTGCAAAGGTTTCTTCATAATCAATCCCCTTGATCTGTGAGAAGCCCCAGGAAAAAAATCTTGTGTTATACTTCTCGATGCTCCCATCAGCATCTTGCTTTACCTTGTAGATCCATCTTGAACCTACCACTGATTTACCAACTAGCCTTGGAACAATCTCCCAAGAATTGTTTCTAACAATGGAGTCATACTCCTCCACCATGGCATCTACCCATGTGGGCTCCTGCACTGCTTCTTCAAAAGAAGATGGCTCTATCACGATACACTTTCTCATGAGAGCCATGTATCCAGTGAATCGGTCAAGTGACTGTCTCTGTCTGCGTTGTGATGTAGGGACTCCTACATTCTATGCCGCATCAAGCTTCAGTCTCTCATCTTCTGTGGTATGCTTTCTGCCTGTTCTGATGTTTGGTTCTTCATGAGTGGACTCCTCCACTCCATGAAACTTCTCCTGTGGTTGATCCACATCTAGAGTCTCATCTTTGGGAACAAGAAGTTCCTCCTCTGCATGCAAGTGTAGCTCCCTCTCAAGCGACAACTTCATGGCTTTCACCTCATTGAATTTTATATCCCATCGCACCACAGTCATCCGATTTTTTGGTGAATACACCTGATAATTATGGGGTGTTTCTTTGTACCCCACAAATATTCCAACTTCTGCAGTCAAATATAGCTTCTTCCTGGTGTCCTTTTAACATGAACGTAAATAGATGAGCCAAAAATATTCAAATGAGAAATATCAGGCTTCTTACCAGTAAAATATTCTTCAGGTGTACTCATGCCAAGTACTCTATGAGAACAACGGTTTTGCACATAAACCGCAGTGTTGCATGCTTCCACACACAAGTGCATTGGTAGGCCCTGGTCATGCAGCATAGCTCGTGCAACACCCATGATCATTATGTTCTTCCTCTCCACAACCCCATTCTACTGTGGGTTATGAGATGCTATGCTTTCTCTTCAAATTTCTTCTTTTCTACAGAATTCTTTGAATTCGTTCGAGATATATTCACCACCATTATCGCTCCACGGAGCCTTCACTTGCTTCCCTGAATCCTTCTCCACCAATGCTTTAAACTCACGGAACATTGAGAATGTTTCGCTCTTATTTTGCATGAAGAATATCCATCATCTACGATAATATTAATCAACAAATATAACATAATACCTTTGTTTTGTTGTTGAAGCAACCGATAAAGGTCCACACACGTCTGTGTGAATTCTCTCCAGTATCACCGAAGCACGATTCTCCTTCTCATGAAAGGTGGTATTCATAAAATTACCCATAGTAAATCCCTTGCAATGAGCTGATTGCACAAGAGAACCCTTGGGAATTCCAGTAGAAATCTGCTGCAAAATCTTCAAGCCGCCATGGTGAAGATGGCCCAATCTCCTGTGCCATAATTCGACCTCATCCCGGCTCACCACTTCTTCTACTTTTCTCATCATTACAGTGCAGCCATATACCTCTAGCTTGTAGATATTATTAACTCGAATCCCTATCCTCTTGGTTTGACCCATTGTTTTATGTCGCAGGAAAGCTTTTCCCTCACTCAAAACAACGTCATAACCTCTGTCCTCCAACATCATGACTAAGACCAAGTTCTTCTTCAGACCTAGAACATGCATAACATATTTCAACATAAATGGTTTACCTAAATCCCTCTAAAATTTATTGGTTCCAATTTTGGTCACACTGTATCTACCATCGTCACGAAGATCCTTCTCCTCCAATTCACTAAACAACTCCTTGTCTCCCGTCATATGGAAGGAAGCATCACTATCAAGATACTACACCAATCCCATTGCTCCTGAAACCAAGCATGCAATCAAAGAGAAATAAAGTTCAAATTCTGAGGCTAATGCCTCACCCACTGCAGCTCCAGCATCCTCCTTGTTCTTCTTTTTCTGTGGGTAGTTAGTGGTGAGATGCTCATGTTCGTGAAAGTGAAAACACTTCACCTTGGACAAATCTAGCTTCTTGCCTTTAGCCTCTGATTTTTTATGGGATTTAATCCCCTTCCCTTTCCTTGCTTTGGAAACCAAATAAAAATTCTCTTCATCATCATTCTTTGATGAAGAGCCATCCCTAGTATTCCACCTTATCTCCTCCTATACAAGATCCGACCAAAGTCACTCCCAATCCGGCAGTTTCTCCCGTCCATTGACAGAGTCTTCGTAGTTGTGCCAACTCTTCGAAAGCCCAAGGAGAGCCAATCTCACCAAGTCATCATCCGCAACTATAATTCCCACACTCCCCAGCTCATCCCTACATTGGACAAACTTCGTGAGATATTTTGGAATATTGTCACCATTCTCCATTTTGATTTTTCTAAGCTTATCTTTCGGCGCCAACTTCCTATGGTCGTTGCTGCTTTGGAAAATATCTGTCAAAGCCTTCCACATTGAAAATGGAGTGGCTTTCCCGTGAAGGCTTGACACAGTATGGTCCTTCACACCTTCCAACAGAATTCTTCTTGTCTTCACTAACTTCATTTTCCATGCATCAAGTAATGCAGCATCACAAGAAGTAGGCTTAGGAACATCACTATCGATGAAATCCTTCAGTCCATTATCTTTAAGCAACGCCTTCATATTATCCTTCCAGGCTATGTAGTTTGAGCTACCCTCAAGGGAATACTCCAACCACAACCCATTGAAAGACATTTCAATGAATACTCAACTGTTGCCACAAGAAATTTCTGCAGCAAATTCGAAATGTCCACCAGCACAAAACTCAGCACTGCTTCAAGATTGCAATCTCCATTGATTAACAATGCTCTGATACCATGTAGAAATTTATTAATACTGATAGTATTACCAAATTCTCCTAATCTAATAAATTAATCTTATGTTAAATATAGAATCCTTCCACTTAATTCTTTGTGGAAATTAAATCGCCAATTGCAAAACACATATGAAGCAAAATCAGTCGCACAAAACAAGGCTGTTTAATGGGAAAGCTTAAAGCTAAAAAACCCAAATATCATATATTATGTATATCAATGGATCATGTAATAATCTCATACAAATATTAGTACATCAAGCTCTTATTACAATCAACAATCACTACATGCTATCATGCAGAAATTTGCATATCTGTGCACCAATTTCTTGCCTCCTAACAGCTTGCCTCCACTACGCAATCCCTGCTAAAGAAGACCTCTAAATGAATTCGAATTAGCATTTCCTTGACTGTGCAATCCTAATTGGCACCTCCAATGTGTGTCAGATGCATTGAATGCATCACTATAGTCACAATAAATAGTCCATCTCACCCTTTCACCTATCTCTCCACTGGGTTTGCACTGGAACTAACATGCAAGTAGTTAACTGCTTTATTTGTTAAGTTGAAAGTGAGCCTCTAGTTATGAATTAATTAAATAATGAATTCACTAAAATCTCACTAGTGTATCTTCAGTTAGAACTAGATACAACTAGCACAATTGAGTTTAACTCAATTAAATGATCTAGATTTATGCAGGAACGCAACAGAATACAGAAATAACCATAAACATAGAAACATAGAAGAAATAAGGCTTCATTTCATTAATATCAAATCACAGAAATATGCTTACAAACATGATGGAAACAAAATATCTAGGTTGTTGGTATCAAATCTTTGAGAAGCGATGTGGTGGCTACAGACCACTGAAGTATGTTACAATGAGGCGCGAGGGCCTATTTATTATGGAGAAACGATGGAGAACTCTAAAAATCCGAAAACCTAACCCTAGGATATGAAGCGCCAAAAATATGGGGCCCGTTTCGGTAAATTTGTGTTTCAACTTCTTGAGGACATAACTTCGGCATACTATCTCCATTTGGGGCTTCAATATGGATCTAGAAGTTCAGGACCCGAAAAATTGCTAAAAATAGTAAGTTGTGAAAAAACTGAAAGAGACAATGGTGGGGCCCCAAGAGGAATAGGTGGGTGGCCACCAATATTCACCTGGATCATTCCTTCCCCCTTAGGAATAAATGGTCCCCATTGTGTTCAGTTCCTCCTTGAGATGAGGAAACTTCTATTGAACTTGGTCCCTGGTGAACCACTTGCCTTGGTGCAGGAGTTGGCCAGCTTTGACAACCTGATATAGTTGGATCTTCTATCGGCACGTGTTCTTGCTTTGAATGTCCATGATACAGTCTCTAGTGGCCTATTCCATGCAGTCTGGGTTTAACTCTTTTGGTGTGAGTTCTTCTGCAATGTCAGAGATTTCCAATAGAGGTGGGAAGCAGGGACAAAGGTCGTCTACATTGAATACTGGGTGCAGACCAAGGAATGGTGGAATACTGAGCTCGAAGGCATTGTTCCCTGTTACGAATCTGTAATCAGCAAGATTGGAAAAGTCTGATCACAGAAACAACATCATTTCAACCAACTTTGGGATTCTAGGATCTAGCCCTCCTGAATCCGGAGAGGGATCTCTCCAATAAGTGCAAAGATGGATTTGTATTTGAAGTTTGGGGTAATGATATTAGGATAGTTATGAAGACCAAGGGTTTTTTTTGTTTTTTGGATGGTTGAGCATGAATACTATTTGGGGAGAAATTTCTAAGGGAAAAAAGTTTCAAAGGTGAGAAGTTGCAAGTGGATAGAACAGCTAGGCTAAAAATATAGATATAATGCTAGTTTTTAGTCCATTGGGCTATGGAGTCATAAAAGGGCTTTAATTGAGTGACAACATCAAGAATGATCCAAGGGGAAAGTCATCTACATCACAATATTATTGAGATTGAAATGATGGAATGGGAACAATAAAGTTTTGGAGGGATGGAAACTGATAATAATTTCTCAAAGGGTTTATAGTCATTCCAAACAAGAAAAGCCTCTTAAGTAACTGTTTAAAACCAACCAAGTGCAGGGCTAGCCATTGAATTCTTGGGAAATTTTGTATTAAAGCAGCTTGATTGATGAACAATCCAGTAATCCACATAATTACCTTCAGAAAGTATGAAAACATATAAGAGAATACAGAGTATAAACTTAAGATCAGATAAATTACTTTTAAACCTAGTTTGCATTCAGTTAACACCAAGGGAAACTTTCAGAATCTGCCTTTGGAGAATAGAAGCTAGAAACAGGGCAAACCATCACTTTCTAGTCTAACTTTAATAAGAAAATAAGGAAAATAAATTTCAAGAACAATGTTTAAAGCAAATAGTAGGACGAGGGAACTCCAACATTCCTAACTGCTTAAACTATATTGAATCATTCTTAAATAAACAAATTGGAGGAAAACATTGAGATAAAGCTTTTCAGTCAGAGAAGGTTACTGATGTACAACAGGTCCTAGCTCTATCAATGTTGTTCTTTATCAAAGAATAGTGAACAATATGACATACATAAAGGAAAACAATAACAAAGAAGGGGAACTTCACCAGTGATATAGACCAGGATCCCAAGAAAAAACTTGTTTATTGATGTCAAAAAAGTTACAGTACTCAGGTCCAATGTTTCAGTTCAACAATCATATTCACTGTCTAGCCTAACAAGACTAACACAAGCAGAGCTCCAAGAGCCAGTGAAAACTATTTAGAGTTAGAAGTTTAAGCTCAGATGTATTTCAAAGTTCTGCAACCAACAATTTCTCATCTTCTACAAAAGTATTTATAGAAGGATGAGGAGGTGAGATATGATAAAAGATATCTTAAGGCAATTAATACAGATTTGAGACTTCTTGGCCTTTTGAGGGGCTCGATGAAGAAGTTTACAGGTGATTCACTGTATTAACTATTTTACAATTAATATCAAAGCTCGGTGGGAGCTTTATTGACTTTTAGGCTCTATCCAGGACGCAATAACTCCACTAATATTTGTTTGCATTAGTTTCCTTAGCGGAATTAATTGCTCGGCTAAGCTATGAGGTGGATATTTTCTTAATCAATAACTTTGGCCTCTGTTTGAATGGTTTGAGGCAACAGGTGGCTCTGTGGTAACTAAGGAATCAATTCACCTCAAATGTGGCGGTGGAGGCCTTTCTGTTTGATAGATATTTTTTATTTTATTTTAATTCTGTGTTTTCTAATCTGGGGGATTAGGCTTTTGATACTCAATCTTAGCTGTAATCCCCAGAAATCTGTCTTCAATATTCTTTCAGCTGTGCTCTATCTTCAAAAACTGATACTATTTTAACTCTTGTTTTTAACAAAACAATGTCTTGTCAATGTGCAGAGCCACGCTAGGCTTCACGGCATCAACGCTGATAGAGCATCAACGAAACAATGGAATAGAGCCTGGCGGATGGTTCCCTTTGATAAATCAAAGGCCTCAGAATCGTCATTCCCTGCCTTCGGCTTTCCTTTATCATAATGGACAAACCATTCAAACCTGCAAAATATAAATGAAAACTATAAAATCCTACGTTTTTTTAGGTCTAACTGCTTCAGAAGGTGGGGAAAGACCGTGGTCGTTGGATGAAAGCATCCAACGGTGGATATCTTCATAGAAGAGGCAAAAGGAGAGCGAAGAGAAGAAAAATGCGGAATAATTTTGGACCATCTGATCTGGACACGTGGACGGTCTAGATCTAATCGGAAGATCGCAATCAGAGGCAACACTCAACTGGCGCCACTGTAAAAATGCGATGCGATTTAGCACGGATCGTTGATCTAAGGATGAGATCAACGGTGGAGAATGAATTGGGGGACTGGCCGATCAGGGGAAGAAACAAATGCAATGCGATTGAAATTGCATTGCGATTGAGCGATGGCCGTCGATCTGAGGATCATATCGACAGTGGGAAACGAATCGGAAGGATGTCAATTGGCAGGAACAAAAGAGTGTGTGCGATGGAAAACCCCGATGCGATCAGGCGCTGGCCGTTCGATCGGCTTTCGATCAATGGCGGGGATTTCTTTTAGAATGAAGCGGCGGAAACCCTTATGACATATGAAAAACCCAAAGTTTTAATATTAACAAAGGTTTTAAATGGATCGGGGGCAAAAAGAATATATATAAAAAGGTTTGGTGCCCGATTGCGGGGCCTTTGGATGTATGAAACATGATAGGCCCGGGGCTTAATAAAACAAAGGCCAATCGCAATCGGAGCCTCGGGCCTGGTCTTTTTAATCTACCCATTGGAAATTTTGCGATGCGATTGCCGCCTGGGGTCTTTAACATTTGGGCCCGGGGGAAAGTCATATGAAATAATGGTGGGGCAGAAATAAAATATATAATACCCAATCACATCGGAAATTTTGATGCAGGTATTTTTGATCAACCCATTGAACTTTCTCCGATCGCGATTGCGCGATCGGTCTTTCAATCTACCCATTGAAATATTTAAAACGTGATTCTGACTTTTTAGACCAAAAGTTAGGATAAATGGGTTTTTGTATTTTACAAAGGAAAAATGGATCGGGATGGTTTATTCTATGGTTTTAAGTGTGAAAGGTGCGCCCACAGGATATATATATATATATATAATGATGCGATCGGGGTTATTTATAAAACAAAGCTTAATTGCAATCGGAACTTTTTGGAACATGGCAGAGACTTGCGCTTTTGACAATTTCCGATGCGATAAGCGCTGAACGGGATTATCGCTTGGTTCCAACGTGTAGGCATGTGGGGGGAAGTGGTTAGGACTTAGCCCAAGGGGGCTTAGGTCCATAGTAAATAAAACGTTTTTTTTATGAATTTTTCAGAGTTTCTAAATGGAATTTGATGGTTTCGGTAAGGTTTAAAAAGTGATTTTTTAACCTTGTAAAGATGATTTTCATTAATGGAAGAAGGGAAATCATGAAAAATAGAGGAATTTTATGGAGAAAAGGGGAGAAAATGAAGGTTAATTTTGGAAGAGGGGGAGGGGGAAAATGATGGTTTTTCAGCAGTCTTTTCTCATGAAATTAGCAGAATTTTCTGAATATAAAATGGGAACAACAGTGAAGATTTGGGACAGAGGCATGAGGCCTTAAAGAGACTTCAAGAGCCAACACTTTTTCATAATAAAATTTGTTCCTAGAAGGCACCAAAAAGTCTTAGCCACCTTTTTCTATAAAAAATATTATAGGTGGCTAACAGTGGCTCCACTTGGGGATGATGCCTTCTTGAAGGCATCAAGAACTTCAGACTTGCATTCTTTGGGAGGCTGACCTGTGCGACATCCATCATGTTCTCTCGAAGGCTAACCTGTGCCTGATCCATTAGGTTTCCCTTCCTTTGCTAGGATGATCTTCTCTAAAAACATATTAGCAGCCATGAAAACAATGGACCTTCATCAATACAAACTTTCTACCTACCCAATCCTACTGATCTAGCATTTTTTCTTCATTAGAGTGCACTTGGATTGGAAAAATATTTTCACAACATTTTATTCTTTTGAAAGCAGGAAATCTAATCTATTTCTACTCCTTATTTCTCCATGGACTCAAATTAAACAGTTGAGCCCATATGATTCTCTACCTATTCTATCAATCTGTTAGGAATAAACAGTCTAACAGATTTTTTATTTTCTAATTTTTATAACAGAAATTGAAAAGCATTTAAGTCAGGATTGAACTGTCTGACTTGATGCTGGTCTATGGCATAAATACAAGCTGCACATAGACATTTATTTTGCAGAAAATTAAATGAAAATGGAAGGCTTAAGATATGAAAGTTTCTCATCATGGCCTTCTCTTTTCACAGCTCTTGTTTTGAATTTGTTTGAGTTGTTTTTCTTTGTTCTCTGGTTCAGATTTTGAGTTGATTTGAACCAGATTTACATCTTTTTGGACTCAAGAAAAATAAAATATATTTGATTCATCTCTCTTTGGAAACTTAGGTTCATATTTTGAACATGTTTCAACCTTTAATTTCTATCTTAATCTATCTACTGATAAGCCAAGATTAAACAGTTTGGAAAATCGAATTCACTATCCCATCAGCAGAAAAATTAAAACTAATTAGTCAAGATTAGGTTGTTTGACTAACTAAAAGTTTGTTTTGTAGGAGTGGCATTTAAGCTTGCACACTTTCAGAATTTGTTTCTCTTTTTTGGTATGGGGCTATACCTTTCTTGTTTTTGACAATCTGCCCTCTTTTATTTCTTTTCTTTGTTTTTTTATTTTTGAATCTTTGATTTTTCTTCAAAGCAGAAAACAAAAAATAAATACATGCTCAGAACTGAGCTTTATTGACATTCCTATATAACCTATTCTAAACATGGAGTATTTACATTTATCATATGATACAAAAATGCCAATGCAACCAGCTGAGTAATGTCAAGAAGAAGTAGAAAAGCTAGCTGCTTGTCAGAGGTATCCATAGAACATATTGAAGATTAACCTTCAATATCAAGGCTATCACAAAAGGTGACAGCTTTTCATGTCTCTGGTTCTTGCAAAGGTTCACTGCTTGATAGTTTGAGCCAGTTGGGATTTCCACACACTCTTCCATAGGATCAATAAAGAATAGACGAAGATTCTCTTCTTTTCGGTCCTCCACAATTGGTAGATTATCTATTTCCAAGACATTAGCTTTGACGACTATCTCTTCAGTATGTAGCTTGGAAGTATCATCATCTTTAATTTGCACAATAGCAAACAGTGACATATCTTCTTTGTATAAATTTATGTTTGCTTCTGATATAAATTCAGGTTCTTTAAATGGCAGATTGATATCAGTGATAGGAGAAGTTTCTTCTTGAAAAGAGGGTATATCCACAGTAGGATAGTCTTCTATCTGTTTCTCTCCCTTTTCTTCATCATCATCTGAATTGGAGGACTCATCATATTTGGCAGTGTTGTCCTCTTGTAGCCCTGGTATGCTTGGATTCAGTGGGCTGAACTCTGTGAAGAGGTTATTATATTCTTGAGTGGGGGTGTATTCAGTGGTTTCCTCTTGCTCAAAAATTTCTTCATTACTCTTCTCTTCACCTCCTGAGTTGAAAGGCTGCTGATTCCCAATAAAGTGAAAGCTTTTTATGATGGATCGAAAAGGATGATTGCGAATTTCAAGTTGACGATGGTGAAACTCATAACACCAATCAAATGCTAGTTGCCCCGCATGATTAGTTTCTTCTTGGAAATCATCATCATCATAAGACTGATTGAAGTTTGAAAATTTATTAGAATAAACATTTTCATCAGTCAGATATATTGGGATATCAGTAGGTCCTTCTTCATTCTGATTCACAAAAGAACTTTCTAAATATGTACAAAAAATTTCTCTATGTGAATGGGCAAGAGTGCTTGTTTTGCAGAAAGTTTTAGAGAGTGACTGTTTATAAATAGTCTGATCTATCTCTTTTTCTGTCAAAGGGGAAGATGTTTCTATGTTCCTTTGAATAGGAGTACAACAGTTCTTTGTCTCTTGCGAAGACTGATCTTGAGGCTGGATGTCCTCTTGAGCCTCAGCCATAAGGGATGATGAATCAATGTTTGAGTTTTTAGGGATATCTTGAGGGATGTTCTTTATTTCTTGGATCATCTCTTCCTCAATCGATTCATCTATGTTCTTAAAATTCTCCAATAGGAGATTAAACTCATGAATGGCTGTTAAAATATCTTCTGGATGCATCTCTTCCAAAGCTTCCTCATTATCTATAATGTGTTGGGTGATGTTTTGTGATGGATCATAATATATTGCACCCAATGATAATGATGTAGTGTTTTCTTTATAGTTCTCATAGAACACATATTCAAGGTCTCTTAAAGAAAACAAACTACTGGATCTTAAGCATTCATACCAATCCCTAACTTTTCCTTCTAATGTTAACATGAACATTTTCATTAGGCAATCTTCATGCCATTCAAATTTCAACCTCCATACATGTATATGAAATTTGATGAGATGTAATAGAGGGTCATCAAACTTTTCACCTTGAAAAATAGGCAGGTTGTCATCCCAATTCACCTGGGGCATCTTATGTGGAAACCCAGGGATATGATCTCTACTCATTGGGGCCTATCTTTGTTGTATTCTTGGAATCATGTTTGTAAATCAAGAAAGAGGTCACTGTGTCTGGTCAATCAGTTTAGGGTCTTCTACCAGTGGAGTCATTTGGTCTTCTGGGAGTTTTAGAGTGTGAAGTCGCCAGGTGGAAGATTTTTAGCTCCTAACGAGGTAAAATGTTTAATGGTCCACCACAATATACCAATCTAAAGAGATCATGGGTACTCCGAGTCTTAGCAGTATTTAAAATGAAAAAGACTCGAAATCCCCAGTGGAGTCGCCAGAAATGTTAGGAATCCGTAATCAACAATATTGGCAAAGTCCGATCACAGAAAAAACATCGTTTCAACCAACTTTGGGATTCTAGGATCTAGCCCTCCTGAATCCGGTGATGGATCTCTCAAATAAGTGCAAAGATGGATTTGTCTTTGAAGTTTGGGGTAATGATATTAGGCTGGTTATGAAGACCAATGGTTTGTTTTGTTTTTTGGATGGTTGAGAATGAATATTGTTTGAGGAGAAAGTTCTAAGGGTAAAAAGTTTCAAAGGTGATAAGTTGCAAGTGGATAGAACAGCTAGGATAAAAAGATAGATATAATGTTGGTTTTTAGTCCATTCGGCTATGGAGTCATAACAGGGCTTTAATTGAGCGACAACATCAAGAATGATCCAAGGGTAAAGTCATCTACCTCACAAGATTATTGAGATTGAAATGATGGAATGGGAACAATAAAGTGTTGGAGGGATGGAAACTGATAATAATTTCTTAAGGGATTTATAGTCAATCCAAACAAGAAAAGCCTCTTAAGTAACTATTTAAAACGAACCAAGTGCATGGCTAACCATTGAATTTTTGGGAAATTTTGTATTAAAGCAGCTTAATTGAAGAACAATCCAGTAATCCCCATAATTACCTTCAAAAAGTATGAAAACATATAAGAGAAGATAGAGTATAAAATTAAGATCAGATAAAGTACTTTTAAACCTAGTCTCCTTTCAGTTAACACCAAGGGAAACTTTTAGAATCTGCCTTTGGAGAATAGAAGCTAGAAACAGGGCAAACCATCACTTTCTAGTCTAACTTTAATAAGCAAATAAGGAAAATAACTTTCAAGAACAATGTTTAAAGAAAACAGTAGGACGAGGGAACTCCAACATTCCTAACTGCTTAAATTGTATTGAATCATTCTTAAATAAACAAATTGGAGGAAAACATTGAGATAAAGCTCTTCAGTCAGAGAAGGTTACTGATGTACAACAGGTCCTAACTCTATAAATGTTGTTCTTTATCAGAGAATAGTGAACAATATGACATACATAAAGGAAAACAATAACAAAGAAGGGGCACTTCACCAGTGATATAGACCAGGATCCCAAGAAATAGCTTGTTTATTGATGTCAAACCAGTTACAGTACTTAGGTCCAATGTTTCATTTCAGCAATCATCTTCACTATCCAGCCTAACAAGACTAACACAAGCAAAGCTCCAAGAGCTAGTGAAAACTATGTACAGTCAGAATTTTAAGCTCAGATGTATTTCAAAGTTCTGCAACCAACATTTTCTCATCTTATACAGAAGTATTTATAGAAGGATGAGGAGGTGAGATTTGATAAAAGATCTCTTAAGGCAATTAATACAGATTTGAGACTTCTTGGCCTTTTGAGGGGCTCGATGAAGAATTTTATAGCTGGTTCACTGTATTAACTATTTTAGAATCAATATCAAAGCTCGGTGGGAGCTTTATTGATTTTTAGGCTCTATCCAGGATGAAATAACTCCATTGATATTTGTCTGCACTAATTTCCTTAGCGGAATTAATTTCTTGGCTGCGCTATGAGGCATATATTTTCTTAATCAATAACTTCGGCCTCTTTTTGAATGGTTTGAGGCAACAGGTGGCTTTGTGGTAGCTGATAAATCAATTCACTTCAAATGTGGCGGTGGAGGCCTTTCTGTCTGATAGATATTTTTGATTTTCTGTTAATTCTATGTTTTCTAATCTATGGGATTAGGCTTTTGATACTCAATCTTAGCTGTAATCCCCAGAAATCTGTCTTCAATCTTCTTTCAGCTGTGCTCTGTCTTCAAAAACTGATACTCTTTTAAATATTTTTTTATCGAAATAGTGTCTTGTCGATGTGCAGAGCCACACTAGGCTTCACGGCATCAACGCTGATAGAGCATCGACGAAACAATGGAATAGAGTCTAGCGGATGGTTCCCTTTGATAAATCAAAGGCGTGGGAATCATCATTCCCTGCCTTCGGCTTTCCTTTATCATAATTGAAAAACCATTCAAACCTGCAAAATATAAACGAAAATTATAAAATCCTATGTTTGCTTAGGTCTAAATGCTTCAGAAGGTAGGGAAAGAGCATGGTCATTGGATGAAAGCATCCAACGGTGGAGATCTGCGTAGAAGAGGAAAAAGGAGAGCAGAGAGAAGAAAAAGGCGGAGTAATTTTTGACCGTCAAATCTAGACACATGGACGGTTCAGATCTAATCGGAAGATCGCAATCGGAGGAAACACTCAACTGGCGCCGCTATAAAAATGTGATGTGATTTAGCGCGGACCGTTGATCTAAGGATGAGATAAACAGTGGAGAATGAATCGGGGGACTGGCCGATCGGGGGTAGAAACAAATGCAATGCGATTGAAACTACGCCGCGATTGAGCGATGGTCGTCGATCTGAGGATCAAATCGATGGTGGTTTTAGAGTCGGTCCTTATAGCCCTCCATCAGAGATCTTTTCGCTTTTTTGCATATCATTCTTAGGTGTCTCGCTCGTTCCACTTCGTTGCATTTCGCTAGGGGCATGTCATTGACTGACAAGGGGGTCTGGTTGTTTTGTGTTTCCTCATGCTTGTACCTGCAGGGCTAATTAAAATTCCTCAAAAATCACTGAAGTTCATGGTCATTGCATTCATGGTCATAAATGATTAGTTTCGTTAAAAAAAAATTCTTTAGTCCTAGAGTCTAGGGTTTTCAGTCCTTTGCATACATGTAATAAAAGCCTGCAGGCCATGAGGTTAGTTTCAAAAGATTCCTATTTCACGTTTTTATTATCAAAAACATTTGAAGACATTTCTAGTCCAAAACTCTGTTTTGGAACTAGAAATTGTCAATTTTCATTGTTGTAATAATTTTGTATTTGTTTCATTGTAAGAAAGTTCCATAGCAAGCCTCTGACCTTTGCCAAAGCCAAATGTCAGATCCCTGCAAAAACAACCAAGTATTATCAGTCCAAAACTCATAAAAGCAAGAAAAAGCCAAAGAACGGCATTGCATTAAGTGATCTATTGTCAAAGTGCCAAACATTATAAAAGTGGGTCATGGAGTAAATTTAAAATCAAATCTGATTTTATGAGATATTTTTCTTCACATATAAACCATCGTAAACAATTCATTTGCACGAATCCTCAAGGCAGAAATCGAGCCGGTGAAGTTGAAGGCCGAAATCGTGTTTTGCAAAGTTGTGGACAGGCATTGGAGGTGCACGCTACACGCAGAGGAGGCGCGCTACCCATATAGGGCGCGCTACGCATATAACATCAACAGCCAGTGTTAAATACCAAGGGCGCTATGCACTTGCAGCGCGCTACGCATTGGGTGGGCGCGCTACCCATACAGTCTCAGAGCCAAAAAAAATTTCCATTGCGTCCGGATTCATACCAAATCGACTCAAATAGCTTGCAAGTAGGTTTTTAATGGCTGCTCAGTAAATTTTGAACATCATTGTAGTGTGTTTAAAGTGGGGAAATTAGTGTGTTTGATGTGGAGAGGTGAAACCCTATGTTCATAGCAGAGTCATTTCTTAGGGTTTTGAATACATGTTGATGGTCTTGTGAAGGATTTCCCAGCTTGTATTGTTGATATATATACCTATGCATCTATTGTCAAAGTGTCACGGCCCTCACGCTCTCAGTTTGCCATCTCACCACTGCTGTCACTATGATTGTCATCCTCATTTTAGCAATGCTCCTTATTCATGTTTTCACATAGTCTCATGATTCACTTGTCCATATCCACATTGACATTATCGGAACACTGTTATCATTGCTATGGTTTCACTATGGTCATTGTCACTGTTTCCTATTCTCCATTGATAAAACACAGTCCCATACTCATTTTCCCCTTTGACAAATTTTAGCCAGCATTACAAAGGCTGCACACTACATTACACTTTTTTCTCATTTGTCAAATTCCCTTGTGATCAAAGCAGTGACTGTTTTTATGCCAAATACACTTAAAACAGAGCTATTACCACTATGGCTTGTTTTCCTATGATTCTTTGGTACATATGTAACATGTTTGGGTTTTGAGCATACATTGAAACTTTTGACTTCACTACACCTATATCAACATACATATTGCGGACATCTTGTTTTCAAAGCCATGTCAGATACAAATTCAGTTTATGAGTAGGAGTATGACAGTGATTCCACAGCAGAGGGTAATGTGCCACGGAGGTCTCACAAAGGTGGCAAAGGTGGTAGGAATCTCAGGGAAGAGCCTACTTCTTTGGCTCAATTGCAGACTTGCCCGCTTGCAATGGATTGTTTTCAGCGTCAGGCATGTTTCCAATACTGTGAGATGATTTCACAAACCCAGCATCATCGTGAACTAGCTCATCTATTCGTTCTACATTTACATGATGGCCGTGTAAACCTCGCCGGAGTAGATTTCATTCTGTCACCAAAGACTATTGCTCAGGCCACTGGGATACCAAATATAGGAGAGGAATGGAACAAACGTCAGCAGTTAGAGAAATTCCACTATGAGAAATACATCAAACCTGGGCATATGAGGCACCTGAGTAGGGTTTTTCCTTTCAGATTCCTGAAGGATGAGTTCGCCCCATTGATGAAACTCATCATTTGGTATTTCAGTTGCGAGGGAAGATTCTTGCGTCTCTATGCGTACCATGTCCGTTTGTTGATGCATTTCACGAGGGTACATATGATGAACATTCCGTACTTCATGTAACGCAACATAGAGAGGATGATGATTTGTGTACAGAAGAAGACCCCAGCACAGCAGCATAGAAGTATATATCATTACGCGCTGATCAAGATCGTAGTGGTACATCAGTTGACACAGCAGGGCATTACTTGGGAGGATTTCATCTCTCGTGACTTATTTACAGCGCCGCAGCCGCCTCTCGAGGTAGTTCATGATGAGGGAGAGCCTTCACACCAGCCTGACATTCCTCAGATCGAGCATATCAGTGCTCCATTGTTTGTGACATACTAGCGAGGCCACAGGGCCTTATTTGCAGCTACACGGCGAGTATTATCTCCACATGATGTGGAAGGGGTCTCGCCTTCTTCTTCAGCACAGGTACAGTTTCAGGACAGGGGCAAGAGGCCCATGCATGATGAGGGCCCATCAGGAGGCCGGGACACTGATTTCACGATCATTGATGTTGATGCGAGCTCTCCTAGCTCGAAACTGAAAGAGATCATCAAGGAGCAAAAGGCCGAGAATGACACGCTGAAAGAGAAATTGCAGAGGGCTCAGTGGGTGATAGACTACCTGGAGCAGCGCAACAAATAGCTAGAGGATGAGCACACACTGTTAGAGCTGTGGCGAATCCATGAGGATCGACAATTGGCCCGGAAGAGACCTGGTGATATGACACCGGCCGATCGAGATTCTTGCCTCACACATGTTAACATTCATCTAGAGAAATTGTTGGCGAAGGCCAATTGAGATAAAGACATGCTTCGTCACATGAAACATCATTATTGGGCTCGCATGCATGTTTGCAAAGCAAAAATGAAGATTCTGAAGAGGAGGTTGAGCAGAGCACTAAAACGGCAAAAGAGGCCTGATCCACTCCGGATTTTGGCCGAGGCTTCGTTGGCTAGGAATGATACATGATGGAGGGTCTTCGCTCTAAATTTGAGCAAATTCAGAGAAATTTTTGTCATTTTGAAATTTTTTGGTCTCAAAACAGATTTTTCAGCTATACAAGTAGCGCGTCGACGCGCTCGCTTTTGATTGAGACACTTGCTGGGGGAAAAATTTATATTTTTGGGTTTTTCATGGTAATTTATGCATGCTCAAGTATTTCTGAAGCATTTCATCAAGTTCTGGATGACCAAAAGGCCCAAAAACACCATGAAAACCACCTTGCTGCCACCTTTTGCACCAGCAGGAAGTACTTCTGGGAGAATGAAGTTTTAGAGGGGAAAATGAGCTCCAAATTGGGAAATTCCACTTGTGTTGGATAGCCAACATCCAGGGCTTTCCAACGAGCTATCATAAGCTCAATTTGGATGCCAAGAAGTACCCCAAAATCAGGCTGAAAGACGCACTACGCGTATGGCTCAGGCGCGCTACGCATATAGATTTTTGGCTGATTTTTCACCTTCCAGCTCAGGATTTCGGCCAGTTGAACCAGTTTTGCTTGTGGATGAAATTTTTGAGTTATCATGATGTAAATGTATGGTTGGCATCTAACTTAGACTCACTTTTACCTATTCTAGATGATTCACTCCTAAAAAAGTAAAAATCAAATGTAAGAATTAGTTTCCTCCCTTTTAGAGGCAAGTTGTTTGGATGCCTATATTCTAGCTCCTTGTTTATAATTAGTTGGAAATGCTCCTAGAAGGAGGAACTCGACCCCTAGAGGTGTGGGAAGGGGTTAGGAGGTCTATATGATGTAATTTCTGAGACATTCTACAGGTTGGACTCTTGGGAAGCTTTTGGCACACTATTGTACATATTTTTCATATTTTGGCTAAGGAAAGATCAGAGGTTTTGCAGCACCTGTTGGGATTCTTGTGGCTTTCAGTTCTTGATGGTGTTTTCTCTCAGTTTATTGTAATTTATTTCATGTTTAATGTATGCCATCCCTTCCTATGCTTCTGAAACTAAATGAATGAGTAGATGAGGTTGAATCCATTGTTTACAGTGCTCTGCCTTTGAATTTATTTAGTTTTACATGTTTTCACCAGTTTGGAGAGGATCCATATTCTCCCTTGACCTCTTCAGCTCCTTTTCATTCTGATCCATCCATACACTTAATCAAAAGCATCAAGACTACTGCCTACCTCGCACCAACTCGAATTCTGCAAAGATCTGGCCTTATCCCCGGACCCAAAATTGTTTTTTCCCATTTCTCCAACAAAAACCCAAAAATTTAAAACAAAATTTTCCTATCTCTTTACTAGCCTAAAATCAGTACCAATTGTAAGTCATCTCAGCCCCTTTGAAGACCTTTTGCCGAGATAGACCCGGAGAGAGCCCTCTCCTGTCCTCGTAGGGCTAGCTACGAGGCTGAGCTTGGTTTGATGTGGCCTCGAGTTTTTCCTTTTTCAGCCTAAGGCAGATTTGAGCACTAACATAGTGGTGACCATACTGGGGAAATAAAATCTCAATGGTTTGCTTGTTAATGTGTTTGTTTCACGAGTCTTAGACGGAGTCTGAAGTCACGTCAGGTAGCTTTCGAAACGATTTTTCCATGCATAAGCGGAAGTAGATAAACATTGCTTCAGTCGATCTCCAGTTAGCTTGTGAATGCAACACTTGATTTGCAAATCACCCCAGTATACTTGTTCGTTCTATACCTTTGGATGATTGAGTCTAGAAGTTGATAGGCTGAAGATAATTGATTGTGTCCCTTGAAATTTTTCCCAAGTAAATCAATACACTGGCTTCAAGAAGGCATGCCAGATCAAATCCTGATCCAAATCCGCCTCCAGTATATGAAAACCCCAACCTAATCCCAAGAATTTTCCATCGAGAAGCTCCTATTATTCCTTTGGTCAAATCTCACTCGTACCCCACTGTTTTTTAATACATTGATGATATTGAGTTTGATGATCAGTTTGAGTTATCATTGTTTGAAACCAAATCCAAAATTGCCACTGGTTCTACCGTTATCAATACTGAGTTCATCAAGTATTTAGAAGTCGAGCAAGCAAATAGATCTATTGATAATTATATTCTAAATCTGAAAAATTCCATCGTGGCAACAAACATTCCCGAATTCATTGAATCTGCTTCACAAACTCTTGGGCCATCTGAGATTGCATCTAGTTCACGGATTCCCACTGAATCTCCCTTTATTCCTACCATTCCTGTACAACCTGAGATTTCTGATCAGCAATCAGCAGTAGTTTCTCCTCCGTCTCCACCGCATACACCTCGTTCACCTACTCCTCCCATTCCTCTTGTTTCTCCGAGACAGCAGTTTATAAATCCGCCAAGAGCCATGGCTGCCAGATTTGCACCTCTTGCTTTGCCGGCCAATTTGGATCCTATGCCTGCTGACTATCAGAGCAAGATTCCTATATTCGATGGCACACCACATAGTATATCAGCTCAGCAGCATATTGTCCGAATGACAGACTTTTTGGACCTACATGAAGTTGATGCAGAAAATGTGTCCATGAGGTTGTTTGCCCAGACTTTTGGAGGTGAGTTTCGTAAATGGTTCAAAGCTCTACAGGCCAGAAGTATCAATACATTACAAGAGCTTCAGACACAATTTTTAGATCGATGGGAGATGGAAAAAGATCCGCTGCAGATCACTTCAGAGTATACCAGCATCAAGCGTAATCCTGGTGAGTCCGTTCAGGATTATATTATCAGATTCAATACAGTGTATAATGCAATTCCAGATGACTTGAGACCGTCTAGAAAGTCTGCTCTCCTTAAATTCCTGGATGGTTTTGATCCAGAGATGGCTTATTCACTTCGAGATCGAGATCCGCCTACCTTAGAAGATATGCAAAATATTGATGTTAGTGTTGAGGCGAATCTGAATGATAAGAGAGCCCGGTTGAAAGTAGAGAAAAGAGTAACCATAAAAGAAGAAGCTTCCACATCTGCATCTGAACAGCACTTGCTACATGAGATGGAAAATTTTTTCAAAAGAATGACGCTTGACAAACCAGAAACCCAGATTCGTAACCCCAATTACCGTGGCCAGCAGCAGCCACAGTTCAGAATTAAGCAGCGTGAACAGAGAGCACAAGAGCCAACAGCCCAACAGCAGATTAAAACTCCTCTTTTGCAGAATTTTGTGAGTCAAGATTCAGACGATGACGATGATGTAGTAGGTGAGCAAAACCATTTCTTTACTCCTGACGATCTGCCTATTTACATCACTGAGGATGAAGAATATGGAGAAAGTTCAGCGGCTCAGAAAGATGAGGATTTCATCTTAGCAAATGATGCAGATTTAGAGGAAGAATCAGATGATTACCAAAGAGGATATCTGAATGCTTTGTCCGCTCAACAGAAGCAATACTCATTGAGAAATCGAGATGTGCCCATCAATCCAATTTAGAAAAGAAAAGAGGCTTCAGCACCGAAGACGGATTCACCCATACCACAGAAGAAAGGAAAAGAGACAATTGATCCCGCAGCTAGTAAAGTATCATCAGCAGAAAAGGTAAATCAGTCAACTATAATGAAGGATAAGGCTGAAAGAAAAGGAAATTCTGGTTAAAGAAGTCGAAAGAGTTTCAGCATTTAGTTTGGAAAATGAAATTTCCAAATTAAAAATATCTATTCCTTTGACAGAAATCATGAAGAACAGCAGCTACCGCGGTCAAGTCTCCAAAATTCTGAATTTTGATCCAATGTTTGACATGGTAAATGTTGAAGATGATCAGCCATAATTGATTTTCGGGCCTGCATTAGATGGTAAGTCCCCTGACAGTGATGTTCCTCCCTTTTATATCAGTTTGAGTTTGCATGAATATGTATTGCACAATGCCATGTTCGATTCGGGTGCTTTGCACAATCTAATGCCAAAGGCGATCATGGAAAAGTTGGGACTAGACATTACAAGAAAATACCATGATTTTTATTCATTTGATTCCAGCCGTGTGAGGTGTATAGGACTCATCAAAGATTTGGTTGTAAGCTTAGATCAAATTCCAGCGAAGAATGTCTTGATGGATGTGGTTGTGGCAGACATTCCTCCGCGATTTGGGATGCTCCTTTCAAGATCTTGGGGAGCAAAGTTGAAAGGAACACTTCAGTTAGATTTCTCTTATGCGACAATTCCAGTCTTCGGTCAAATGAGAAAGTTATATCGAGAGTAGAAGATGAAATACATGATAACCAGCAAAGAGAAACCAATCAATCATCCTGTAAATTATGTACATACCGACTTAGAGTCGTTTGTGTTGCTTGCTGATAGTTTTAATGATATAGATAGTCAATTAGTTCAGGCGGAAGATATACCAGAAATCACTGATAATTTTAGAGAAGTTCTGCAAAAAGAAAGAAGAGAAAATCAAGCTATTGTGGAGCAATCAGCTAAAGACAATGGGCAGCAAACAGGAAAAACAGAGCTGGCGCAATTTCAGCATTTAGAGCACGATGAAGATGGTCTTTGGACCATGAATTTTGATGGCGCAGTGGGTAGTGATGGTGCTGGAATTGGTGTTTGGATTCGTAGTCTATTTTCCACTCCGGATAAGGTTCCAAGCAATGTGAGAGTGTGTTCCTACAAACTAGCATTTGACTGCTCTAATAATGAAGCGGAATATGAGGCTCTAATTGCTGGCCTTAAGATTCTTAGAAAGCTGAAAGCGAAAAGGATTGCAGTCTATGGTGATTCAGAGTTGGTGATAAAGCAGGTTAAGGGTGATTTTCAGGCCAAGCATCCTCGCATGAGGGCTTACCGTAATGCATTTTTAGATATTCTGAAGCTATTTTCTGATCATACCTTGACATGTGTGCCTCGCATACAAAATGGTGTTGCTGATGGACTTGCTAAGGTAGCGAGCAATTTAAAAATCCCAATGAATTCCAACAACAAGTTCGAGCTTCATGTGAAACACCGCCCCACCGTTCCAGACAATCAGCGATGTTGGCAAGTCTTTCAGGATGATGAGGAGATTAGTGATTTTCTGCAGAATAAGGGTAATTTTAAAGACACCTCCATAGATACAGAACATGATGATGGTAATGATGATATACAAATAAATCAAATGGCTTAAAGATAACATCATTCCAAAGGGATTGATTCCTTTGGAGGAACTCTTTGACCAAGATGATGTAGCCCGCAAACCGACATTGAGGCCGACTGAAAAGGGTGTTGAAGAGGTAAATATTGGGACAGCTGAGAATCCCAAGATGGTAAAGTTATCAAAGTCATTGTCACCAAAGGTAAAGGCAGAATATGTGAAATTGTTGTCTTCATTTTCTGATGCTTTTGCATGGGATTACTCAGATCTAAAAACATATGACACTAACATCATTCAGCATACTATCCCCATTAAACCAAATCAGAAGCCTTTCCGTCAAAAGTTGAGGAGAATCAATCCAAAGCTGCTACCATCAATTGAAAAAGAGGTAAACAGGTTGTATAAGTCAGGAATCATTGTGCCTATCCGATTTTCAGATTGGATATCAAATTTGGTGCCCGTGAGAAAGAAAACAGGTGAGATCTGTTTATGTATCGACTTCAAAAATTTGAATAAGGTATCATTAAAAGACAATTATCCGCTGCCAAAAATGGACCATATATTGCAGCGAGTAGTTGGAGCATCAAGGATGTCACTAATCGACGGCTAGTCAGGATACAATCAAATTTTAGTGCATGAATATGATCATGACAAGACTGCGTTCACCACTCCATGGGGAACGTTTCATTATGCAAAAATGTCGTTTGGTTTGAAGAATGCAGGTGCTACTTTTCAGCGTGCAATGGACATGGCTTTTTCCAACGAGAAAGATGTATTTTTAGTCATTTACCTTGATGATCTGACTGTGTTTTCAAATTCTGACGACGAACATTTATATCATTTGAAAGTTGTTTTCCAGAAGTGCAGAAAATATGGCATTTCTCTTAATCTGAAAAAGAGCCTATTTTCCATGGATGAAGGCAAGCTCCTTGGCCACATCATATCGAAAGACGGTATTCGTGTTGACCCTGCACGTGTTGAAGCCATCCAGCAGATTGAGCAGCCCCGGAACAAGAAAGAAATACAGTCATTTAATGGTAAGATGAATTTTCTGCATCGTTTCATTCCAAATCTTGTTGAGCATCTTAGAGAAATCACGAACATGCTTAAAAAGGGCAGTCAGGTAAAGTGGACAGAAGAGGCGGTGAAATCATTTAATTTGGTAAAGGTAGCTCTTTCTTCAGCCCCTATTTTAATCAGCCCGGACTACACACAGGACTTCATTTTGTTTTTTTTTGCTTCTGAGCACACTTTGGCAGCTGTTTTAATGCAAAAAAGGGATGGAGTTGAGAAGCCCATTGCTTTTTTCAGTCAGATTATAAGGCACGGAGCATTGAAATACAACATTATTGAGAAACAAGCACTTGCGCTTGTAAAGGCCTTGAAAGACTTCCGTGTGTATATACTGCATTCCCACATTTTAGCATATGTTCCTAATGCAGCAGTTAAAGATGTTTTGGTATAGGCAGATCCAGAAGGAAGACGGGGTAAGTGGATCGCTGTGTTGTTAGAATATGATGTGGAGATTAAACCAACCAAGCTGATCAAAGGACAAGGACTCGCCAAGCTCATGGCTGAAACAAATCTGCATGCTCTAGATATAAATTTGATCGCTGCCATGTCCGATGAAGATGAGGAGAGTACGTCAGTTCAGGTATCTAATATTTTTGTTTCTTCCCCTTGGTATGCTGACATTTTATACGTGCTTCAGAATTTGTCTCCACCTCCCGGGATGCCTAGAAATAAGAGTAGAACATTGAAGTTGAGAGCTGCAAAGTTTTGCATACTGAATTCTGCATTGTATTGGAAAGACCCTGGTGGAATGTTGTTGAATTGTTTGGTAGAGGAGGAATCCAAAAGAGTTTTGGAGGAATTTCATAGAGGAGACTGCGGCGGCCATCTGTTTTCGAAAACCACAGCAAATAAGATTCTAAGGGCAAGTTACTATTGGCCTTCTTTTTTTTCAGATGTATATAAGGCTGTTAAGAATTTTCACGAATGCCAAATTTTCGAAGGGAAGCAGAAACTACAGCCTTTGCCTCTCAAACCAATTGAAGTTAGTGCCCCATTCTAGCAGTGGGGATTGGATTTCATTGGGGAAATCCATCTAGCATCTTCCGGACAGCATAGATGGATATTGACAGCTACAGATTACTTCACAAAGTGGATCGAGGCGATTCCCACTCGACAAGCCACGGATGCAGTAATTATCTCTTTTCTTGAAAACAATATTCTGTCACATTTTGGATGTCCTAGTAAGATAATCACGGATAATGCAGCGGCCTTCAAGTCTAAGAGGATGGTTGAATTTTGTTATTAGTACAATATCAGCTTGGGACATTCGACTGCCTACCATCCGCAAGGAAATGGTTTGGCGGAATCTTCAAATAAGTCCTTGGTAAATATCATTAAGAAACTGTTGGAAATCAATAACAAGGGCTGACACAAGAAATTAGTGAATGCACTGTGGGCTGATAGGGTAAGTAAGAAAAAGTCTATTGCCATGTCTCCTTTCGAGTTGGTGTATGGGATAGACACGGTTTTTCCTACTTCACTTGCTGTCCCGGTAGTCAAATTGCTTCAGGAAGCTGGTAGTGAGGAAGATCCCATGCAGCGGAGGATTAATCAAATGATTCATTTACAGCAGACATGGGAGGAGGTATTTCAAAATACTTTCAAGTTGCAGGAGCGCATCAAGAAGATTTATGACAGGAAGGCAAAGGCAGATAAGTTTCAGCTGGATGAGGTAGTTTTGAAGTGGGATGCTCGGAATGAAGATAAGGGAAAGCACGGCAAATTTGAAAACTTATGGAAGGGTCCTTTTAAGATAGCAGCGTATCATGGTCAAAACGCCTTTCTTCTCAAGGAAATGAATGGAGATGATTGTCCTGGAGGGCCGATAAATGGTCGGCTGCTAAAGCGATACTACTTCTGAGTATTTTCTGTTGATTTCATCATCATTGTATATATCATTTTACTTCTTTTTTATTGCAAGTGAGTACTGATCTCTCATCTTCATTCTGGGGCCCGGAGCGAAGGCTATAATTCTGGAGATGGAGATTAGTTGGTTTGAAGTTTGTCAAGTCAGTTTTGTCAGTATTTTCAGTTTTAAAAATCGAGTCAGTTTTGGTCAAATTTCAGTCGGTTTTCAGTCAAGTTTGCAATCAATAAATGTATCAAAAGTTTTGTGTTATTTGTTGAAATAATGACTCCATCGCCCAATGGATGAAGGCACTGTCTGACTCCCCCAGAGATCTGTCGTTCTTGGCATCTCCTTGGAGCCACCATCCCCCATTGGAGCCAATGTTAGAGTCGGTCCTTACAGCCCTCCGTCAGAGATCTTTTCGCTTTTTTGCATATCATTCTTAGGTGTCTCGCTCGTTCCACTTCGTTGCATTTCGCTAGGGGCATGCCATTGACTGACGAGGGGGTCTGGTTTTTTTGTGTTTCCTCATGCTTGTACCTACAGGGCTAATTAAAATTCCTTAAAAATCACTGAAGTTCATGGTCATTGCATTCATGGTCATAAATGATTAGTTTCGTTAAAAAAAAGTCTTTAGTCCTAGAGTCTAGGGTTTTCAGTCCTTTGCATACATGTAATAAAAGCCCGCAGGCCATGAGGTTGGTTTCAAAAGGTTCCTATTTCACTGTTTTTATGCCAAATCCACTTAAAACAGAGCTATTACCACTATGGCTTGTTTTCCTATGATGCTTTGGTACATATGTAACATGTTTGGGTTTTGAGCATACATTGAAATTTTTGACTTCACTACACCTATATCAACATACATATTGCAAACTTCTTGTTTTCAAAGCCATGTCAGACACAGATTCATTTTATGAGCAGGAGTATGACAGTGATTCCACAGTAGAGGGTAATGTGCCACGGAGGTCTCACAAAGGTGGCAAAGGTGGTAGGCATCTCATGGAAGAGCCTACTTCTTTGGCTCAATTGCAGGCTTGCCCGCTTGCAATGGATTGTTTTCAGCGTCAGGCATGTTTCCAATACTGTGAGATGATTTCACAAACCCAGCATCATCGTGAACTAGCTCGTCTATTCGTTCTACATTTACATGATGGCCGTGTAAACCTCGCCGGAGTAGATTTCATTCTGTCACCAGAGACTATTGCTCAGGCCACTGGGATACCAAATATATGAGAGGAATGGAACAAACGTCAGCAGTTAGAGAAATTCCACTATGAGCCATACATCAAAACTGGGTATATGAGGCACCTGAGTAGGGTTTTTCCTTTGAGATTCCTGAAGGATGAGTTTGCACCATTGATGAAACTCATCATTCGGTATTTCAGTTGTGAGGGCAGATTCTCGCGTCTCCATGCGTACCATGTCCGTTTGTTGATGCATTTCACGAGGGTACGTATGATGAACATTCCGTACTTCATGTATCGCAACATAGAGAGGATGATGATTTTTGTACAGAGGAAGACCCCAGCACAGCAGCATAGAAGTATATATCATTACGCGCTGATCAAGATCGTAGTGGTACATCAGTTGACACAGCAGGGCATTACTTGGGAGGATTTCATCTCTCGTGACTTATTTACAACGCCGCAGCCACCTCTTGAGGTATTTCATGATGAGGGAGAGCCTTCACACCAGCCTGACATTCCTGAGATCGAGCATATCAGTGCTCCATTGTTTGTGACATACCAGCGAGGCCACAGGGCCTTATTTGCAGCTACACGGCGAGTATTATCTCCACATGATGTGGAAGGGGTCTCGCCTTCTTCTTCAACACAGGTACAGTTTCAGGACAGGGGAAAGAGGCCCATGCATGATGAGGGCCCATCAGGAGGCCGGGACACTGATTTCACGATCATTGATGTTGATGCGAGCTCTCCTAGCTCGAAACTGAAAGAGATCATGCAGGAGCAAAAGGCCAAGAATGACACGCTGAAAGAGAAATTGCAGAGGGCTCAGTGGGTGATAGACTACCTGGAGCAGCGCAACAAACAGCTAGAGGATGAGCACACACTGTTAGAGCTGCGGCGAATCCGTGAGGATCAACAATTGGCCCGGAAGAGACCTGGTGATATGACACCGGCCGATCGAGATTCTTGCCTCACGCATGTTAACATTCATCTGGAGAAATTTTTGGTGAAGTCCAATTGAGACAAAGACATGCTTCATCACATGAAACATCATTATTGGGCTTGCATGCATGTCTGCAAAGAAAAAATGAAGATTCTGAAGAGGAGGTTAAGCAGAGCACTAAAACGGCGAAAGAGGCCTGATCCACTCCGGATTTTGGCCGAGGCTTCATTAGCTGGGCATGATACATGATGGAGGGTCTTCGCTCCAAATTTGAGCAAATTCAGAGAAATGTTTGTCATTTTGAAATTTTTTGGTCTCAAAACAGATTTTTCAGCTATACGAGTAGCGCGTCGACGCGCTCACTTTTGATTGAGACACTTGCTGGGGGAAAACTTTATATTTTTAGGTTTTTCATGATAATTTATGCATGCTCAAGTATTTCCGAAGCATTTCATCAAGTTCTGGATAACCAAAAGGCCCAAAAACACCATGAAAACCACCTTGCTGCCACCTTTTGCACCAGCAGGAAGTACTTCTGGGAGAATGAAGTTTTGGAGGTGCAAATGAGCTCCAAATTGGGAAATTCCACTTGGGTTGGATAGCCAACGTCAAGGTCTTTCCAACGAGCTATCATGAGCTCAATTTTGATGCCGGGAAGTACCCCAAAATCAGGCCTAAAGACATGCTACGCGTATGGCTAAGGCGCGCTACGCATATAGATTTTTGGCTGATTTTTCACCTTCCAGCTCAGGATTTCGTCCAGTTGAACCAGTTTTGCTTGTGGATGAAATTTTTGAGTTATCATGATGTAAATTTATGGTTTGCATGTAACTTAGACTCACTTTTACCTATTCTAGATGATTCACTCCTAAAAAAGTAAAAATCAAATGTAAGAATCAGTTTCCTCCCTTTTAGAGGCAAGTAGTTTGGATGCCTATATTCTAGCTCCTTGTTTAGAATTTGTTGGAACTGCTCCTAGAAGGATGAATTAGACCCCTAGAGGTGTGGGAAGGGGTTATGATGTCTATATGATGTAATTTCTGAGACATTCTACAAGTTGGACTCTTGGGAAGCTTTTGGTACACTATTGTACATATTTTTCATATTTTGGCTAAGGAAAGATCAGAGGTTTTGCAGCACCTGTTGGGATTCTTGTGGCTTTCAGTTCTTGATGGTGTTTTCTCTCAGTTTATTGTAAGTTATTTCATGTTTAATGTATTCCATCCCTTCTTATGCTTCTGAAACTAAATGAATGAGTAGATGAGGTTGAATCCATTGTTTACAGTGCTCTGCCTTTGAATTTATTTAGTTTTACATGTTTTCACCAGTTTGGAGAGGATCCATATTCTCCCTTGCCCTCTTCAACTCATTTTCATTCTGATCCATCCATACACTTAATCAAAAGCATAAAGAATACTGCCTACCTCACCCCAACTCGAATTCTGAAAAGATCTGGCCTTATCCCCGGACCCAAAATTGTTTTTTCCCATTTCTCCAACAAAAACCCAAAAATTTAAAACAAAATTTTCCTATCTCTTTACTAGCCTAAAATCAGTACCAATTGTAAGTCATCTCAGCCCCTTTGAAGACCTTTTGTCGAGATAGACCCGGAGAGAGCCCTCTCCTGTCCTCGTAGGGCTAGCTATGAGGCTGAGCTAGGTTTGATGTGGCCTCGAGTTTTTCCTTTTTCAGCCTGAGAAAGATTTGAGCGCTAACAGGTGGGAAATGAATCAGAAAGATGTCAATCGGCGGGAGAAAAAGAGTGTGTGTGATGGAAAACCCCGATACGATTAGGTGCTGGCCATTTGATCAGCTTTCAATCAACGGTGGGGATTTATTTTAGAATGAAGCGACGGAAACCCTTATGACATATGAAAAACCCAAAGTTTTAATATAAAAAAATGTTTTTGATGGATCAGGGCCGGAAAGAATATATATAAAAAGGTCTGGTGCCCAGTTGCGGGGACTTTGGATGTATGAAATGTGATAGGCCCGGGGCTTAATAAAACAAAGGCCAATTGCAATCGGAGCCTAGGACCTGGTCTTTTTAATATACCCATTGGAAATTTTGCAATGCGATTGGCACCTGGGGTCTTTAACATTTGGGCCCGGGGGAAAGTCATATGAAGTAATGGTGGGGCGGAAATAAAATATATAAGACCCAATCGCATCGAAACTTTCGATGTGGGTCTTTTTTATCAACCCATTGAAATTTCTCCGATCACGATTACGCGATCGGTCTTTCAATCTACCCATTGAAATATTTAACACGTGATTCTGAATTTTTAAACCAAAAGTTAGGATAAATGGGTTTTTGTATTTTACAAAGGAAAAATGGATCGAGATGGTTTATTCAATGGTTTTAAGCGCGGAAGGCGGGCCCACAGGATATATATATATATATATATATATATATATATATATATATATATAATGATGCGATCAGTGTTCTTTATAAAACAAAGCTTAATCGCAATCGAAACTTTTTGGAACATGACAGAGACTTGCACTTTTGAAAATTTCTGATGTGATAAGCACCGAACAGGATTAGCGCTTGGTTCCAACGTGTGGGCATGTGGGGGGAAGTGGTTACGAATTAGCCCAAGGGGGCTTAGGTTCATAGCAAAATAAAACTTGTTTTTTATGATTTTTTCAAAGTTTTTCAATGGAATTTGATGGTTTCGGTAAGGTTTAAAAAGTGAGTTTTTAACCTTGTAAAGATGATTTTCATGAATGGAAGAAGGGAAATCATGAAAAATAGAGGAATTTTATGGAGAAAAGGGGAGCAAATGAAGGTTAATTTTGGAAGAGGGGGAGGGGGAAAATGATGGTTTTTCAGCAGTCTTTTCTCATGAAATTAGCAAAATTTTCTGAATATAAAATGTGAACAACAATGAAGATTTGGGAGAGAGGCATGAGGCCTTAAAGATACTTCAAGAGCCAACACTTTTTAGTAATAAAATTTTTTCCTTGAAGGCTCCAAAAATTCTTAGCCACCTTTTGCTATAACAAATATTATAGGTGGCTAACAGTGGCTCCTCCTGGGGATGATGCCTTCTTGAAGGCATCAAGAACTTCAGACTTGCATTCTCTGGGAGGTTAACCTGTGCCACATCCATTATGTTCTCTGGAAGGCTGACCTATGCCTGATCCATTGGGTTTCCCTTCCTTTACTGGGATGATCTTCTCTGAAAACATATTAGCAGCCATGAAAACAATGGACCTTCATCAATACAAACTTTCTACCTACCCAATCCTACTGATCTAGCATTTTTTCTTCATTAGAGTGCACTTGGATTGGAAAAATATTTTCACAACATTTTATTCTTTTGAAAGAAGGAAATATAATCTATTTCTACTCCTTATTTCTCCATGGAATCAAATTAAACAGTTGATCCCATATGATTCTCTACCTATTCTATCAATCTGTTAGGATTAAACAGTCTAACAGATTTTTTATTTTCTAATTTTTCTAACAGAAATTGAAAAGCATTTAAGTCAGGATTGAACAGTCTGACTTGATGCTGGTCTATGGAATAAATACAAGCTACACATAGACATTTATTTTGCAGAAAATTAAATCAAAATGGAAGGCTTAAGATCTGAAAGTTTCTCATCATGGCCTTCTCTTTTCACAGCTCTTGTTTTGAATTTGTTTGAGTTGTTTTTCTTTGTTCTCGGGTTCAGATTTTGAGTTGATTTGAACTAGATTTACATCCTTTTTTACTCAAGAAAAATAAAACATATTTGATTCATCTCTCTTTGGAAACTTAGGTTCATATTTTGAACATGTTTGAACCTTTAATTTCTATCTTAATCTATCTACTGATAAGCCAAGATTAAACAGTTTGGCAAATCGAATTCACTATCCTATCAGCAGAAAAATTAAAACTAATTAGTCAAGATTAGGTTGTTTGACTAACTAGAAGTGTTTTTTGTAGGAGTGGCATTTAAGCTTGCACACTTTCAGAATTTGTTTCTCTTTTTTGGTATGGGGCTATACCTTTCTTGTTTTTGACAATCTACCCTCTTTTATTTCTTTTCTTTGTTTTTGTATTTTTGAATCTTTGATTCTTCTTCAAAGCAGAAAAAAAAAACTAACTACATGCTCAGAACTGAGCTTTATTGACATTCCTATCTAACCTATTCAAAACATAGAGTATTTACATTTATCATATGATACAAAAATGCCAATGCAGCCAGCTGAGTAATTTCAAGAAGAAGTAGAAACTATGGCTGCTTGTCAGAGGTATCCATAGAACATATTGAAGATTAACCTTCAATATCAAGGCTATCACAGAAGGTGACAACTTTTCATGTCTTTGGCTCTTACAAAGGATCACTGCTTGATAATTTGAGCCAGTTTTGATTTCCACACACTCTTCCATAGGATCAACAAAGAATAGATGAAGATTCTCTTCTTTTTGGTCCTCCACAATTGGTAGATTATCTATTTCCAAGACATCAGCTTTGAGGACTATCTCTTCAGTATGTAGCTTGGAAGCATCATCATCTTTAACCTGCACAATAGCAAACAGTGAAATGTCTTCTTTCTCTAAATTTATGTTTGCTTCTGATATAAATTCAAGTTCTTTAAATGGCAGATTGATATCACTGATAGGAGAAGTTTCTTCTTGAAAAGAGGGTATATCCATAGTAGGATAGTCTTCTATCTGTTTCTCTCCCTTTTCTTCATCATCATCTGAACTGGAGGACTCATCATATTTGGCAGTGTTGTCCTCTTGTAGCCCTGGTATGCTTTGATTCAATGGGCTGAACTCTGTGAAGAGGTTATTATATTCTTGAGTGGGGGTGTATTCAATGGTGTCCTCTTGCTCAAAAATTTCTTCATTACTCTTCTCTTCACCTCCTGAGTTGAAAGGCTGCTGATTCCCAATAAAGTGAAAGATTTTTATGATGGATTGAAAAGGATGATTGCACCTTTCAAGATGATGATGGTGAAACTCATAACACCAATCAAATGTTGGTTTCCCTGCATGATTAGTTTCTGCTTGGAAATCATCATCATCATAAGACTGATTGAAGTTTGAAAATTTATTAGAATAAACATTTTCATCAGTCAAAAATATTGGGATATCAGTAGTTCCTTCTTCATTCTGATTCACAAAAGAACTTTCTAAATCTGTACAACAAAGTTCTCTATGTGAATGGGCAAGAGTGCTTGTTTTGCAGAAAGTTTTAGAGAGCGACTGTTTATAAATAGTCTGATCTATCTCTTTTTCTATCAAAGGGGAAGATGTTTCTATGTTCCTTTGAACAGGAGTACAACAGTTCTTTGTCTCTTGCGAAGACTGATTTTGAGGCTGGATGTCCTCTTGAGCCTCAGCCATAAGGGATGATGAATAAATGTTTGAGTTTTCAGGGATATCTTGAGGGATGTTCTTTATTTCTTGGATCATCTCTTCCTCAATTGATTCATCTATGTTCTTAAAATTTTCCAATAGGAGATTAAACTCATGAATGGTTGTTAAAAGATCTTCAGGATGCTTCTCTTCCAAAGCTTCCTCATTATCTATAATGTGTTGGGTGATGTTTTGTGATGGATCATAATATATTTCACCCAATTATAATGATGTAGTGTTTTCTTTATAGTTCTCATAGAACACATATTCAAGGTCTCTTAAAGAAAACAAACTACTAGATCTTAAGCATTCATACCAATCCCTAGCTTTTCCTTATAATGTTAACATGAACATTTTCATTAGGCAGTCTTCATGCCATTCAACTTTCAACCTCCATACATGTATATGAAATCTGATGAGATGTAATAGAGGGTCATCAAACTTTTCACCTTGGAAAATAGGCAGGTTGTCATCCCAATTCACCTGGGGCATCTTATGTGGAAACCCAGGGATATGATCTCTACTCATTGGGGCATATCTTCGTTGTATTCTTGGAATCATTTTTGTAAATCAAGAAAGAGGTCACTGTGTCTAGTCAATCAGTTCAGGGTCTTCTACCAGTGGAGTCATTTGGTCTTCTGGGAGTTTCAGAGTGTGGAGTCGCCAGGTGGAAGATTTTTAGCTCCTAAGGAGGTAAAATGTTTAATGGTCCACCACCATATACCAATCTAAAGAGATCATGGGTACTCCGAGTCTTAGGAGTATTTAAAATGAAAAATACTCGAAATCCCCAGTGGAGTCGCCAAAAATGTTAGGAATCTGTAATCAGCAAGATCGGCAAAGTCCGATCATAGAAACAACATCGTTTCAACCAAATTTGGGATTCTAGGATCTAGCCCTCCTAAATCTGGAGAGGGATCTCTCCAATAAGTGCAAAGATGGATTTGTCTTTGAAGTTTGGGGTAATGATATTAGGCTAGTTGTTAAGACCAAGGGTTTGTTTTTTTTTTGGATGGTTGAGCATGAATACTGTTTGAGGAGAAAGTTCTAAGGGCAAAAAGTTTCAAAGGTGAGAAGTTGCAAGTGGATAGAATAGTTAGGCTAAAAAGATAGATATAACACTAGTTTTTAGTCCATTGGGCTATGGAGTCATAACAGGGCTTTAATTCAGTGACAACATCAAGAATGATCCAAGGGGCAAGTCATCTACATCACAAGATTATTGATATTGAAATGATGGAATGGGAACAATAAATTGTTGGAGGGATGGAAACTGATAATAATTTCTCAGGGGATTTATAGTCAATCCAAACAAGAAAATCCTCTTAAGTAACTGTTTAAAACCAACCAAGTCTAGGGCTAACCATTGACTTCTTGAGAATTTTTTTATTAAAGCAGCTTAATTGACGAACAATCAAGTAATCCATATAATTACCTTCAGAAAGTATGAAAACATATAAGAGAAGACAGCGTATAAACTTAAGATCAGATAAAGTACTTTTAAACCTAGTTTGCTTTCAGTTAACACCAAGGGAAACTTTCAGAATCTGCCTTTGGAGAATAGAAGCTAGAAACAGGGCAAACAATCACTTTCTAGTCTAACTTTAATAAGAAAATAAGGAAAATAACTTTCAAGAAATTTTTTTAAAGCAAACAGTAGGATGAGGGAACTCCAACATTCCTAACTGCTTAAACTGTATCGAATCATTCTTAAATAAACAAATTGGAGGAAAACATTGAGATAAAGTGTTTCAGTCAGAGAAGGTTACTGATGTACAGCAGGTCCTAACTCTATAAATGTTGTTCTTTATCAGAGAATAGTGAACAATATGACATACATAAAGGAGAAAAATAACAAAGAAGGGGCACTTCACCAGTGATATAGACCAACATCCCAAGAAACAACTTGTTTATTGATGTCAAACCAGTTACAGTACTCAGGTCCAATGTTTCAGTTCAGCAATCATCTTCATTGTCTAGCCTAACAAGACTAACACAAGCAGAGCTCCAAGAGCCAGTGAAAAATATTTAGAGTCAGAAGTTTAAGCTCAGATGTATTTCAAAGTTTTGCAACCAATAGTTTCTCATCTTCTACAGAAGTATTATAGAAGGATGAGGAGATGAGATCTGATAAGATATCTCTTAAGGCAATTAATACTTATTCGAGACTTCTTGGCCTTTTGAGGGGCTCGATGAAGAGTTTTATAGGTGGTTCACTGTATTAATTGTTTGACAATTAATATCAAAGCTCGGTGGGAGCTTTATTGACTTTTAGGCTCTATCCAGGATGAAATAACTCCACTGAATTTTGTTTGCGTTAGTTTCCTTAGTGGAATTAATTGCTTGGTTGCGCTATGAGGCAGATATTTTCTAAATCAATAACTTCGGCCTCTGTTTGAATGGTTTGAGGCAACAGGTGGCTCTGTGGTAGTTGAGGAATCAATTCGCCTCAAATGTGGCGCTGGAGGCCTTTCTGTCTGATAGATCTTTTTAATTTTCTTTTAATTCTGTGTTTTCTAATCTGGGGGATTAGGCTTTTGATACTCAATCTTAGCCGTAATCCCCAGAAATATGTCTTCAATATTCTTTTAGCTGTGCTCTGTCTTCAAAAACTAATACTCTTTTAACTGTTGTTTTTAACAAAACAGTGTCTTATCGATGTGTAAAGCCACGCTAGGCTTCACGGCATCAACGCTAATAGAGCATCGACGAAAAAATGGAATAGAGCCTGGTGGATGGTTCCCCTTGATAAATCAAAGGCGTGGGAATCGTCATTCCCTGCCTTCGACTTTCCTTTATCATAATGGACAAACCATTCAAACCTGCAAAATACAAACGAAAATTATAAAATCCTGCATTTTTTTAGGTCTAACTACTTCAGAAGGCGGGGAAAGAACGTGGTCGTTGGATGAAAGCATCCAACAGTGGAGATCTACGTAGAAGAGGCAAAAGGAGAGGAGAGAGAAGAAAAAGGCGGAGTAATTTTTGACTGTCCGATCTAGACATGTGGATGGTCTAGATCTATTCGAAATATCGCAATCGGAGGCAACACTCAACTGGCGTCATTGTAAAAAAGCGATGCGATTTAGCGCAGACCGTTGATCTAAGTATGAGATCAACAGTGGAGAATGAATTGGGGGACTGGCCGATCAGGGGAAGAAACAAATGCAATGCGATTGAAACTGCACTGCGAATGAGCAGTGGCCGTCGATCTAAGGATCAGATTGACAGTGGGAAACGAATCGGAAGGATATCAATCGGCGGGAGCAAAAGAGTGTGTGCGAAGGAAAACCTCGATGCAATCAGGCGCTGGCCATTTGATCAGCTTTCTATCAACAACGGGGATTTCTTTTAGAATGAAGCGGCAGAAACCCTTATGACATATGAAAAACCCAAAGTATTAATATAAACAAAGCTTTTTAATGGATCGAGGGCAGAAAGAATATATATAAAAAGGTTTGGCGCCCAATTGCGGGGCCTTTGGATGTATGAAACGTGATAGGCCCGGGGCTTAATAAAACAAAGGCCAATCGCAATCGGAGCCTCAGGCCTAGTCTTTTTAAACTACCCATTGGAAATTTTGTATGTGATTGGCGCCTAGGGTCTTTAACATTTGGGCCCAGGGGAAAGTCATATGAAATAATGGTGGGGCGAAAATAACATATATAAGACCCAATCGCATTGGAACTTTTGATGTGGGTATTTTTTATCAACCCATTGAACTTTCTCCGATCGTGATTGCATGATCGGTCTTTCAATCTACCCATTGAAATATTTAACACATGATTCTGAATTTTTAGACCAAAAGTTAGGATAAATGGGTTTTTGTATTTTACAAAGGAAAAATGGATCGGGATGGTTTATTCAATGGTTTTAAGTGCGGAAGGTGGGCCCACAGGATATAAATATATATATATAATGATGCGATCGGGGTTATTTATAAAACAAAGCTTAATCGCAATCGGAACTTTTTGGAACATGGCAGAGACTTACGCTTTTGACAATTTCCGATGCGATAAGCACCGAACAGGATTAGCGCTTGGTTCCAACATGTGGGCATGTGGGGGGAAGTGGTTAGGACTTAGCCCAAGGGGGCTTAGGTCCATAGTAAATAAAACTTGTTTTTTTATGAATTTTTCAGATTTTTCAATGGAATTTGATGATTTCGGTAAGGTTTAAAAAGTGAGTTTTTAACCTTGTAAAGATGATTTTCATGAATGGAAGAAGGAAAATCATGAAAAATAGAGGAATTTTATGGAGAAAAGGGCAGCAAATGAAGGTTAATTTTGGAAGAGGGGGAGGGGGAAAATGATGGTTTTTCAGCAGTATTTTCTCATGAAATTAGAAGAATTTTCTGAATATAAAATGGGAGCAACAATGAAGATTTGGGATAGAGGCATGAGGCCTTAAAGAGACTTCAAGAGCCAACACTTTTTAGTAATAAAATTTGTTCCTTGAAGGCTCCAAAAATTCTTAGCAACCTTTTGCTATAACAAATATTATAGGTGGCTAACATTCCCTACAGCCTTGGTGATGGTGTACAACCCATATCGGAGTGGGCGAATCTTGCAGTGGCGTCCAGTGAGGCACTCCTTCTACAAATGTAGCCACACTTTTTCACCCACCTGGAAGTTGTGTGGCACCCGATGTTGATCATGTCATTGCTTGTACTTAGCATTGGCTCGAGGAAGTTGTGTGCTTTGTCAGCTTCAAACTAGACATGAGCCAAATTGGCTTGAGTAGCTGCAAATGGCATGGCTACATCAATGGGACATAGTGGATGGAATCCCAATCCCACCTAAAAGGGGCCACGGCCGGTTGAGATATGGAGATCCTGGTTATAACTGTGTTTTACATAGGGAAGGCTCTCATCCCATGTGCGTGGATGCTTTGAATTGTACATGTGCAGAATGTGTACAATCATCCTGTTGACGACCTCTGTCTAGCCATTGGTTTGGGGATGGAAAGTTGTGGACTTGGTGAACTTGGTGTCCAACATTGACCAGAGGCTAGACCAAAATGTGCTGAGGAACCTGCTATCGCGATTTGATATGATAGACTATGGGATCCCAAAGTGCACCCACACTCGTTCAAAGAAGAGTTTAGCAGGGGCTTCTACTGTGATATTATTCTTGTTGCCCACTGTAATGGCCATCTTTGAGAATCTGTCGACGACCAAAAAAACACATTCATTTCCATGCTTAGTATAAGGAAGGCCTAACATGTAGTCCATGGAGATGGATTCCCAAGGTTTATTAGGGGTAGGTAGCGGAGTATAGAGCCCTTGCTTCTTGATGGTCAGTTTGGCCATGGCGCAAGTAGTGTAGGATCTGATGTACTTCCCGACATCTTGTTGAAGGTTTGGCCAATAGAAATACTTCTGTAGTATTGCCACTGTTTTCTTGACCCAAAAATTCCCAGCGACTCGACTGTAGTGTGCTTCCCATATCATCTTGGCACGCTCGCTTGAAGGAACACAAAAGTGTCCTAGGTGACATAATAATACATCTTGGAGGTGAAAATTTGGAACTTGCATACCCCCCAAGAGTGCCTTGCATGTGTATCTAAATTCTGGTTCGCTCTTGTAGAGAAGCAACCAATCAGAAGTCTCATGCCCACAAGAGTTGAGAACGGTGGTTATGGCCACGATCGGTGGTCGGCTGAGGCAGTCTACAACATTGTTGGTGATACCCTTCTTGTACTTGATGTTCAAATGAAATTGTTGCAGATATGTGGACCACTTTTGATGGCGATCATTTTGCAACTTCCCTTGTGTCTGTATGAACTGCAGGGGTCGGTGGTCTGTGTGGATGATTTTCTCCTTCCCCAAAATGTAATGCTTCCATTGTCGAGAAGCCTACATAATGGAATACATTTCTTTTTCATAATTGGGATACTTTTGAACTGTGTCAAACCATGTCTCACTATCATATGCCACTGGATGCCCCTGTTGAGTAAGAACTGCCCCAATAACATAGTCAAGGGCATCTGTCTTGATCTCAAATGGTTTTTGCAAGTCTGGTAATGTGAGCAATGGGGAAGAACAGAGGCGATGTTTCAATTCTAAGAACACCTTCTGTTGAGCTTCCGACCAAGAGAATTTTCCTTTCGCTCCTCCCTTGGTGACTTGACTCAAGGGCCAAGTGATATGATAGAATCCCAACATGAACCTGCAGTAGAAATTAGCAAGACCGTAAAAGTTGCGAATCTCTATTAGGGTAGTTGGGGATGGCCAATAGCGAATGACTTGGATCTTGGTTGGATCCACATGCACCCCCCTTTCATCAATAATGTATCCCAGATATTGAACCTCGGTCATGAAAAAAGTGCACTTCTCCAAATTGGCACACAACTTGTATTGCCGCAGTGTTTGGAGGACTTCTCGGATGTGGTGGAGGTGCTCTTCCCAAGTCTGGTTGAAGATTAGAATGTCACCCAAGTATAACACTACAAATGAGTTTTTGAATGGATGCAATATGTCATCCATCAACCTCATGAAGGTTGCAGGAGCATTTTTTAATCTGAAAGGCATGACGAGCCATTCGAAAAGGCGCTCCTTGGCTTTGAAGGTAGTCTTCCACACATCAGAGGGTTTGATTGGTACCTGGTGATACCTAGACTTCAAGTTGATCTTGCTGAAATATTTTTCACCTTTGAGTTGGTCCAGAAGCTCATTAATCCGTGGGATCAGGTACCTATTCTGGACAATGATCTTGTTCAGTGCCCAATAATCAATATAGAGTCTCCAAGTCCCATCCTTCTTTTGTACCAACATGATCGAGCTCCCACATGGTGATGAACTTGGCTAGATGTGACCTTTATGCAACAGCTCCTAAATCTACCTCTTGATTTCATCATTATCCATAATAGAGTGCCTATAGGTCGGTCCATTGGGTAGTGGCACACCTGGGGTCAAGTCAATGGGGTGCTTGACCTGATAGTGCAGATACACCCCTGTGGGTGAGGTGAATATGTCCCCATACTCCTCCACAACCTTGTCCATTTTTTGTTGTCATGTAGAGGAGCCATGTCTAGAGGTCATGGCCACAGTCTTCTTCTTGCCCCGGGGGTGGATCATCAAGAAAAAAATTTCTTGGTCTGGGAAATGAGCTTCCTGCATTATTTTGCAGTAACCAAAGAGATAGTGGGAGGGAATGGTACCTCTAGTATCCTGAACAATTTATTTCCCAAAGTAACAATAACAGTGTGAGGCCAGGACTCATACACAGCATGTCACTTCCACAAGTATGGTTGGCCTAATAATACATCAAAAACATCAATAGGAGCAATGTCACACAATACCTCATTTGTGAAAGGCTTGATGCTATAGGGAAGGAGGAACTGCTTGCTAATGCGGAGATCTCGTCCTTGGCGAAGCCACCCGATGGTGTATGGTTGTGGGTGCGCTGTGGTCAGCAAGCACAACCGCTTCACGACATCTGTTGAAATGAGGTTCTTTTGGCTCCCATATTCAACAATGAACCGTAGCGGGGAACCCTTTACCCACATCTAGGAGTGGAAGAGATGCTTTGCCTCCTCTGCATCTTCTGGTTCCTCCTTCTGGATCTTCGTAGTGGCAACAGTGGCGTTGGGATCGGCATAAATAATTTTCTTCCCTTTGTCATTCACCTTGTCAGGTTCTGATTCAGAGTCAGAGCATGCATCTGATTTTGATGCCCTCATCTCGGCCAATAGTGACTACTTCGCCTGACACTCACTTGTGTTGTGAGTGGAGCTCTTATGGAACTCACACCACTTTCCCATGTCCTTCTTTGGCTTCGCGGTGTTGTTCTTTTCTTGTGTCTTTGGGAGGTTTTCTTGGACTGCCATGCCTTGGCTTTGTCCTTTGTTCTGAAATTTTGGGGCACCTTTCCCTTGCTTTTGATTCGTATATCCAAAGTCTCACTTCTTCTGTTTGAATTTCTGCTCAATCTTGGCAACATACTAGTATGTCTTACCAAGCGAGGAGATGTTGAGGAACTCCATTTCCTCCTGAAGGTATCTGTGCAGACAGCCACGATACTTTAGCACCAAATTTTTCTCTGAATATTTGATAACCAACTTTGTGCGTAGGGTATGGAAGAGATTCGTTAGCTCATGCACATCTTAATCCCTTTGTTGCTGCATCGTGGTCCATTGTATGTACTTGTCCTCATAGCTCCCCACGGGATAGTATTGTTCCTTGATGGCATCTCAGAAATAATTCCAAGTGGGTATGGCTAAGAATAGAGAGGATTATGTCTCGTACTTTTTCTCACAGTAGGTTTCCCACCAGTCCCTCACATGGGGGGCAGCTTTGAGGAGTGAAAAAATAATCTTCTCATGGTCAGAAAATTCATGAACCGAGAAATATGTTTCTAATAGATTCAACCATCTATCTACGACATCTACATCTATTTGACCCTCAAATATGGGAATGTCAAAGTTTACTTAAAGGGAGTCGTGCCTCCAGAGTGGCTGCTAGATGCAGATGTGCCGCCAGTGGGAAGTCATTGAGGGATCTCGGCAAATTTATCCATCATCTCATTCCTTTGTTTTTCAAGGGCCTCCTCAAGCAATATTTTGATAGGATCTCCTACTCCCTCATCTTTCTTTTTTTCCCCCATGGGCGTCCGTCGGGGTTTTCGAAACTGATCTTGCAAAGGTTCCACCATATCAAGCCCTAAATCCTTATACCCCGACCTCATTGGGGACATGAAAAGAAGGATCGAGAAAAAGCAGACCAATCTGATACCACTGATCCAGATTTATGCAAGAATGTAAAAGAATACAGAACTAACCATAAACATAGAAATACATTAGAAATAAGACTTCATTTCATTAATATCAAATCATAGAAATATGCTTACAAACATGATGGAAATAAAATAGACAGGGTGCTGGTAGCGAATCTATGAGAAGAGATGTTGTGGCTTCAAACCTCTGAACTATGTTACAATGAGGCTCAAGGGCCTATTTATTATGGAGAAACAATGGAGAACTCTAAATGTCCAAAAACCTAACCCTAGGATATTAAGCGCCAAAACTATTGGCCCCATTTGGGTAAATTGGTGTTTCAACTTCCCGGGGATGTAACTTCAGCATACTATCTCTATTTGGGGCTTCAAAATAGCTCCAAAAGTTCAGGACCCGAAAATATGCTATAAATAGTAAGTTGTGAAAAAAACTGAAAGAGACAATAGTGGGGCCCCAAGTGGAATAGGCGGGTGGCCACGAATATCCACCTGGATCATTGACTGAGTTAAACTGAATAACGACTCCCATAACTACTCTTCCAACTCTGTCACAACTTTTCCACTTCAGTTCTAACTGAGTCCTCCATGCATGAGTCACCAACCACCCTAGTAATTGCATAATTTCTTCATCCCACTTATTTTCCAAATCTATTCACTGAAATAAAGTGCTCCAAGAGAATAAGTTGATATTTATTGTGGGATTATTATTAAGGGCTAATAATAATCAACATGAATCTATATTTAGATTGACGATCTATAAATATACTTTTCCCAATATTCTAAAAACAGAATCTCATCTGTTTTTCACATTTTATCAACCATCTACAAATACCATCCTGCAACTTATAGAATATGATCACCATGTCTAAAAATAGACATACGCCTAAAAATTTCCTGCGGGCCCCACTTAGTGAAGGTGCTTAATTTTCACTAAGCTCATTATCTTGTCGAATCTCAACAATTTATGGCATATATGACTACTAAGAATTCCTTTTATGTTACCATATAATTTAATTCAGCAAGGTTGAGATTTTTTTTAATATAATAAATAGTGTAGGGATTTTTATCTTCCTCTTGACTGAGAACAACTCCTATCATTTTGTTTGATGCATCTGAAAAAATATGAAATGGTATTTCCAAATTTGGAGCACACAATATTGGTGGAGTTGATACTAATTTCTTTAAATTTGTAAAAGCAATGTCACTTATCAAACCATTTAAATTCAACATTTCCAGTTGAAGCATACAAAGGCACAACAATTCGTGCTTTTTTTTTTATGAACCTACGATAATATCCTCCATATCCAAGGAAACTGAATACCTTTGTTTGAGTACAGGGTGAGGATAGTAAGAGAATTACCTCTATCATTTCCGGATCTACCTGTATTCCAACCACGGAAATATAGTGTCCTAGGATTACACCTTTCGTCATCATCACGTGACACTTTTAATTACTCAAACATAACCTGGTGGTGATACATTTTTCCAACACTTTTTCCAATGTCTACAGTTCTTGTTCAAAATCATCCCCATATGGGGTCAAATCATCCATATAAAACTCAAGTCCTTCATTTATTAGATCGACGAAAATGATGAGTATGGCCCTCTGGAATGTAACTGGAATGTTACAAAAGCTAAAGGGTAACATTCTGTAGTAAAACTTACCCCATGGGCAGGTCAACGTGGTTTTGTCCTAGTCTTCAGGGAAAATTTGAATCTAATTATAGCCGTTGAAGCTATCAAGGAAGGAAAAGAATCGTTTCTCTGCCATGTATCAAGGACTTGATCGATAAATGGAAGAGGGCAGTGGTCCTTCTGCGTGGCTTTGTTCAATTCCCTGTAATCCACATAGATCTACCACTTGCCATTTTTCTTAGGGACAACTACTAGCGGAGAGGCCCATTTACTTTCCGAAATATGATAAATAAAGTTCACATATAGCAACTTCTATAATTCCTCCTTCACAATATCTTTACGGTGCGGGTTGAATCTTCGTTGAGGTTGCTTAATGTGATGATCATATTTTTTGGTGTAAATATGACGGGTAAAAATTGGGGATCTATGTCCTTCATGTTCGAATGATCCTAAGCAAAAGCTCCCTTGTAATTTTGTAAAACTTTAATGAGCTTTTGTTGTTGGTCGCCGTTCAAAATTTTGCCTGGTTCAATTTCAATAGGTCTGCTATTATGAACGACAGTTATGGGTATGTGTTGATCATTGTTATCTTTTAAAGGATCTTATGTGCCTCATTATCAAGGATTTCTCTTAACATTTGGAATTTTTCATTTTCTACAGTAGCTAGTTGTTTAATAAAATTGTTAATTATCTCATCTTTAGTATGATTTTTGAATTCAAGCGCTTCTACTACTATGAGTGTTGAACGAATATTTTCTCTCACGTATGCTAGTGGGTTTTTGTGAATATTTACAACAGGAAGAGTTGGTTTGGCAGGGGGATATAGAACAAGGTTTTTTGTAGCATCCCCCTTAGTAATGGTCATATTTCCTGTAAGACAACTTATGTAAGCATCAGTTGTTGCCAACCAAGGTTGACCCAAAATCAAGGGATCTCCATCTAGTCGGCTTTTCATATTGATTACTAGAAAATCTATCGGGTACTCCCATGGGTAAATGAAAACCATGATGTCCTCGAAAATTCCTTTTTTTTTAACAACTAATCGGTCAACGAGTTCCAACAAGGTGGAGGTTGTTTCTAAATTAGTGATGCCAAGAGTTTCACAGTTTTCTGTAGTCAAAATATTAATGGTTGTGCTCACGTCGACTAGTGTGTTTGGGAAAAAGAAACCATATATTTGGACTATAAATATAGGACTCCCTAGATCTTCATACTTTATATGTGTATCCCTACCCAATAATAAATGAGATCAGGTTCCTACGACACGAACAATTGGCGAAGTTTTTGTTTCCCTCACAATTATTTTTGTGCACAGTTCTTTAATTGTCTTAACATAGATAGGGATTTCTTGAATGGTCTAGAGGAGAGGAATTTTAATACAAAGATTTTTGATTCGCCCCCAAAACATCAAAATCTGGATACACAATTGTTTTAGGTATCGCTAATATTTCAGGGAACGGGGGAGAGGTACTAATAAGTTTCCCAGAGACTTCTTGTTCACTTGTGCCTTCTCCCTGTCTTATTTCTTTGTTGATTAATGTTGATGGATTAAATTCAGATGGAGGTTCTAATTTGTCTTGTTGCGGTTCTGCAACTTACCCCAGGCTAATATCATGCCCAAATCTTAGCCTAAGTTTACTGCATTCTTTTTTCTCAATTTGGAGGTATGGATTTCAATGATTTGGATCAACTTCACCGACCTTTTGTGTTAGGTCCCTATATGACTAGTATAGCCCCTTATTGTTGTTATTGTAACCCCCTTATTGTTATTATTGTACCCTTGTAACCCCCATTTTTTTATTATTGTGCCCTTAAATTATTATTGTTAGGTTGGCTAGGATTACATTGTGGCCCACTAGGATTACATTATGGACCCATGGACTCCTATATATAGAAAGGAGGTTTTGTAAATTGTATCATCCAAGAATTGTTCATTTATGTAATGTATTGGATTTTTCCCCCTCGAAGTGACTCATTTCTAAGGCGTTGATATCTCTTTTCTTCTATTTTTGGAGCTGGTTACACAACATTTGGTATCAGAGCTTTGGATTCTAGGGTTTCACTGCTCCAAACAGGTCATCGTGGAATTTTAGCTACAACGTTTTTTCTACAAAGTTTCAGAAGCTGAAATTTTTAGGGTGCGAAGCCAAAATCCTGAGGAATCTTGTCCAAAACTTTCAGAGCTTGGTTTGCAATATTTGCGGAGATATCATCTGTGGAAGTTAGATCTTTTTTCAGGCTCCTAAACAAGTCATCGTGGAATTTTAGCTATAAATTTGTTTGTACGAAGGTTCAGAGTTTGAAATTAATATGGTACGAAGCTGAAATCCTGAGGAAATATTTCAAAAAATTTCAGAGCTTGGTTCGCAATAGTGTTGGAGATATGATCTGTGGAAGGTAGTGCTTTTTCAGGCTCCTGAATTTCATCTCAAAGAGGTGATCGTGGGAAAATTTCAATAACTCTCTCTTTGGGCATTGGATTGGAGTGCCATAAAAAGCGGTCGCAATTACATGGACTGTAGTTTCATGGCTATCAATTTCAGAGACAAAAGATGAAACAGTGACACATGGCAAGTCGTACAATTTCACTCTACTGAACCAGTCCATATTTAGGTCATTGTGGGAGATTGGACACAACTTTGTCTTGGAGAATCCAAATCAGGTCAGACCTGTGGCATTCAAAATATAATTCAGAGGGGTATTTCATTACTGAATTTCAAATATTGAAGTGCTACAATCACAAATATAATCCAATTTCAATATCGAGCTCCTTAAAAGCAAGAAAAAGGTGTGTATTTTTTTTCCGAATTGCATAAGTATTGTTTGAAGAATCAATTTGAATTGATTCCAAGGGCATATTGTAGAATATATATCATTATTAGGTTCTAAAATATGCCCCATAAAAATAATTCAACACCCATTAAGCCTTCAGAAGGCTCTACTATGACTCATGAAGATGAAGAATTGCAACATGATCTATCAAAATTACAAGAGCAAGTGCAACAAATTTCACTCTTGCAAAGAGCAACAAAAAATGAAATGGAAGTTTTGAAGAAAGGCGTGGAAGCTAAGATGGATGGCATGGAAGCTAAGATGGGTGACATGAAATACAACATGGAAAACATGAAGAATGATCTAAAAACAGACATCGAAGGTTTGACAAAGTTGATACAAGAAATGTTTCCTAATGGTGAAAAGATAGTAGAAGAACCTCATGATGAGAAAAAAATCAATGTTAATCATGATTTCATAAAATCTAATGTTGGTGGGAAGAACCACCATATTCCAAAAATGGATATGAGGAAGTTTGATGGAAAGGATCCGGTAACATGGATACTACAGATGGAGTAATATTTTGATCTCCATAACGTGCAAAACACACAAAAGTTATGCATTGCAACTTTACATTTAGAACAAAATACATTTTATGGTATCGATGGCTTTGCTCCTGTAAAAAAATTGTCACTTGGTCAATTTTTATGGAAGAAATGATAGCACATTATGAGGATACAAAGAGAAACACCTTCTTTAGCCAATTGATAAATCTCAAACAAAAGGGTTTAGTGGGGCAGCACATTGAGGACTTCCAAAAATTGAATATAAGGGTAACTGATATTCCGGAGGAACACAGGATCGATCTCTTCATAGGCACTTTAAAGGATAACATCCAACATGAAGTTCGCATTTTGGAACCGGATTCATTGGAGAAGGCATTCAGGTTGGCAAGAAAATTTGAATGTAAAATAATGGCGACAAGGAAGCCTACCACTCAATTCTATAAAGAAGGAAGTGTTGCTACGCCTAGATTTCCACAACCTACAAGGTTGACACCACAGAAATTGGAAGAAAAAAGAGAAAAAGGGATTTGCTACAGTTGTGATAGCAAATACACTAAAGTTCATAAGTGTGTTGAGAAGAAATTATTTTACATAGATTGTGAAGAGGAAGAAGAAAATGAACAAGAAGAGGATATACACCAGGAACCAACCCTAGAAGAGGAAGAAATGAATCCGACCATATCGTGTAATGCACTGAAAGGAATTACCACTCCTCAAACTCTCAAGATAAAAGGACAAATCAAGAAGAAAAATGTAATAGTGTTGATTGATTCAGGTAGCACCCATAATTTTATTCATTGTAAGGTAGCCAAGGAATTAAATTGTTTCCTATACCCAGCACCAGAATGTCAAGTGATGGTTGCAAATGGAGAACTATAAATTGCTCTGGAAAATGCCATAATATCAAGCTAACCATGGGGGAATATGTATTGACTAGTCCAATGCTTGCCATTCCTATGGGAGGTGCGGATGTTGTACTAGGAGTACAATGGTTACAATCTTTGGGGACGGTAGCTTTTAATTTTCAAGAACTTTTCTTGAAATTTTTTTCAGAAGGAAAGGAAGTCGAATTACGGGGTATTGAAGGGAATCCAGGAAGGATAATAAGCTCTAATGTCATGACAAAGCTTCTAAAGAAAGAACAACAAGGTGTAATTTCACAATTATGCTCACTAGAAGTTCCGACATCAAAATCATCTATTTCTGCAGATCTCCAACAAGTCTTGGACAATCATTCCAAGGTGTTTGAAACTCCCAAAGGACTCCCGCCTATTCGTGATCATGAGCATGCTATTCATTTGATTCCAGGAAGTGTTCCTCCAAACATCAGGCCTTATAGATATCGTTACTTCCAAAAGAGAGAAATTGAACGTATGATTGCAGAAATGTTAGAGGTGGGTATAATTCAACCTAGTCAAAGTTCTTTCTCTTCTCCTGTAGTATTGGTACACAAGAAGGATATATCATGGCGAATGTGTCCGGATTATAGGGAGCTCAATAAGCTCACCATTAAAGATAAATTTCCCATTCCTGTGATTGATGAATTATTGGATGAATTACATGGAGCAATTTATTTACCAAGTTGGATCTTCGTTCAGGATATCATCAAATTAGAATGAAGACTGAAGATATTCCAAAAACAGCATTTCGAACTCATGAGGGTCATTATGAATTTTTGGTCATGCCTTTTGGCCTTACCAATGCACCTTCTACATTTCAGGGTTGATGAATTCCATTTTCAAACCCTTCCTTAGAAAATTTGTGCTAGTATTTTTTGATGATATACTAATCTACAGCAGGTCTTGGAAGGATCATGTTGAACATGTTGACAGGGTGCTCAAACTATTGCAGGAGAAACAATTATATGAAAAAGCATCCAAATGTTTCTTTGGAGTACAAGAGGTGGAATATCTGGGTCATATTGTATCTCACGAGGGTGTTAAAGTAGACCCTAACAAAATTAAAGCCATTAAGGAATGTAAAGTCCCCACAACCATAAAGCAGTTGCGAGGATTTCTTGGGTTAACAGGGTATTATCGCAAGTTTGTTAAGAATTATGGGAGAATAGCAGCACCTCTAACAACATTATTGAAGAAATATGCATTTTCATGGACTCCTGAAGCAACTAAGGCCTTTGAACATCTTAAAGAGGCAATGTGCCTAGCCCCGGTCTTAGCTACACCAGACTTCACAAAAACCTTTATTGTGGAATGTGATGCCTCAGGAAATGGAATTGGTGCAGTTTTAATGCAGGAAGGAAGACCCATTGCTTTTGAAAGTCGTCCAATCAAAGGAAAGTATTTACAGAAACCTATTTATGAAAAGGAAATGTTAGCAATACTGCATGCACTAAAGAAATGGCGAACTTACCTAATGGGAAGACACTTCAAGGTAAAAACTGATCATGATAGTCTTAAACACTTTTTGCAACAACGACTATCTTTAGAAGAGTAGCAAAAATGGGTCACAAAGATGTTGGGTTATGAATTTGAAATAATCTAAAAAAAAGGAAAGCTTAATGTTGTTGCAGATGCACTCTCAAGAAAGAATGAAGAGGTGGAAGCATTGCTTTGTGCCATTTCTATTATCCAACCAGATTGGATAACCGAAGCAAGAGATGAATGGAAGAGGGACAAAGATGTATGGACACTCATTCAAAAGTTGCAGCAAGATCCTAGTACATCTGATACATTTAGTTGGAAAAATGATTCCTTATGGTACAAATATCGATTATATATTTGTAATAATTCCCAACTAAAACAAAAGATTCTTCTAGAATTGCACACTTCTCCTTTAGGAGGACACTCAGGATTTTTAAAAACTTAGCACAGGGTGAAGAAAGAATTTTTTTGGGATGGCCTTAAATCTAATATTCAAAAGTTTGTGGCGGAATGTTTGGTTTGCCAGCAGAATAAAGTGGAGACAATTAAGACCTTGGGACTTCTACAACCTTTATCCATTCCAAGTCAATGTTGGGAGGAGATTTCAATGGATTTTATCACAGGTTTACCTAAGTCCGAAGGAAAGAATTTCATCATGATGGTAGTTGATAGACTTACCAAGTATGCACACTTTTGTGCATTATCTCATCCATTTAAAGCAAGTACAGTTGCTACTACATTTATGGACAAAATTCAAACGCTACATGGAAGCCCAAGGGTTATTGTGAGCGACAGAGATCCCATTTTTACTGGAAATTTTTGGACGGAGTTATTTTCTTGTTTGGGTACTCAATTAGCTCATAGCTCATCTTATCATCCTCAATCTGATGGTCAAACCGAGATAGTAAATAAATGTTTGGAAGGATATCTTCATTGTTTTGTATCTGATAAACAAACACAATGGGTCAAGTGGTTACCTCTTGCTGAATGGTGGTATAACACTTCCTTCCATACTGCAGCAAAAATGACCCCATTTATGGCACTTTATGGATATCATCCACCATCCATCACATCATCTTTAAGGAAAATTCGAAGGTTCAAGCAGTGGAAGATCACATCGAGCATCAGCAAGAAGTTCTCCAACTCTTAAAGGATAACCTGAATTTGGCACAAAATCGAATGAAACAACAGGAAGATCAACATCGCAGCGAGAGAAGTTTTGATGTAGGAGATTGGGTAATTTTACGGCTACAACCATACAAACAAATGTCCCTCAAGCAAGCTAAGAAGGATAATAAATTATCGCCAAAGTAATATGGTCCTTACAAGGTGTTGCAAAAGATTGGTACTATGGCATACAAATTGGAGCTTCCTGCTTCTTCGCGAGTACATCCAGTTTTCCATGTTTCATGCTAAAAGAAGGTTATAGGTGAAAATCTTCCAGTTCAAACAATATTGCCAGAACTTGATGAGGAAGGAAAAATCATATTGGAACCTGAAGTGGTCATGGAAACAAGAACTCGACAGCTACGGAATCGATCAATTTCAGAGTATCTCGTCAAGTGGAAGAACTTACCCACTGAAGATTCTACATGGGAGGATGAGAATTTTATACAGAAGCACCTAGAGCTACTCAAGCATTGAGGAAAACACTTTTTTGAAGGAGAGGGGCATGTTAGGTCCCTATATGACTAGTGTAGTCCCTTATTGTTGTTAGTGTAACCCCCTTATTGTTATTATTGTACCCTTGTAACCCCCATTTTGTTATTATTGTGCCCTTAAATTATTATTGTTAGGTCAGCTAGGATTACATTATGGCCCACTAGGAGTACATTATGGCCCCATGGACTCCTATATATAGAAAGGAGGTTTTTTAAATTGTATCATCCAAGAATTTTTCATTTATGTAATGTATTGTAGGTTTCCCCCTCGAAGTGGCTCATTTCTAAGGTGTTGATATCTCTTTTCTTCTATTTTTGGAGCTGGTTACACAACATTTTGTTGGGATTTGGGTTCAACTGAGATGGAATTTGATGGCATATCAGAGGCTGAGAATTTTGTGGTAACGGATATGGATATGGTAATGTGGGTTGAGGTTGAGGACCCATTCCCATAGGTGAATTGTTTATTTTCAAAGGTCACTGCTAGTTTTGGAACCAGTTGGGTTTTTTTGAGGTAGAGGTAGGCCACTAGGATGAATCTGGATTGTTCTACCAAAATGGAGGAGAGAAAGAAGAATTTGGCCAACCTCTTCCTGGAAAGAATTGAATTGGCCAAGGGGACATGGAGAATGGTTGGGATGGAGAGGTAGAAAAAGGTGGTTGATTTTTCCATGCTATCCCAGGGTTTTTTTGTTGATTAGATTGTGAAGAAGGAAAGAAATGAGATGGGTCTTGTGACATACCTGTAGTTCAGGCTTGCCACTATTGACATTGATTCATTTAATATACTGGTTCAGTTTCTTCTTCTCCTTCTTTGAATACTACTTTCAACCCTGGAAGTGACGAGCATGGTTCAGTGGCATGGTCTTTAGTACAGATGGCACATGTTTGGACCAAGTCCAATGGGCATTCTCGCTAGTTGTGCTTCTTTCGATAGCGTGGGAAAAAGACAACCAAGTTTTTTTCTACTAATGCTTTTTTCTACTTGGCCTGCAGGACATATAATTGTGTTGTGAGGGTACCCAAGACATTGGTCTTGAAGTCTTCCAAGAGATTGTTGATTTATGTTTGGGTTACACTGCCACCTGAAGTTCTGTTATTTCTTGCAACTGAATCCCATCCTGCCGATCTAATGTGCGTGCTTCCTCTAGAGCACCTGACACATAATGAAATAATATCTTCATAAATTTCTTGATAGATGTATCATTTCCCCATTAGATTTAATGTTTCTATCCATTCATCTTTCATTCCTTTTATCATAGTTACTTTTAAGACATCTTTAGACAATGAAGTATAAGGGGACCTTTGAAAATTGTATTTGAATCACTCAACATATTCTTCTAATGTTTTGTTATCTTTTGTAGCCATGTTGAATATTTCATCTTTTAATTCTCTAGTCCCATAGTAGTCTTGATATTTAGCAAGAAAAGATTTTTTAATTTGATTCCAATTATTAATGGTCCCTCCACCAAGCCCCATAAACTAGCGCAAATATTCCCCCTTTAATGTAGAGGGAAACAATTTTAATTTCTGAGGATTAGTGGTGTAATCTTACCCCCTACACAAAAAATCAAATGCAAATAAGAACACATCTGGATCTTCTGAAATCAATCCATGGAAAGTGGGGATGTTTTGTAACAGAATAGCTTTTGTAGGGGAATTAGCGACTGGGTCAACAATGGGGTACTCCAATGTTGATGTTTGTCCCTGGGGTTGATTATGCACTATCTGATCAAATATCTATCAATAACCTTCAGGGATTTCCTAATCTGGGGTATTAATTCAGGCTGGACTAGAAGTCAGCTTTGGTAAAGGTGTTAAAATACTACCATGGTTTGGGATGTCGAGAATTTCTTCTTCAACCAACATTTTAGGAGATCCAAGCTTTGTAGATTTAAAAAAAATCCACAACACCACTCATTTATCCCTCTCCTTCTTGCAAGTTGCAAGAAATTCCCTCCTGCGAAGGGTCTAGATTTAGATGTATAGTGACCTGAAAGCTTTTTTCTCACCCTTTCATTTCACCAAGGATCTCAGTGTAAGCCGCAGATGGTGAGCCTGCTGCCTGAGAGATTATAGTAGGACTATTTTCATAAATGGTTATGGGTCCTACAGATGCCTAAGATTCAACTTTTCTTATAATTTCGTCTAAAAATGTTGTTCTTCCAAGGGTCACTGCTCCCTTGGGTGTCGTGGATTTGGATGGGGGGTTTACACTTGTTTCTATCATATTATTTCTAGTCTTTCATAAAAAAACTACTTCTATTCAACCTCTATATTTTTGCTGAAAAGCAGGACAATGGGAAAGTGTTTTCCTTATTGGTACGCAGGTTCTTAAATTTCATTTTTAATACCCAATTCTTCTTCAACAAAAGAAAAATAAAAACATAACTTGTAAACAATCTCCCCGGCAGCGGCGCCAAAATGTTGGCTCACTAAGATAGCTATTTTAAAATCAATCCTAATGCCTACATTAATCATAAACCCATGGTAATTATGTTTATTTAAAGATTTTTCAGCACAATTTATGCAAGCGAAAGCAAAGGTTATTAAATTGAAATCATTTCAAAAGTAAAATCTAATTCTTGAAGTTCAATCAAATCAATTTTGAAAGCAATCATTAAATAAATCAATCAATAAATTTAACTTAATTCTAATTTTTTCTATGGAAGGAAATTGAAACACAAAGCTTAAAGGAATTCACACTTAACTAGGATTACTGATTAACATCTACAACAGTCTATTTAACCAGACAGGGAATACTACAGTAACTGAACAACGAGTAACATAGTCACACTCTGCAATTGAAATTCTTAATGGCTGATCAACCAAACAATATCACTCAGAATGAACAACAATTGAAATATTCAAATAAATCTATTAAATCTGAGAGGTAACATTCATGAGGAAAATGAAAGATATTAAGACTTTAAATCAATAAGATGAAAACCAATCAACGCTGATGAATTTAAAATCAATTATGATTTCTATAAAACACAAGAATGATTACTTGCAAAACAAGAAAATAAGTATATAACACAAGACAACAGTAGAGCTCCTAGTGATTGGACCCAGAGCCTCCAGAATTCTCTACAAGATGACCTTCAGAATACGATTATAGAAAACCACTATCTCTTTCATTAAATTCAACAGTCAGGATACAACATTGTTGAGCATGAAAACTTCTATTCTGGAGGAATGTAAATCAAATACAATTACAACATACGGATCAAAAAAATATCATTTAATTGGTTTAGATTTTTTACACATAAAAACAATGAAAGTTAGCCTTTTTGCCCATAGTTACATAATTTGTTGATAATTAGTTTTACCTTTTGTTTAAAATTAATTGTTCCATATTTATTCCCAAAGTGAAGGTAAACACATGAAATTTAGTAATAAAACAAGCTAATTATGAGGGTAAAACATAACTTTTTCATGGCCCAACAACCATACCCTCATCCTTTTAAACTATAGATCCCACACTAGGTGGAATGTGTCACTTGATTCTTCTAAGTAGAGGTGAACCTTTTAATTAATATTCCAATGGAAGATCTTGATGATCCTTATTCTAAAAACACTTCTTTCTCATGATGAGGTGTGACAAAATTTTATCTTCCTATATGTATATATGAATTGATTCATCCATACAAAGTGCTACTGATTCTATCCTTTCATGATTCTAGAATGATGCCATTACATCTATAATTCTTCCTATCATGAATTACTAACTTATATATACTTGAAAATGAACTAAATGTATGTGAGACCTTCAATAGTGGACATATTTCACTTCTTCTCTTCTGGTTCTTCTACTTGTTCGGCCACATGGGCTTCACTTATTTTCTTTATTTTCTTGTTTCCCTTCTTGAGTTTAGGAAAATTTCTCTTGAAATTACATATTCATTACACTCATATAACTAGATGTTATAAATTTCAATTTTATTTTGAAATCTTTTAAAAGGTTCAAACTTTCCAAACTTACCTTTCCTTCTAGCCATAGTTTCATTTGCTTGTTTTCTTTCATTTGACTCAACATCAGTCTTTTCCTTTAATATTGTTTCTTAAGTCATACATAATTACAATAGATCACTAAATTGTGTAGTTTCCTTCTTTCCATCGATTCTTGATACAAAGTTACCCCATTCATCTAGTAGTGGATTGAGTACAATGGTGGTCATATCTCGATCAAAAATTGTTTCTCCTATCTCTTATATTTGATCTCTTATTTGTGATACCTTCATGAGATATGAGGCTACCACTTCTTCTCTTGATACCTTCATTTTGTCTACTTCAGTTTTTAAAGATATTATTTCTCCTTTTGTACTTATAGATAATAATTCCAAAAATTTGTCATAGATTACTTTTGATGTCTTTGCTACATAGGGAATGGGTGAATCCTTGATTTATTCAATGAGTATTCTGAGATCTTACTTCTACTTTCATATACTTTGATAGTGCTTGATATTTCTCTTAAGGAGGTTTGGTGATTGATCCTATGACATATTCACTAAGATTATTTTCTATGAGGATCAAATATATTATTTTCTTCCATGAAAGGTAGTCTAATGTCCCAAAAAGTTTTTTTTTCTCCTTTCATAAAGTAATCATTTGGTTTGTAGATTGAGAAATCAAATATAAAGTACTTACTTATTAAATGAAGATGCCTCCTTGATGATGATGTCTTGTTTCTGAGCCTTGTAAGGAGGGATGATCTTCCTTCTTCAAAATGGAAATGATTATTCTTCAATAATGCTTGAGGTGTGGCCCTTTATTCAATATGAGGGAGATTTATTTGATTCTTTTGATGATGAAGTTATATTCTTGCTACCTTTGGATGTATAATGTGGTATACTTCTCAATATGCTTCAAATTTGTAGAATCATTCTTTCTTTGAATGTATGTAGGGTATTTAAGGTCTTTCTTTCTTCTTCCAAAAGTTCTTCCTTCGAGATGATAGGACCTTTGTGATGCGATGACTATTTTTCCTTGATTTTCTTATTATTGTATTTGTCCCTTATCTATCCTTATTTAATTTTTTTTTCAAGTTGCATCTTCTTTTTCACCTTAGCTCTGAAACCATGTTGAGAAATCTATCGCAGCTAGATTAGGGTGATTTCTCTTTACTTTGATAATTGCTTGTGATATTATTTTAATTTTCTTTAGTATCAGTTTATTCTTCAATTATTATTATGTTTTTCTTATCAGCAAACAATTACCAAAACATGAATATCAATAGTACACAAGGGAAAAAAATGTAGGCTACTAGTTGGGGCCAAAACCTCTCATAAAGAGGAAAAGCCATAAGTAATTCTTCTCTTCTTATATAATCTTAAAATGGTGAATTCCTCCTATTTGAAGTTGGTGTTTTTTTATTTTTAACAACTCCTTCATTTGATGGCAGGGAATTTGTTTGAAAAAACCTACATTTTAACATTGGTTCTATTGTGTGAGGTGGAAGAAGAGGAGGAGCAACAAGAGCATCAACAACTACAAGGCAAAGAGTCTGAGCAAAAAACCATTCATTCATCACGGGGTGTATGCACAGTTAAGGAAAAGGCATTTCCTCTTCGGAACTGTTGTATAAAAGGAATCCCCCTAGTTCATTAAATATTTCCTCAAGAGATCAGAGATAATATTTTCAATTTTTCTAAGAAAGGTTTGATGCCATCAATTTTTTTTTTTTAGTTCTCCTTGCCTCTCATGGAATTGCATGGGTGAAGAGTGCCACTCGCAGGAAAGTATTGTGACTACTAAAGGCTCATAACCCTGCACCAAAAAAACCTAGGGATATGCACCACCTTATTAAGAGGGAGGTTTTTGTCAGGAAGCATCTTAATAGTAATAGTAAGGATAAGTACTCTTTCACTTCCACTATCTGGAAATATGAATCTTCCACTGTGATCACTCTTGTGGCTTAAGATTCTTCTCATCACTATGACTTGTCATAAATAGGAATCAGTCACTGCCAACACTCTCGTGGCTTAATATTATTGTCATTGCTATGAAAACAAATTATAGAGCCATTTCTTATGTGAGGTATTGCAAGAGCTACTGATTTTTATTGTATACGTTGATTGGAATTTTAAAGAAGCATGTAAATTATTTTAACCAGATTTAAGTGTTCCTTGTTTTAACTCTTGAGAATTCATAGAATTGTGACCTTTCTCTATGATACTGTTTTAAGGATGTCCTTATTGGATGGTATGAGAATAGAAATTCACATTATATTTCTTACACCTTCACCTTCAAAGGAATGTGCAAATCCCAATTTTAAAAGTGGATTCAGTGAAAACGTGCTTAAAAATAATACAAGTTTTGCTTTGGATTTATTTTTTGTATGCATAATCATAAATGATACAATGATAATAGTGCCATGAGGCATAAAAATATTGTAAGAATTTTTTTTGTTGGATCCTTTTAACTATTCAAAACATTGGAGCCTCAACATGCAAAAAACTATATGAATAATGTAATATGAAGCCAAATAATGGGTAATGTTACTAAACCTTAAGCTTGATAGTTGTTTGATGAAAATTTTGATGATGAACCCATGCTAAAGGACTGGAAGTATCTCTGTAATCATTGCATATCTGCCTATTATTTTTAGTTATGAATCCCACCCCCTTACCATTTATGTGAAAGGGGGACGTAAGCATAGGTAAGGAGGCCACTTCTAAAAATGAAAGGGGAGCATCAATGTTTTCCCATCAATGTCAAAGGGGGAGATTGAGGACATTGTTTTCATTGATGGAAAAGGAGAAGCAAGAGAGAAGCAAATGAAAAGGAGAAGCAAAGGCATAAGAACAACAAGGTATATTACAGGGATATTTGAGAACATGAGATGAAGGTGATGGAAAAGGAAAAGCAGGAAAAAAAGAGAGTAAAAGAGAAAGAAAATATGATGGCATATGTATTTTTGATGGCACAATTGTATTGATAAGGGAATTTTTATACCTTGGAGGTAAAGGGGAACAACTTGTTAGATTTTTTTCATATGTTTTTATTACTTTTTGAGTTGATTACATATATTTTTATGAAAAATGAGTAGCAAGGTATACTATATATGGTTGCTATGTTTGCAAAGCATATTGGTATGTTTGGTATGCTTGCTTTCTTTGGGTGAAAAGTACGCTTACATAAATGTATTGTGTGAGGATAATTTGAAGACTGGTTTGCTTGAGATGAATTGTTGTGATGCAGGGCAAAGGCAAGACTCAATGAGAGAAAAGTCAAGGAAAATACATGAAAAAATATTCTGATGCGGGGTTATTTCAATAAGAATGCAAGATTACATTATTACATGCTATTTTTTTATTTTATTGACTTGAATAATATGAATCCAAGACATTTGGATATGGTGAAATTCATTTTATGTATTTTTATATTCCAATGCTTAATCAGTTTTTCAATTTAAGAGACACATTTGGTATGCAAAGATCCAAGGTTTTCCATTTCAAATTTGTGTGGGTGGAATACTAACAGCCATCAAAGTTCATTTATAAATTTGTGTAAGAATGGAGAGACAAAATGTTAGAGAGTTAGAGAATATGTGAGAGTTGATTAAGGTGTTCTTCATTAATTAACTTGCGTATAGAATAGTTGACGTGAAGAATATTTGAGGAGGATGTGAAACAAAGACAAAGATGGAGGTATGTATATTTATAAACCAGGTAACTAGCCCATTGTTTTCTTTCTGTACCAGGGGATTGTATTCCCTTTCAAGTTGTAGCTTGATAAATGATAGGTCGGATCATGTTGAGGTAGGAGTGTCACTTGCAAAGAAATAATGGGAGTTGGAGCTACCTTGCATGTTATAGCTTGCGGAAAATTGAGGTAGTAGCCTTCTGTAGGTTGGAGCCTACAAAAAAAAATGTAAGAAGGGAGTAGGAGCTTGCCTTCGCATCAAAACAATAAAAAAATTGTGGTTTTATCCATTTATGCGTTTCCACTTATGTTTGGTGTCCATGTGTGTTTCTATTATGTGTTTATTTGATGTTCTGGTTTAATTTTTACTTATTGTTTGCATATTAAATATGCTAGTCACTATCTGTCAAATTTCTCACTTAATGGTTTAGTTAATGAGTTCAAGTAAAATAAAATTAATTCCATGAATGTACTAAACTAATTCATCCGCCCTCTTATTTTAGTCAAATTTTCATCAATTAGTATTAGAGTAAGGTTCCTTCGGTGTAATCTCGACAGCTTGAAGGTAGATCTATTTGATTCATCGACTATCAAAGCGTACCTATGCTTAGTACATAAAACTTTCATGAATGGAGAGATAAGGTTCAAACTGATGTGATAGTGTATGGACTTGGTGTATGGAAGGTTTTGTGTGAAGGTTACTTTAATGATGCTCCCTCTGTGCAAGAAAAAAAGTGGAATGCTAAGGAAAAATTTGTTATGTATAACAATCCTCATAATAAGAATCTTGAGGCATTCAGAGATATTAAATCTACAAAATAAATTTGGGAAAGGTTGTAGATCATGCATAAAGGGTACATTAGTAGCAGTAGTGCAGAAAATGAAAAGAGAAAGAGGAAGAAGAAAAATCCATGTCAAAAGGGAAGTGCTTAGTTAAATGAAATCTATGCATGTGTGAATGTACCTAACTTTATTGAATAAAAGACATATGAATATCAAAATAGGCTTGAATTATCATTAGCTAGCATAGATAGACTAAATAATGATAACAAAGACCTGAAGAAACTTGTGCAGATATGGGATGAGAAAGAGCATGAGTACAAGGAAGAAATTGTTAGCCTGAAAACACAGATTGAAGAAACAAGGAGATTGGGATAGGTTATGGACAGTCGAGAAAGGAGAAAGAGGCACAGGAGAAAATTATAGAAGTTGAATTTGTATTGGAAAATAATGAATTAGATGAAAAGAGAAGATTTCTTAAAAAGTTATAAGAGAAAAAAAATAACTCAAAGGAAGTCATCAATGAAGATAAAACAGCTTCAAAGTGAAATCTACAAGAAGCCAGTAGAAACATGATTAAAAACTAAGGCAAGCAACAAAATACAAATGAAAATATTGAGTCAAATAAAATGATTTTTTGCAAAAATGTCATTTCCTTATAGAGATGAGTTGAAAAATTTATAATATCTAAAAGGATAATATTTCCTCCTAGGAAAGATATCGAGTGTGTTTCTTGCCATGGACCTAGACTTGTAGTTGTAGATTGTAAAAGAAATAAATTCAAGACTAATCAACATAAGGTGCATAAAGAAAGAATATTTCCTCAAATAAACAATCAAAGAAATTTCCCTCAAGAAAGTAAGCAGAGAAAACAATCATAAAGATTTCGAATGAAAATTGTACATAAATAAAACTTGAATGCAAGAAGAAACACATAGCTCTCTCTATTCCTTGGCCACACAATATGTTTTGTGTTTGATAATTTTGGTCACAAATCCAAATACTACAAACTGCCAAATACCATAGAGAACACTAGACAGATGATGAACAATAAACAAATCAGACCAAACTTTGAATTAAAAAAGAATGCAGACAGTAGAAGGAAATATACTAAATTATGGAAAAGAAAGAAAAAAGTGCAGCATGAAAAATCAATGACAAAACGAATCCAGTATGACCTCAACGGAGTTTCTGAAGAAAGAAAATGATTAATTTGGTTAATGTTAAGAGCACCACCATCATAGGGGGAGAGCATCCCCATCGTAGGGAGAGAGAATCCCCAAGAATTCCTTAGAAAATAAAGAAGATGTGTAAATACTAAATTTGCATATGAGATCATAGTCAAAGCACTATGGAAATTGATAGGGTAGTAAATGAATTTTTTATTGAGCTCAAATTAAGGCCAAAATATTTGAAGGAGAGAGTAGTATTCAATAATTCCAGATTCAAATATGCATGTTTTCAAAATATTTTTGTCACAAAAATGAAAATTTCACTTACAAAAGAAGAAAAGTACTCAAAAATCAATATATGTATATATATATAAATTGAATTTTATTTAAGCCTGGTGAGCAAGAAATTAGTGTTGTGATTCTCTTTTTAACATTTCAAAGACGTTAAATATGATACAGGTTCAGTCCTTCAAAAATAATTTCCATATATATACAAGGAAAGACAAAGTCACAATGTATTGAAAGCATGTAAATATTATAGATATAAACTCTTCCTTACTTACATGAATCCCTGTGGGATGAGGATGAGGAATCAATAACATGTTACGAGAAAGCTCATGTTATGCGAATGACAAAATCAATATTTTGAACTATAAATTTGAATAAATAAATAAAATGGAAATAAATAAAGAAGGAAAGGAAAATTTGGAGTGCATGAGGAATATTCTTGAGGTTTAGCATATTTAAATGAAACAAATGAGGCAACCACTACTATAGGGGTCATGGAATATTAAAGAAAGAAAAATGGGTAATGGAACCTCAACTTTTTCTCTTCTTTTGTACAAAGAAGAGAAAAATAAAAGATAATAGTTTTGTCTAGGTAAATCCTCTCTACAAACAGAGAATATACCTCTAGCCCTAGGGTGGGTCTAGCAACAAAGGGAACAAAAAAATATCTACTTTCCTAGATTATAAATGAAAAATAGATCGAACGAGATGACCTACCTCGGTCTGATGTTGCGATGTTGCTCCTCGTCAAAGCCTTTTGTTCTTCCACTCTTCCAAGCTTGATCTTTGCTGCTACCAGTGTTTGCACCAGTGACCAAAAACAATGAGAAACATAAAAGTGCAACATGCATATAACAAAAATAATATATCTAACTGATCAAGGAATTCTAGAATTATTATCATAAACATGGACAAGAATGGAAAATAAATATGAGTTGTATCATATTATTAATAAAATAGGAGTTATAACTTGCACCTTGATGTTGAATCTCTCCATTGGTAGGTTTGAATCCTGGCACGTCTCCAAAGAACTCTTTTTCAACTCAGTGTGAGAAGGCTATGGGGCTCAAATGTCTCCTTCTATTCCTATGAAAATCTCAAAACCTTTCTCTCCTAGTATTCTCTTCTATTATGTTTGAACTGGCAAAGACATTGGAATGTGACCAATTTATAGTGATGTAGGAGGGGACATAGATCCACCTAAGGTGGGAAAAAGGCTTATCTCCTTGGGTGGTTCCACTTTTTTAGGAACAAGAGGCCTGGGGGAGGAAGCTTGGCCATATTCTGATCAACAAACATCTAGCTCTCTGCTCTCGAATATTCTAGGCCATGAAGCTTACTTTACATTTTAAAAAATCTTTCAGAAGTAGATTGGCACAGTTATGAGGTCCATACTAGCGTCGATCGGCAGTGGTAACAGGCTAAGGATTTTCCATCAATGCTGGTGAGATACTAAAGGGTCACGTGTTACGCAGATCAATCCCTCTTGTGGACAAGAGTGATCTCCCTAGTATTCTACGAATAGCTAGAAACAAACATCCATTTGCAAATATTTTTCTCTAGATTATTTCCAATTCAAAATTACTATAAACAAAGAAAGAGGACATGCCCCGACCTTGAAATCCAATGTTCGATGCAGTATTTTATCCAGTCGCTCCAAAGAGGCTTCTTCAATAAGTAGAACCTGCAATCAAAGACAAACAAAATAATTAAAAGCACCTGCAACATATAATAATTAAGAACAACTAATCTAATATAGTGATCAAGGAGTCTAAGTATTGAATTATTCAAGTAAGCACAAGAACAACTCAATGAGAATAGGAGATCCATATATATTATCTTGAATGAAAGAGTAACTTTACAACCTGATGCCTTTATGTCATACAAGCTTCTCTCGGGGTCTTGAACAATCGTTCCTCCTTCAGTTTGACAAGCCTTCCTCTCTTTGAACCAACATGGAGTTATGGACATAAGGGTGTGATCATTCTCATGCCAACAACAACTAGAGTAGAGAGTATTCTCTCTTGAGAATTTCTTCAGCAACTAACATGTATGTTTAAAATCTTTGTATAATCTACCAGCTACATACATTCTACAGTCTACCCTTCAGGCTGAAACTTGAGCTCAATTTATAGGGAAATGGAGGTAGTTTCATTTCCATGAAGAGGGGGATGGATTCCTCTCATGAAGGCATTTGAGCTCCATATACCAAGGGATAAGCTCCATGAGTGGAGGGATAAAGCTCGAACTGATCACGGCTCTAGAAGCTTCCAATTGGGAGAATATTCGCCTAGCTAGGCTTCTAGAATTTACTTTTTCTTGAATTTGACCTTTTACGGGGGTCTGCAAGTTTTAGTAGAAGAAGGTGTGGGGGTTACTATTGTTTTTAGACCAATTATCTGCAGACACAAAGGGAAAGGCTAGAAAAAGTGAGGAGGTATAATTTTTAGGGTTTTAATGGGATTTTCTCTAATTCCAAGACTTGGTTTAGGAACATTAGGGTTTTTGACTTCTAAGGGAGCACAATATAGGAAGTTATAGAACTATATGGACAGTCAAATGTCATGGTGATAAAATAATGTGTAACAGATTGCCCCCTAAAGTGTGAAGTCTGAGGTTATTCTAAAGAGTGAAGTGCTTTACCGTTCCAAGGATTGGATTGCGGACACGTCGGTCGAAAACCTGTAAAAACATTCAATGTAAGCATATATATATCATCATTGAGGTAGGAATTCCCATACTCAGATCAAAACTAGCTAAATGTTCTGGTACATAAATTATTTTAATCATTACATCAATGGTAAACACAGCATGGGCGTAGCCATCTGTCATAAGTTTTCTACAATATCATGAATAATAAAACTCCTTGCAGCCTAGATGGTGGAAACTAGTTCCAGGGTCTTGATTTCCAGTTTCCAAACTAGTACGATTCTATCCATGTGATTTATTGTGTCGAAGTCAAACATGGTAGAAACCACTTGATTACCAATCAATGATGTGAATTGATAACAAGTGTGAGAGAAGCCACCAATAATGAAAATGGCTCTCAAAGTACTCAATACAATCTATAAAGTGTGAATGAATGATATGCAGTCGAACACTTCATGGAATCATTCAATCAAAGGTCAATGATGCAACCTGTCGTCGAAGGCAAGAAACCTTCCATTACAGCATGTAGATCCCAATGTACTAATAGGATTCTAGAACAACTTTCGAGATCATGAGTTGTCGTCGATAGAAAGTGACCCGTTGTAGGAAAGCCCACGACACAAAACCATTACATAAAGTTTTGAATAAATATTTTCAATGACTGACTTAGGGATGCTCAATGTGAATGGAGACAGATGTTTGCAATGAATGGTTTATTTGAATTGTCTCTTGAACACATAACGACACTGCAGATGGCTTGGCGGCATTTGGCCTAAATCTAATACCCAGAAATCAACTGAAAAATTTCAATGTGGTTTGATTAACTATTAGACAAAGGATTTCCCAAACTAGGTACAAGTGTGACAAAGTGTCATTTTCAAGATTGGTATACTTCTTTTTAAACAAGGGTGACAACTGTATTCTTTTTCTCTCTTTTCCCCCCACCATTATTGGTAAGTATCTCTTTATTTTTGACAAGCTTGAGGAGGATAACATTTGCTTGTTTGTGTAAGCTCATCCTTCGGATGAGTCCATCTTAGTATTAAAATAGAACCCTAAGAAGGAGTGGTTCGGTCTTGTTGTAATCGACAAGTCCTTTACTGTTAAATTTTAACGAGTCCAGTATAGGAGAAACTCAACATTTTTCAGTTTCAAGGAGTCAGAAGAAAAACATAAGTAAACTCTGTGGTTGTACCTTTTTGTAAATTTAGTCTCGCAGGCCCGAAAAAGGATAAAATGATGTAGGAGAGAAACCTATTGACCATTATTAATCAATGTATACCTTTTTCATAAATAGTCCATTTCAGTCTAAAAAAGGGATAAAGTTATACTGGAAGGATGACTGTTCATTTCCTTTAACGAGTTCGAATAGTCAATTACTCGACGATATTTTCATATTTAGAGAGTCTGAAAGGGGCTTAAAAGAGAAATCCAGGGTTTCACTTTTTCATAATTTTCAAGAGCCTGAAAGAGTGATAAAAGTATACTCAATGTGGCTGAATTTCAATTTAATTACATGCAGGAAAAGACAAAAATAACTTGGCATTTCATGTGTTTTATGAGAATGAAATATAGCAAAATAATATCGGGATTTTCATGAGTTTAATGAGTCTTGAAAATAATAACCAAAATATACTCAAGATATATTTCATTTTTACACAAGCTTGAAATGGAGAAAAATTTTCTTGAGAGTGGTTTCATTTTTACAAAAGCTTGAAACAAAGGAAAAAATCATGCTTGAGATAAGTTTCAATGCCCCCCAAGCGTAACTTGCTAGAGCACATACCCCCCAAGCTTAATTTCATTCACCTAAGTATTTACTGGTTACTAATAGGTGGATGGAATGAAGGTTCATTTACGAGATCAGATGAAAGACTCGATTTGATAGTTACAAGATCTAATCAAAGACTCGACTCAACTAGGAGAGGATTTGTTTCATTTTTCAATGAGGTTGACATAGGAAAAGAACTATGCTCATGGAAACTTGTTTCATTTTTTAATGAGCTTGACACAAGAAAAGGAACTATGCTCAAGGTGACCTGCTTCATTTTTTAACGAGGTTGGCATAGGAAAATAACTATCCTCATAAGGGTATGTTTCATTTTTTAATGAGGTTGACACAATAAAAGAACTATCCTCATGATGAACTGATTCATTTTTCAACGAGGTTGACACAATAAAAGGAACTATCCTCATAATGAACTGATTCATTTTTTAACGAGGTTGAAATAGTAAAAGAACCATCCTCATGATGAACTGATTCATTTTTTAATGAGGTTTACACAATAAAAGGAAATATCCTCATAATGAACTAATTCATTTTTTATCCCCAATGGAGTCTCCATTTTGTTACGCGGATTAATCCCTCTTGTGGACAAGAGCGATCTCCCTAGTAATCTATTAATAGTTAGAAACAAATGTCCCTTTGTAAATCTTTTTCTCTAGATTATTTGAAATTCAGAATTATTATAAATAAAGAAAGAGGACATACCCCTACCTTGAAATCCAATGTTCAATGCAATATTTTATCGAGTCACTCCAAAGAGGCTTCTTCAGTAAGTATAATCTACAATCAAAGACAGACAAAAGAATTAAAAGCACCTGCAACATATAATAATTAAGAACAGGTAACCTAACTTACTGATCAAGGAGTATAAGTAGTGAATTATTCAAATAAGCACAAGAACAGCTCAATGAGAAAAGGAGATCCATATGTATTATTTTGAATGAAAAGAGTAACTTTATAACCTGATGCCTTGATGTCGTACAAGTTTCTCCCGGGGTCCTGAACAATCGTTCATCCTTTAGTTTGAAAAGCCTTCTTGTCTTTGAACCAACATGGAGTTATGGACATAAGAGTGTGCTCATTCTCATGCCAAGAAAAACTAGTGTATAGAGTGCGTTCTCTTGAGAATTTCTTCATCAACTAACATGTATGTCTACAATCTCTGTACAATCTACCAGCTACCTACATTCTACAGTCTACCCTTCAGAATGAAACTTGAGCTCAATTTATAGGGAAATGGAGGTGGTTTCAATTCCATGAAGAGGGGGATGGATTCCTCTCATGAACTGATTTGAGCTCGATCCATAGACCAAGGGATAAGCTCCATGATTGGAGGGATAGAGCTCCATGAGTGGAGGGATAAAGCTCGAACTGATCACGCCTCTAGAAGCTTCCAGTTGGGAGAATATTTGCCCAGCTAGGTTTCTAGAATTTACTTTTTCTTTAATTCAACTTTTTACAGGGGTCTGCAAGTTTTAGTAGAAGAACGTGCAGGGTTTGTCGTGCTTTTTAGACCAATTATCCAAGGACCAGTAGGAAAAGGCTAGAAAAGGTGCGGAGGTAGACTTTTTAGGGTTTTAATGGGCTTTTCTCTAATTCCAAGACTTGGTTTAGGAACACTAAGGTTTTTTAATTCTAAGGGAGCACAATATAGGTAGTGATAGACCTTTATGGACAATCAAATGTCATGGTGACAAAATAATTTGTAACATCGGGTCGCTCCAAAAAAGGGGTTTTTAGGGAGCTACTCCAGAAATTATCAAAAGAGAGATTGATCTTCAGACTCTATGGGAGTCAAAGGCATGATTTCCATGATGGGAAAAGTACACATGGACCACTATAGGGGTTCTCCAAGATCTAGGAACATGGAGTACAAGGACAGTGACAAAATGTTGTGTAACAAATGCCCCCTAAAGCATGAAAGAAGAATGAGAGTGAGGGGTGAAATGATTTACGAGTATGTGCTAGGACCAAGACGTCATTGTTGGAAAACCTACAAATCAAGTACATATATACATAACTGAAAAAAAATTTATAGACAAATGAATATAAGGCATGGACACAACCATATGTAAAAGATATCATGTAATAGGATCTGTGGTATGGACACAACCATCCAAGAATAATAAGGATCACAAATATGAACTCAAGTATGGTCACAACCATCCAACTAGAAGAGTCATGTATACAATCATGAATAACTCATATTGCCTCACAACCTGGATTTTATAAAAAAAATCTAGGTTCTTGTGCTCTGTCATGGCCCAATCAAGTAAAAATTTAGGCATGTCAATGAGTGAGCTGAAGTCGAACATGAAAGAAAATATCCTGATTACCAGTCAATGATGTAAATTGTTAACAAGTGTGAGAGATACCACCAATAATGACAATGGTCCTCAACGTACTAGCAGTACAATCCATGATATGCGAACAAGGATTTGAAGTCGAACACTCATGAAATCACCCGATTGAAGGCAAATGAGGTGAACCTTTTGTTGAATGCGAAAATTTTTTCCATTAGGACATGCAGCCGCTAAGGTATTGAAAGGAGTCTCTAAATAAAATTCTTGGATAATGAGATGAACTTGACAGGAAGCGACCCGTTGAAGGAGGACCATGATGTATCCCACATCATCGACACAAGACAAAGGAACAATATGGTTTTGAATCAAGACTGAACAAATATTTAGGTAATGAAAAAACCACATAAGGAACTACTCTTGAACATATCAGCAACACCACTCTAGATTTTGGTAGTATTTTACTCAAATTGAATCAGAGGTCATGTTGAAAATATTGTTAATTGAATGAGAGGAAAACATATTTCCCAAGCCCATGGAGGCAAAGTGAAAAATTTAGGATGTACCCAACCTGACATGAAATAAAGGATGTGTCATGTTCAAGAGTGACATACTTCCAACGGAACTGATAAATACTTTCATTTGCCCCCACCATTTCTGGCAAGAACCATAATTATTTTGAATACAAGCTTGAATGGGATAGCATATGATTGTCTTATAAGTTTTTCCTTTGGACAAATCCATCCTAGTACATTTTACGAGCCCTAAGAAGGAGGAACTTGGTATCGTCATGGTGACGATTCCAATGTTGTTAAATTTTAACGTGTCTGAGAGAGGTGAAACTCGATGCCTTTTCATGTTTATAGAGTTTGAAAAGAGGCTTAAAAGAAAAATCCATAGGGCCCTTTTTGTAGATATTACCTGAAATCCGAAAAGGTAGAAAATAAAGTACGAGAGAACCTCTTAGTTGTGATTGACCAAGGTATTCCTTTTTTGTAAATAGTTTATCCCAACTCAAAAAAAGGGGTAAACTTATATTGGGTAAACAACGTTTCATTTAATTAGTGAGTTCAAAATGACAAATAATTGACAATGTTTTCATATTTTGAGATCCAGAAAAGAGCTTAAAGATGAATCCTCCAGGAGGAACGAGTGGAATAAAGGGTAGCTACTGGTTCCGATGATGGTATAACTTCTCAAAACATGTAAAGGTCAAGAGGTTGGCTAACAATACCAATCATTACACCGGTTCCTCGGGAATGGGTAAAACAACCAAGTGAAGGCATATGATCTGCCAAGCATATGGTGACGATGGAATGAGAAAACCAAGGCTCATATGGCAAAAGAGGATAATAAAATGGAAATCACGAGAGGTAAAATGAGAATGGTTTCATTTTTACACAAGCTTCAAAACATGGAAAACTATGCTTGGAATTGGTTTCATTTTTAAACAAGCTTGAAACAAAGATAAATTATGTTTGACATTGGTTTCATTTTTACACAAGATTGAAAAAAAAATGAACTATGATTGAGATAAGTGTGCAAGCCCCAACATGGTGACTCAAATCAAGGTACATTCCCCCAGAGTTTCATGCCTTCACTGAAGTAGACTTCTGGTTACGAACAAGTGGATAGGATGAAGGTTCATTTACGAGATCAAGTGAAAGACTCGACTTGGATTTTACAAGATCTAATCAAAGACTCAAATTGAAATAGGGATTTGTTTCATTTTTTAATGAGCTTGACACAGTAAAATAAATATTATCATGAAACCTTATTTCATGTTTTAAGAAGCTTGACACAAGAAAAGGAACTCTTCTTAGAAAGATCTTGATTCATTTTTTAAAGAGCTTGACACAAGAAAACGAACTACGCTCTGAAATACCTTGTCATGACTCACAAGAGGTCATGGATTCCAAGAGGTTCTCGTAATATGGGAGAAAAACACTCTAAAAATTAGGATCCAATGCCCCTAGTACACAATGCACTATGTCACTAAATGGACTATTGGTAGACACAGGCATCGGACAGGTTGCCACATAGTTAACCTGCGATAGGGAAGATACCACTGGAATGTAAGAATTGTTAAGGGATGATGGTTGATTTGGAACTCGATTCAGACCAATGAATGAAATTTTATCAATGGTTAGAAGTATTCCTTCATGTGGGAAACATATAACACGAAAGAGAGAAGAGACAAGAGCTCCCATGACATAAGCATAGTCACACCCAAGGATTAAGTTAATTTCCAAAGGGCCTTGGACAACCATCACATCTATATAGACAGTCTTTCCCCCCAAAGTAATAGGAAACTTAGGAAGGATCCCTAATGGTTGAATGTTTCCTCTTTTAAACGCTAAAATATTCTAGGTAAGAGGCACAAGCTATGGAGAACTGAAAGCTTCCAAGCAACATTGAAGAAAACTTAACTACTGCATGTGCCTTCATGTATTATTTTGCTTGGTAAAACCATATTATAGGCTCCGCAACCTTATCTAAAAGTGCACATAAGAAGGAAGAAAATATCCCATCACCAACTCCAATCAAAGGGAAGTGACCAAACTACTTGATGGGGTGTCATGGGAATGAGAGCACTACCCGCTTATGTTACAAGAAGAGGAATATCACCCTCATATACCGTGGGAAATGGGAGCATTTCCCTCCAATTCATCGGAATATAAAGAAAAAAACCTCGAGTGGTATGAGTTTCGCATCAATGAAAACATGATCCACTAAGGGTGGGATCAATTCAACCGTTTTCTCAACCAATGGTTATTCGGGAATGGAATCATGATATTGACTATCAGAGAGAGCAGAATTGACAAGGGATGAATTTTGATCAATCATTTTATCAACTAGTAGAGGATTAAAGGAAAACTTCTTGTAACCAACCGGAAGGCAAGGCTGAGGTGCCACAAGGGTATCTAACACTTTGGAGGCTTCATCCATACAGGGAGAAAGGTGAATGGGAAGATTCCCTTCACATAACCTAAATGGAAATTTGACCTTACCCTTTTTTCCATGAGCCTTACTACCACTAGTTGAGAATTCATCACCAGCATGATCTCCAGAGACTGATGACGAAGGCGGATTTGGGCCAATGGACCACACTTCTAACACCTTGGGAATGCTAGGAAAATCTCTAAGAAGGTCATCACCCTTACATAACTTGCAAGGGAATTTGATTTTGTGAGATAAAGTGGTAGGTTTTTCATCATTATTCACATGGGTAGTGATGGTCATTGGGTTTCCCCCTTGCTTATTGTCCTTATTATTCTTTTACCTCTTCTTCTTCTTCTTATTCACCTTGTTACTAGAATTCAAAATTTCACCAGGCGAAGAGGATGAATGAGGTGAAGAAATATGTGAAGAAGGTGAGGGGTCAACCTTACATAGCTGGCATCTATCTCTCCACTCTTGAAGCTTCTAGGACATGAAGCTTTGTTTGCAATTTAAAAAATCTTCCAGAAGTAGATCAGCATGGTTATGAGGCCCATGCTAGCGCCAATTGGTGTTGGTCACAGACTAAGGGTTTTCCGTCATCACTAGTGAGACGCTAAAAGTTTGTGTCACTCGAAAATAGTGGGATTTTAAGGAGCTATTCCATAAATGATCAAAACAGAGATTGATATTCGAACTGTATGGGAGTCAAAGGCATGATTTCCATGATGGGAAAAGTACACAGGGACCCTTGTAGAGGTTCTCCAAGATCTGGGAACAAGGAGTACATGGACAGTGACAAAATGTTCTGTAATAAATAACAAGAAGAAGGAACCCTTGATACAAACTGATCTTCCTAAAATTATTGTTACACATTTTTTCCCCTCGAATTACTTTCGAGAAGGTGAAATTCAACATTAGGAGGAAGGTTTGGGCTATGGATTAGGAAAGAAGGTTGCTCAATTTAAGGGGCCTTGTTGTCATATATTTTTAGCATGGACAGTTCAGAATTTTTTTAGATTTTGGCATGGTGATAGACTTGGAATTCAAATTATTAGAAATTCATACAAAATTAAAAACTTACATTTACTATGAAAACACACAATATATAATCACTTCAAATAAGTGCCAGCTACTATGCAACATTGCAACATCTTTTTGCATTCACAAGGATCAAATTATGACACATCAAAATTATTGTAGTGAACAATTTTCTTGAATCATTCACATAAAAGACATGAGGTACATTTGTAGTTAGCGTTACAGTGACAGCTGCAACATAAGTTATGGATAGAAAAAGACACAATGCAGATGACATATTACAGGGACAAATAATGAATGGTGTCAATGTTATACATATTATTGACATCATATATTCATATTTTTTTGCATATATGAGTAGTGTTACAGATCCTATTAGCATTATTATTACTGCTACCATATAGTACAATTGGTTGGAATTGATATATCCCAATTACCAGCCACATGACCATCCATTTCCGCATGATTTCAAGCACACTAGTTTTCTTAACACTAAATTCCATGCTCATGACTACTTGGATGGTGACAAAAGGAATCTCTTCTTATTTCTTTCCATGGTTTTCTATAGAAATCAAATTTCCATCGTGTTATAGTATAATACAATCATTTGTTTTCACCTAGAAAGTTTCTTCTGTTAAAAGGAAAGAATGATTTCAAAGTATAATTATGGAATTTAGATCTCTTTCTCCTACTGTGGATAGGCCCAACACTGCATTCATAAGCCCAGGAAATTGCAATGGCCTCCACATATGGAGTTTTTTTTTGGTGTAATTATAAAATGTCTTATATCATTTCGGTGGTGAAATCTTCAAAGTAAGCGATGATAAAAATGGTATGATGATAATGATGATATACTGGCAATGTGCATTATACAATGTATTATCACAAAAAATTACCATCTAACAATTTATAATTAGATGGATCGAAGTACACCATGTAAGAACAATTTTACCATAGTAAAATTGCTTTCACTATAAGAAATAATTTAATAAACCATATTTTATTAAGGTATTTTCTGGTTAAAAAAAGAAACCCTGTGAGGAATAATTAAATAAATCCTTATTTGTTTAATTTTCCTCTAGGAATAATTAAGTAAACAATTGTATAAATAATATTCTTGGTCATATTTAACACAATTATGAGAAATAATTAGATAAATCATTATTTATATTTTTTTTCTCTAGGAATAAATACTTAAATCATTATTTAGTTATTATTCCTTGTTAAATTTGACTAAACCAGCTAGGAATAATTAAACAAATCATTATGTGTTTTTTATTCCTTAACCATATCCTTGAAATGATAAATAAATCATTTATTTTTTTATTATTTCTAAATAAAGGTATTTAGCCAATTTAAATAATTTTTCCCTTCAACAAAATATAATAAAATAATCCAAGCAGTTAGATCTAGATTTTGGCTAATAATATTTTATTATTCTCCATTATCAATGATAACTCTATATTTTTCTGTAAATAGGAGGGTTTTTCCATTCATTCTTCACTTTGATCATTCTCATTGTCTCTATCATTTTATTTTTCCATTTGAGCTCCCACTTGAGTTCGTCACATGCTTTCGGTTTTCTACACCATTAAGAGAGAGAAACTCGCGAAGCTGAAGCAATGAGGAAAACCAAGAGCCTCTCCCATGGAGGGGTACTGGCAACATCTACTTGTTTCCTTCACTAGGTGTTATAATATAAGAAATCATTCTTTAATCTTGTCTTGTTTGTTGGCTACTTGGAGTTAATATTGCATCAATTGTTATTTATTTTTCTTTTTTAACTACTTTTACTGCATAGATCTAGGTTTTTGCAGGATTTATTCACATTTTCTATTGCAGATCTATAGATTTGGACAACCATTTATTTTTTTAGGGTCATTCGTCACTCATAGGTAAAGTAGGATCTTTTCATAGACCTTCGATAAGATTTTACACTAACGAATGGAAAATCCGCTGGTGTTTTAATTACACATTGGCGTCAACAAAGGGTGACTACACCGTTGTGATTCAGATTCCTATGTCACCAGACGCTTCAGCAACAAGGGTTTTTCTTCAGGTGTTTTCAATCTCTTGATGTTTTTTTCTAGCTTTTTTACCTTAATTTAATCAAAATTATAAATTCCAGATGTTTTCTAGTGTTTTCCGCAGGTAAAAGGAAAGGTGGATTCTTATGGTGGATACATATTACGAATTATGATGGATTCACATTGAAATGTGTTCCATCTATTATCAAATTAAGGCATCATTCTTATCGTGCGGTGATATTATCGTTCATATTTATCAAATGCAATCATATATTATCAAACTATAAAATGTGTTTTTATTGTGGGATGTATGGAATTGTAATTAAATTATTTTATATTTGTGCTGATAATGTTTCTGTTCACAACATTATAACAATATATCGCTATTTTTTATTGCATTATGATATTGGAATTCACACATTATTAATATATGGTGTTGAATTGATTAGCATCACTAAGGGTATTAGTGGCTAGCTTCAATTCACTTCAATACGGTTGCGTTCATGTTTTTACAGCTTCAATATTCTGCCAACAAGATTTTCTAATGGTTGCATTTATATTATGCCAACTTCAATACAGTTTCTCGAGCATGCATATTCACTACAACATTATTATTGGCATATATTCCAAGAGATTTATTATTTTAAATGGGTGAAGGCTTGCATAAGGTGGAGAAAATTTACTTAGGAGATTATCCAATTGAGTTATAAACATTTTTTTCTCGCTAAAGTGATGAAATAAGCTATGGGCACCATGAATTATGACTCCCTAAATTTTTCCAAATGGATAAAGTGGTGATCGGAAATCTTTTTCATTATGTAAATATTGCTTCACAACTAGGGTTTATGGCAAAAGTGTATAAGGAAGGAATTAAGGTTTTAAACAAAATAAAGGATATGATAGAAGAAAGATAAGCCTCCATTGAATACATTAGAAGCCAAATCGAAACAATAGCTCATATATTAGACTTACATTCACGAGATATTTCTCACATAGCCCATCGAAAAAAAATTGAATGGATCTAAGCAAGGACTGCAATAAATGAACATAAAATGAAAATATAATCTTCAGAATATGTAGACGTGGCCAATTGAAGGAAGCAATGGACTTCCTTTATAAAATCGAGTAGCATTAATACTTTTGGTGTTGAATGCAATTAATAATTTTGGCATTGGAATTTCATGTTATTCCTTGCCTATGGTTAGTATGAAAGTTGGTGGATCATGGGTTTGGTATCCTCAAATGTGAAGAGGAAGTAAAGTGATTGTCCTTCGATTGGAATGTGGTGTTAAGGAATGATTGTCCTTGGCCTAAATATTTCTTGAGTTCATGGGAAATTTCAAAGCATTGCAATAGCTCTCCATACCTAACTGGTCATTGGTTCAAATAGAAAAGGAAATGGTTGAGCTCATTCTCTAACTACTAGATACTTAGCATTAATATATATTGTCCTATGTCATGGAAGAAGATTCTATGTATCATGAAATACAATCGTAGCAAACCTAGGTTAAAATCCATGTAATCAAGTTAATAAAGGGAACAAAAATACCAAGGTCATGGGACACTTATTCCAAGTTGAGTGTTGGGAAAAAACATAGTGATGGGGATAACTCGTGATTAATTAATGGCTATGGAAATTTTCAAAGGAAATGGAAAAGGAAAATTGGAATTTATGGTATTTTATTTATGAAATAATGGAAAATAGGAGAAAAAAAAGGTGAAAGGCCACAAAATTGCATGAGGAGGAAAATTGAAGGAAAAATGAAGAAAATAGAGCCCTAAATGATAAAAAGGATTCTGAAGATCAATTCATAATTTTTTTTTCCAGTTTTAGATTGAAGCTCTCTCTCTATTCTCCCTCTCTATCTCACACTCTTTCCCATTTGGAGTTTATTAGAGCATTCTTGGATCACATTGGAAGGCAAGGAAAAGCAGGAAAGCACAAGGGGATAGTGGGATCAACAGCTACATCTAGATTTATTTTCAGGTACCAAGTTGCATGTATGGTTTACTTGCTATTTTTTTAATGCATGGTGTATGCATGTGGTTATTTGGTTATGATATGTCATTGGCATAGATGATTTCCTGGATTTATAGTGGTTTTTCCTAGCCTTTCTATTCCTTGATAGCCATGGTGTTGTGGGTTTTCCATTTTGTTTTTTTATTGGTGCTCATGTACTTATGAATGTGGTTTTAGTTATTATTTATTGGATCCTTGGTTGGAAAAATTCTTTGGAGACTGTGGAACCACTTGGGTTGAGTTACTAGTCCTCGAAGCCTTAGTTGGACAAACGCTTTGAAGCTCTTGGTGGGTTGAGTTACTAGTCCTAGAAGCATCGATTGGAAAAATTCTCTGGAGCCCTGTGGTAAGTTGTGGGTTGAGTTACTATTCCCGAAATTCAGGTTGGAACAAACGCTCTAGAGCCCCGAAAAAATTTGGTAGACATTGAAATGGTGATGGTTAGTGATGTCCAATTGTGAGCTGGAATCACTAGTTGAAGTTTGATGTGATTTGGCCTCTGGGATCCCTAATTTGGTTTTTTTAGGTTTATTCCATGAAATCCCACATTCATGCTTATAATATGGCGCAGGGTTGATTAGCTGAAAGGGATATTTTGTTTAGCCCAATCAATGGTTGGGTGGTACGTGGAAGTCCCTAACTTGGTTGGCATTCTCATATGTGAATAAGAGTTATTCTTCTATGATGATTCATGTATAATTCTTGGCATTATGTTGGTGATATTATATATGGGTTTACATCGTTTACATGTTGGATATTTTTGGTTATATGATGTTCATATGATGTGTATCTTTTATGGCTCTTGTCATGAATTGTTAGCTATTGATCGGCTAATGAATGTATCGACTAATAAGTTGTGTTGCAGTTATGTGGAGAGGGTATAGGGTCTTCTTGGTGATTCTCTAGTGATATTATATAATTAATGAACACATATATATTTATAACCTACAGGCACTTGTACACAAAGTGTTTTTATAAATGAGTAATTTGGATCTCCAACTTATCGTGGTCATAAATTTGGCAGATTATCTTTGTTTGACTATTATAATGCATTGTTTCGAATATCTCCATGAGGAGACAAAAACATATTAATAATTTTATATTGCACATTTTTTGTATCTCTATTTTCCTTGAAAATGTCATTTATGCCCTCAAAATAGCCTTGGCTTTTTAAAACCTGAAAAACTACCAAAAATATAAAGTTGTATTAAATTTAAGGAAGCAAATATAAAATGAAATAGGGTTGGGTCAAATTAGGTTGATAGTAGTGTTATCATATGCCATTGGGTGTTTGGAGTTAGTTTTGGAAATGTGGAACCCATTTTCCATAAGTGCATCTTGGAAAATGGGTCTCGTAGAGTAACTCTCATCTCATGTTTACCTTGATGAGCTTATCTATTTGGGTAAATGTCGGAGGGGTGGTTACAACAATGTATCCAAATACCTTTCTTGGTTTCCAATAAAATTCATATTCCTCTTGACATAGAAGGTTTTGTGTTCAATTAGGTTTCATAAGGCTCATATCCTGGTCAAATCAATATGAAGGTGTGACCAATTGTGCTCTCATAACAAGATGAACATGCCACTGTGCTGTAGCAATCGTGCCTCCTTAAATTAATTAGTGATTCAATAATATAATCAAAGAAGGGTATACTGGTGTTTCCAATTGTGATGGTGGGGAATGTTTTTGGAAAAACGAAAATTTTAACTCTGGCTATGTTGGGCGAGGTGGAAGAAGAGGAGGAAAAAAAAAACTACAAAATGAAGAGTTTGAGAAATAGACCATCCGTTCATCATGGGGCGTATGCACAATCAAGGAAAAAGTATTTCCTCTTCGACACTATCATATAAGAGGACCCCCCTAGTTCATTTAATATTTCATCTCAATATTTCAAAGATAATATTTTCAAGTTTTACAAGAAAGGATTAACGCCATCATAAATTGGTGTAACTCTCCCTGACCCCCATGGAATTACACAGGTGAAGAGTGTCACTAGCAGTAAAGTCTTGAGAATAATAAAGGCTCACAAGCTTGCACCAAAAATACCTAAGGATTTGTACCATATTATTAATAAGGAGGTTGTTTCAGGAAGCATATACATAGGAACATTAAGGATAATGATTCTTCGACTGTCACTATCTGGAAATATAAATCCTCAAATTTCAGCACTCTCGTAGATTAATATTATTCTCATCATTGTGACCTATCTGTAATATGAATCTTCCACTGCTAACACTATCGTGTCTTAATATTCTTCTCATCATTGTGAACAACAATTATAGATCCATTTCTAATGCGGGGTGTTGCAACAACTATTGTTTGTTAGTTTAGACGTTGATTAGTCTTTTACAGAATCATATCAATTATGTTCACTAGATTTTAGAGTTCCTTGTTTTAATTTTTGACAATCCATAGAACTTTGACCTTGCTCTATGATGCTCTTTAGTGTATGTCCTTACTCGATGGTATGAGAATAGAAAAGAACACTATATTTCTTACACCTTCACCTTCAAAAAAATGTGCAAATCCCAAGTTTAAAATTGGATTCAGCGTAAGTATGCTTAAAAAAAATACATTTTTTGCTTTGTATTTATTTGATGTATGCATAATTATGAATGATATAATGTGCGTAGTGTCATGAGGCATCAAAACGTTGTAAGAAAATTTTTTGTTGGATCCTTTTAATAGTTCAAAAAATTGGAACCTCAACATGCAAAAACCTATATGAACAAGATTATATGAATCCAAGTAATGGGTAATATTAATAAACCTTAAGCTTGATTGTTTGATAAAAAACTCAATGATGAACCTATGCTATAGGACTAGAAGATGTTTTGCAATCACTGAATAAATTCTTGTTTCTTTTCCTTGTGAATTTCACTCCCTTTCCAATGATGTCAAAGGGGGAGGTAAGCATAGGTAAGGAGGACACTTCTCAAAATGAAAGGGTAGGATCAATGTTTCTCCATCAATGCAAAATGGCAAGATTGATGGAAATGATTTCATTGATGGAAAAGGAATAGAAAAGGAAAAGGAGCAGAAAAAGAGTAGCAAAGGCATAGGAGCAGCAAGGTATGTTGTAGTGATATTTGATAACAAGAGATGAAGGTGATTGTAGATTAACAATGAGAACAAAAAATGGTAAAGGAGAAGGAAAATATGATGGCACATGTATTGAAAATGGCACACTTGTATTGATACAGGCATTTTTATACATTGTAGGTAAAGGAGAGCAACTTGTTAGCCTGTTTTCATATCTTGTTATTACATGTTGAGTTGATTGCATATATTGTTATTGAAAACAAGAAACAATGTATACTAGATATGGTTGATATGTTTGCAAAGTAGATTGGTATGCTTGGTATGCTTGTTGTGTTTGGGTGCAAGGTATTATTACATAATTTTTTTTTGTAAGGATGGTTTTAAGACTGGTTTGGTTGAGCAGAATTGTTATGATGCAAGGAAAAGGAAAGACTCCTTGACAGCAAAGGAAAGGCAAAGACATGAAAAATATTGTGATGCCAGGATCATTTGAATATGGATGCAAGATTGTATTATTGGATGATATATATTTATTTTATTGACATGAATAATCTGAATGCATGACATTTCGGTATGATGAAATTCCTTTTATTTTTTTTTAAATTCAAGATCTTAAGCAGTTTTCAAATTGAAGAGACACCTTTCGAATGCAAAGAGATAAGTTTTGTCATTTCATATTCATGTGTGTGGAATACTAACAACCATTAAATTTCATTTATAAATTTGTGTAAGTTTGAAGAGACAAAATGTTAGAGAGTTAGAGAATTTGTGAGAGTTAATTGGGGTGTTATTCATTAATTACCTGGCACAAAGAAGAGTTGATGTGAAGCAAATTTTAAGAGGAGGTGAAACAAATAAAAAATGGAGTTATGCATATATATGGACCATATAACTAGCCCATTGTTTTCTTTACGTATCAGTGTATTGTAGCTTCCTTTAAAGTTTCATCTTTATAAATGATAGGTTGGATCCTTTTGAGGTAGCATCCTCTTGTGGGGTGTATCCTACAGGAAAATAATGGGAGTTGGAGCTCCCTTGTATCTTGTAGCTTGTATAAAATTGAGATAGTATCATCCTGTAGGTTGGATCATACAGAAAACTAGATGTAATAATGGAGTAGGAGCTTTCCTTCGCATCACAACAATAACAAAATCATGGTTTTCTGACTTTATGGGTTTCCACTTATATTTGGTGTTCTTATGTGTTGATTTTATGTTTTGGTTTACTTATTAATTTTTTTTGCATATTAAATATGCTAGCCATTATGTGTCAATATTCTCACTTAATGGTTTAATTAATGAGTTTAAATAAAATAAGATTAATTTCCATGACTATACTAAATTTATTCACCCCCCCCCCCACCTCTCTAAGTTTAGTCAAGTTTCAATCACTTTAAAGGATCTTGGCCCAAATTTAGTAGATAAATTCAATTCACAATCATATGAAACATTGAGATCATCTAAATCAACTGAATCAGAAATATCTAAATCACCTCCATCTTGTCTACTAGAACCTTTATTCCTATATTTATAACCTCATCAAAATGGAAACTTTAAAGTGTTTTAGTAAGCCACTTTGGAGGACCTATATGATATTTCCTAGTCTCCATTAATTGATATGGTATTGCATCAAGATTTAGCCTTCCTATTTTCTCAATAACATCACTCAAAGGGTCATCCTGAACTAATTAAGTGGTCGTAACTTCTTTTTTTAGGGGGGGGGGGGGGAGTGATTCATAAGTAGATCCCATAGATTAATCCAAGATAGGGATCCCTATTTCAATATGTGAATAGTCATTATCAAATTCTTGATATTATTTGAATGAGTGAATGTATCCAAAAAATCAAGCTCCAGATCAATAGTGTTTTCAAAATTGGAGTATTCAAGAAAATATACATCACTAGAAAGAATTGAATTCTTGTTTACCTCATTGTAGATATGATATTCCTTGGTGGTATCTAAATACCCCAATAAAATGCACCTCCAACTCCTTAAATCAAGTTTTCTTGTTTGTTCCTTAGGAATCTAGGAATAGTAAGTGGAACCAAAGACCGTGAGATGCCTTACTAAAGGAATGTATCCATGCCACATCTCATAAGGAATATTATTTTTAAGAGCATGACATGGACATCTATTTTTCACATACACCAAACATAGAGCCAAATCATCCCAAAACATCAACTTTGCATTTTTTAAAATCATTGAGCAAAACATACTCAAGGTACTTCTATTAATTATTTCAACCACACTATTTTGTTGAGGGTTGTATGGAAATATCATTTGATTTTGGATACCATGTTGAAAAAGATAGTTTTAAAATTCATTTTAGGTGTATTCTCTTCCATTAATAGTATGAAGAGATCCAATATGTTATTTTATTTCATTCCAGTGGATACATGAATATTTCTAACAGTTTGAAAAGCTTGAGATTTAATTTTTGACAAGGACACCCAAAATTTTCTAGTGTAATCATTAATAAAATACATCATATATATGTTTGCATTAACCTAAGTAATAGGTATAGGAACACACAAATTAGAATGTATTAATCCATGTTTTCTACATCCTATGGAAGTGGAATCATGAAATGATTTTTTTCTATGCTTTCCAAGGATATAAGAATCACATTGTTTTAGTTTCCTATGAATAATAGGAAAACTATAAACACCATTATATTTAAATAAAAAAAGGTTTTGATAATTAATATTTCCATGTATAGCATGACATAGAATATTATATCGAAATGTACCTTCATCACGATGAGAGATATATGAAAAAATATGTCCTTGAGTGGATGTCCCATTCAACTTCAATAATATTTCATCCTTCAATCCATACATGACAACCATGTTGTTAGATTATTTCCTTATTTCTACTTTTCCATCAAATATATGAATAGAATGGCCTTGCTAGTGAATGTGAACAAAAAACATCATATTATTCACAACTCTATAATGTAGAGTACATCAAGTAGTTGAAAATCTGAAAGTCCAGGGAATTTATACTTGATGGTGCCAAGTCTAGACGGAAGAGGGCTTAAGACTTGATTTATCTACAAAATATTTGATTCCATTTGAATTGTCACTTAAGTCTTCAACGAAGTTTCTATATAAGGCCATGTGGAATGTTTCACATGTATTAAGTAGTCATGTATCTCTCTAAGAAGAAAATGAGATGTGAAAAAAATATTCTATTGCTTCAATATTGTAATGAGCAGATTGAGGTTCTTTACCTTTAGCTGGTTCCAGTGTTTTACCTAATTCTTCATTCCAATTTCTATTTTCCTTGATTCTATCCTAAGGGATAATGCATGTTTATGGATCATATCCATCTCTACGAATTCCATGAATATCAAGCCTTTATCCTTGTTGGTGTTTACCCCATACCTTTGAAACATTTTCTTCCACACCCTCTTTTTCTGCTACTTCCTTCAATAGAATCATGTGATTGATTCATCCCTTTTGTAAGAAAGTAAAACTACATCAAGGGTTTTATTTGTTGTCTTCCTCTTCATAAAAGCTTTCTCTTGTTCTACAATTTTCTCCACTAGAAAGTCAAAATTAATGAACTTGAGTTGGGCACTAGATTATATGGATTTAGAATAGTGAGAGCATGTAGGCCAGAGATACTTGACGAAGCCTATGAAAGGAATGTCTATCTTCACTCTTATTGTACCTATATCATGCATATGGATTTATTTCAAAGGTTAGGTATAGGGGATCATCATATTTCAACTCAAGGTTGAATAGTTTGACCATCAGCTAAAAAAGCTCCAATTCTATGTGTGAGTCATACATGTTGGGTGTGTGTTATATTCTTTCCATGACTAACCTCATGCACGAAGTGGGGGATAATATGGTGGATGGAGGCCCCCCCTTCGTTGTGTCAGGTATAGAAAGGGGGTCATAGGGGGGCACATCCCCCCCTGTCGAGGGGTATCAAGCTAGGAGGTAACTCAACCAAAAGACTGAATTAATTGATTAAGGATGCATATGAAAATATACATGTAGGTGAGACTCTTGGGATTCATTTCCCAGTGTCTCTTCAACTTCATTATTTTATATTTACATTAATATATAATTTTTCCTAATCCCTTAGGATTAGGTGTCAACATTTCCCCCTTAATCTAAAGGGACATTGGTGAGTCCAAGCATCGTTCTGAATTTTTCAAATTTTTCTCTTCCAAGCGCTTTGAAAAATATGTCTGCAATCTACTCATTTTTGGAACAATGACATAGATGGATTGTTTTAGCCTCGACATGATGTCGAATCAGATGGTATTTTTTATTGATGTGCTTCGTTCGATCATGGAATTTTCGATTCTTGGCCAACTTTATTGCAGAAATTTTATCGATCATGAGTGGAGTTGAATGCATTTGCTTAATCTGCAAATCTTCCAGGATTTTCCTGAGCCAGATAATTTCCTTTTTCACTTCAGTTGTTGCCACATATTCTGCTTCAGTTGTGGAATCTATTGGAACTCACTGTTTACATGATCTCTAGGAGACATCTCCTCATTCAAGACTCATATTATAGCTTGAAGTAGATACCCCAGTTTCTTTGTCTCCATCAATTTAGTCTAAATCAAAGTATCCAATCAAGCTAAAGTCACCCAAATGTGCATATTTGATTCCAAAGTCTTCAGTACCTTTCAAGTACTTTAGAACTCTTTTTTTAGCAGACCAATGTCTCTCGCCAGGTTTTTTCATAAACCTGTAGAGGATTCCAACAAAAAATGAGATGTATGGTCTGGTAGTAGTAAGGTATGTGAGACTTCATACAAGTTGTATATACTTCGTTACATCCTCAAATTCTTTCCCTTCAATGGATGTGAGCTTCTATTTTTGTTCCATTGGAGTGGTCGAAGGATTGCACTCAGCCATGACAAACTTGTTCAATAAATCTCCAATGTACTTCTTCTGAGAAAGGAATTTAAACTTAGGATTTTGAGTCACTTAAATACAAAGATAGTAGTGAACATAGCCCAAATCAGTCATTTCAAAACCTTTCTTCAATTCCTTCTTTATGGATGCAATATAACTCTCATTGTTCCCTGTAATCAAAATATCAATAAGATACACCACATGATATACAATTGTTTTTCCAAATTTATTGACAAACAAAGTTGCATCATCAAGATCATAACGTTTGAAGTTAAGTTTCAGAAGATTCTTAGTTAACTTATCATACTATGCTTGTGGTGCTTGCTTAAGGCCATACAAGGATTTTATAAGCTTGCATACTTTGCGTTATTGGCCCTTCAAAAAAAATTCTTTGTGGATGGGACATAAAAGAAATTCTCCTTTAGATAACCACTCAAGAAGGAATTTTTTACATCCATCTGATGGACTTTCCAAGAATTCTAAGCTGTTGATGCAAAGAGTGTCTGCATGGTAAGTTTGTCCATATTCTCCTATATGGTTAGTTCCTTATATGATTTGTGCTTGGTAAGCACGTTTTCCTCCTCCCTTTCACAAATTATGTTCCACAATTCATTAAAAATGAGGGTGTGCCTAATATTTTTAGAGCATTCTTGGTAGTTCTCCTTGCCAATGAATTCTATGCCAAATATGGAGATGTGGGAATGAGTTTTCCAATAGATTTGTGATTTAGCAGTGTGTGTGTGTGTGTGCAACAAATAAAAATAGAGGAGTATACATAGAATCATTTTCACATTCACAGCCCAGGGGGAAACTACTTCCAAGGAAATAATGCATGGATTTCATTGAATCCAACTTTAACTTCTAGGTTATTTCCACACAAACTCATTTTTTGCAAGAGTGAATACATATAGGTTGCATATTGAAATATAATTTAGTGCTCCCAAAAATTAATATTTATAATTAATAGAATCCAAGAAAGCATAGAAAGGGTAAATATAAACACACAAACATCTCATATAAAAATTTGAAAATAAATCTATGGATGTGAACCCACAATTAATAGAGAAACCAATTCAACCAAATCATAATTCTAATCAGAGATGAAGACACAGAAGCTCGGAAGCTCAAATTTTGAATTCTTTTGAAGGTTGAATCCATAGTCACATTGTAATTAGCTTGAAAATTTATCTATCGCTTCATTAAATCCTATTGTTGATGCAAAATTAAATATTAACTTGAACACATGGAGAGACTAAACAAAAAAATTGAATCTCTATGGGAAACTTAGCGAATCAAAGAGACTCTAAGTCAAAATGGATTTTAGTCAAGAGAGAGGAAGCTAGAATGCATGGGTAAAAATACAATAGTGATGAAAAAAATATTAACAGTATGATAGATATAAAAAAAATTGGTTAAAACACCAAGAAATATGAAATATTAAAGAAATATGAGACCTGCAACAAATTCATGAATCATGAGTGCAAGCTAATGTGTAATTTTTTCTCTCATATGGATAGTTTTAAATGTCATCTCTTTATGAAATGATGAGGGAGAGTATCTGGAATGAAAGGACAATAAATATATTTACATACTCATAAATGCATGTTATAGTATATTTGATGAGGGGTAATTTATACTGGATGAACAGAGCTAAGACACCAAAATAGTAGAACTTACCAGCCCAAGACCAAGGACATTTTTGAGTGGGGAAGGAATTATACTAGCTTTGATATCATGTCAGAAGTAACTCCTTAAGTGGTATGTTTCATTAAAAAATAATCAAATTTATACAAATAAATGATTGTTCCTTTAATTACGTAATGGTAATTTCATCTTTATAATTTTATTTATCTACTAGCCTAGATCCATTTTACTTCTGTATATACTAAGCACTGAGAGGGATAAAGTCTAGAGTTAAGATGGATCTAAGTTGGTACTCTTTCATTCCATAATTCATTTCCTCAAACCCTTAAATATATCTCATCATCACAAATACCATGGAAAAATAGAATGGGATATGAAATACCATGGCCTTGTAAACCACCAATGGTAAATCCATCAAATGATTAACTCAAAATTATATATAATTTCCTTTTTTTTTAATTTATTTTAAATAATATCACTAGTAAACCTAATGTAACATAAAATTACATTAAATAGCATTTTACAACATTCTTTCCATACTTCTTTGTAGAGAACCTCTCAGCACAAAAATTTTAGTTTAAGGAAAAAATCCTCAAGGATTGTGTCCAATATATCCTATATCTAAAGATGTTTTATTTTATACATTTTTTCATTTTGATGAGCACTCCAACCTAAAATTTTCAACTTATCCTCTCACATATTTGAATGTCAATGATGATGTTAATCATGTTAATATTTTTTATTTTGTAAATCAAGAAGATGGTGAAGAGTATGAAAATAAACCTTAAAAATAACTAGGATCCTGAATAGGAACAACTTGATAATAAATAGACTTTGAGGTGCATCTTTCATAATCAAAATAGGCCTAACACCTATAGTTATGACCTAAGTAATTTTAACTATTCTACCTTTTTCCCTCACCATACTTAGTCACCAACCACTAATGTCCCCCTTTTGAGTCATACCATGTCAGATGATCCACAACAATTTTCTAATGTCATTGGGATACCTAAATCGGATGATGCCATTACATATGAGTATTATTCCTTGATGAAAAATCATGCATGGGATCTCGTACCTCTTCCTGAGGGATGAAATTTCGTTCATTGTGAACGTCTCTAAAAAATAAATATACAACTTCTAAAATTGTGGCATTACATTGAGTTGGTAGTTAGTCCTCGCTATCGATTTCCCCAAGTTATGTTGGAGGTAGTGAGTGGATCGTGGGGAGGATTGGGGGGTGGGTGGGTGGGGGGGGGGGGGGGTAAGTGTTGGAATAAATACCACAACTCAAGGAATTAATCACATGGACCAATCTCCATCGTAGAAAAACAGACTAACTTCCCATTCAAGGTATGCTACTAGTTTGGAATTTTACTAATTTTTGCGTGTTTTAGAGTAAAGAAAAACCTCAACACTCAAGTTGTACAAGTTATATACCCTTAAATTTAGTCATTTTTTTGTCTTGGAAAATATATGTATCTTTTTATCAAAACTAAATTTTATAAGAATTTGGTAACGAGGTATTGGTAAAATTCTTTGTTTGTGTATCTTTACAACTTTTTACAACCTTCCACCATCGAATAACTCTGTTCTTGATCTTAGAGTATCTGAAAGAGAAATTGACAATGTGATTATGGAGAAGTCTCATGAATCATTTATGAAGTATACTTTTTCATGAAGGAAACTAATTTCTCTTAAAATTTCATCATTATCATTGCACTTACATCTGAATCAATCTTTACCTTGATCATGAGAATAGTCAAGTTTGTTTTCACCAATAAAATTTAGACATTGATCATCATATATTTCATGATTGACATATATGTACACTATATATGAAATAAATAAATAATTAACTTCATTTTCTCTCATCACCACATTATAAAATCTACGATAAATATTGTTCATTATTTAGAAATCCTAGCATCTTGATATCTTATATCTATACATATTATATAGGTACATAGGAAAATACAAATAAAATATTTCATAGTGTATGCTCTTTTACAATGAAAAACTTCAAATTTGTTTACAATATAGGTTTCTTTATTATGATTTATTATTCTTCTCTAGTATAATTTTTTTTCTTTTTTGTTTGTTAGGTAACGTAAGTCTTCAGTTGACTAGCACACCTATCTATGGCTTGAGTAGCAGAAACTTAGGGGCATATATGCAATCAAAATAACCCTAGATGACACCCTGTGTGGGCCAGACTAGCCCCTAGCATGACTAAATGTTATCCTAATAGGTTTAGAGTCAATGACCTTGCCCTTAGCATGACTGTATTTTTTCCTATCGGGTTTTGAATCAATGACCTTTTCACTGCGGAGTGCCATAACAAAAAAAATTATCATTATTTTTCTAGGCCCCATAGGCTTCTCTATTTTAAATGTAAAAATTGGTTATAATCATATTTTTTTATAAATTGTAAGTGTTCATCGACCCAATATGAAAGAGATGTTGTAATGTCTTATCATATCCTATAAACATTTTGACTATGTCAAACTATCAATGGTTTTAGGATTCAAATTATAACAACCAATAATTCTTCCCATTTTAATAAGAAATCTTCCGGAAAATCAAATTATCAATTGAGAAGTCGATGTGTTTCAAACTACTTAGTGTAGTTCATCATCAGGAGAATGGTGATTGTGTTGATATAGATCAACAATATAAATACTATAGATATGCAAGAGTTAGGTCAAAAATTCAACTAGAAATTAATGAAGACGAACGTTAAGAAAGTAAAATATTATTAGATTTAGTCAATATAGTTAGAAATAAATATTAAAATAATTAAAATGAATGAAAAATAATACTTGAATTAGTAAAAATATAACATAACGAGAAAAAATCATGATTAATTAACTAATTATAAAACAGAATACAAATTAACATTAAACCTAGTCAATAAAGCTAGTCATAAATATAAAAAAAATATATAAATAATAAAATAATGTAAAGAAATTTGTATCAACTAGTACAATCTTAAAAATAAAATAAAAAATAAAATATTATTAAAAGTAACACCAAAAGGGTTATAATAATAATAATAAAATAAAACTAAAAAGTAAAACATTAAAACAAGGGGGAAATAGAAACAACACATGAAAACCATAATAAAAATGATAAATCAATCACGAAAATAATAAAAAAAAAATATAAAAAAAACACTAAAAGACTCAGCTACAAAATAATGATCAATATCCTTATAACTATATATAAAAACCAACGAAAAAAAATGCAGGACAGGGGAAAGAAACCCAACTAAGAGAATAGGGACAGAATCCAACAAATGCTAATTTTCCAACCGTCGTCCCTATTCAAAGTCTTAGATCTTTTCTCAATTTAAACTCCTTCCCTAAATTTGTAGTGATGGAAATGCTCAACTCTAACAATGACCTTCGACTCCTCCAAACAAATATGGTTCTTAGTCTTCCCATCATGCTCAGTAAGAAAAGAGGACCGAATCCTACAATGCCTAATATCAGTAGTGTGTTCTTGAATCCTCTTATTTATAGAGTGGACAGTTTCTCCAATGTAGGGGATCCCATAAGAACATGGGATCAAATAGACATGTTTATGCTTTTGGGGTCTAGAGGATCCTTAACCGATTTTAGGGAACTATGAATGGTGATTAAAGGTCTAAAAGTGGAAGAGATCAAATTATTTCTTAAATCTGGGAATTTTTTTTAGTAGTACAATGTATAAATGGAAATTTAACACTGCCAACTAATTCACCATGACCTCTTTTGGCTTAGTACCTCTACTAGCATTTAGAAAAGCCTTAAGACCTTGATGCTTATTATAAGCACTCATCTTAAAAACTCCAAGGAGATGGGTTTTTTCATCCTCCAATTTCTCATCATCAAATACCCTTAGATCTCTAGTGGCTAATGAGTTGAGAACACCAACCTTTTTAGCTGGAAAATGGTAAGAACTAGCATGAAGATACTGCTCTATGTGGGTCTTCTTTCGAAAGACTTGGTGGGAAAAGGAGCCATCATCCTTCTTAAAATTTAAAATATCAAGAAAAGGAAGGAACCATCAATATTAGTTTCCATAGTGAACTTAATAGAGTGAGGATGATCATTCATGTGATGATGAAAACCTTCTAACTCCTTATGACCATGAAATCAGTTTATGAAAGTGTCATCCACAAATTTCTTCCAAATCCTATGCTTGAAAGGAGCAGAAGCTAAGGCCTTAGATTCAAAATATTCCATAAAATGGTTGGCCACAATAAGAGATAGCGGAGAACCCATGGCAACATTGCATGTCTTCTCATACAACTCACCTTCAAAGCTAAAGAAAGTCGAAGTAAGACAAATCTCAACTAATTTAGCAGTTTGTGGATCAGTAATACGATTTATCACTTTAATCGCCTCATTGACAGCGGTGTTGGTATAAATTGATACAACATCAAAAGTAACTAGAGTTTCATTACAATCTGACTTTAATTTTTTCAACTCATTAACAAAAGAGGAGGAATCCTTCATAAAAGAATCAGAATGACTGACAAGAGGCATAATCCTAGGAGCCGTAAACTTTGCTAAGAGATACGTGGGCCCACCAATTGTATTAAAAATTTGTATGAGGGGGACACCTTATTTATGAATCTTTGGAATCCCATAAATTCTAGGAGCGAAAAAGTTGCTTTCAATAAGTGTATGGCTAATTGAACCCACAATGCTAATAGATTTAATAGTGGCTTCCAAAATATTAGAAACCTTATTAAGGTGGTTTTTGGAAAGCTTATTGTAGTTGTCGTTGTTACAGATATGGTCAAGAATCTTCCTTTTATAATCATATGTATCAATTATTACAACAGTGCCACCTTTATCAGCTTTTAGAATAGAAATATGAAGGTTCTGATTAAGGGATTGATGCTCTTCAACCTCATATTTACTAATACTTCTTTTAGCCAGTCTATCTTTCATAAGAACCACCACAAAATCTTGCCTAATAACCTCTTTAAAATTATCAAATAAATATTTAATACCCCATTCAATATTACAAATAGTATCTTCAATAGAGATCTTTCTCACAGCCTGTTGAAGCCCCAGAATTCCATTGCAACAACAAGGGGATAACCACCTGGTCCAGACCTTAAAAGCAACTCCTTTTCCGTTTGGTATAGTGGCTCCAACTAGGGATAATGAGACTAGTTTTCCAACAAAGAATTGATATGATGATGATGGATTTGACACAAGGTGAAATGGAAAATGATTTTATACTAATGGAAATAATCTATTTAAGTAATAAACACATGCATATATTTAATCTAATATTTAACTTATGCGATCTACAAGATATCTTAAAGAAAAAGATAATAAAAATCATTCTATTGCTAAAAGAGATGAAATTGTTCAAGGATAATTATTTTGACTAAAAATTTAAGAAAAATAATTATGAAAGTATATGACATATATCGATTGAATATATACTCAATAAGGAATTACAACTGAAACATCTTGAAATAGTGATTTAATGAAAAACTATAATCCAGATCTCATAAATAATACAATATAAAGAATTTATTACTAAATCATAAATAGAACTCCATCGTAAATATAATAGTACAAGATATGAGAGGTTATATTCATGAAATCAACAACATTGACCTTCTCTTTTTTAAACCAAAAACTCTCTAAGAGTACAAAAATGAAAATTCAGTAGAGTATGCTTCAATATTCAAGAAAATCAAGATCTTGTTCCATGTATTTCATCAAAAGAATAAAAAAAGTACATAAATTCAAGCATTTACAAAATGTTTTTGATAAAATCCTAGACCCCTCTCTAAGTGCATCAGAGAGATTTAAATAATATTACATATGTATCAAAAATAGAATATTACATAAAAAGTCGAGGAGGCTTCAAACAACCTTCCTCAAAATACTGAAAATAAAAGATAAAAACTAAAATAAAGATAATGACGTGCTTGATCAAGTTGAATAGTCCTTCCTTTCCATTAAGCTTTTCGTTTTGCAGATATCCAACATTGGCTTCACTTGGGAAGGTTAGCCGACTTCGGATCTTAGTTGTCACATGAATACAACATCAGAGAGAGGTGGCACCATCTTTTGAGTGGAATTCGTTAAACAATGTACGACCATCTGTTGACTGTATGGTTTTACTAGAAACTGCCAATAAGATTCATGATCAAGCTTAGATAGCTTTTTAACTGCTTCAATTTGATTTTTGGTGGTTTCCCTCCACTATCCCTCTAATTTTTTGATATCTGGGAAAACTCCAAGATTTAATTCTTTAATCAGATTAATATTGTAAATGTTTTCATTCACAACTTCAATTATATTAGTCGCTATATAATTTTCTCTAGTTATTTCCCTTTCTTCTTGATTTAATTGCATATCCCAATATGTAAATAGAATATATTTATGGGATTCTTCAATCTTCAACAAATTAGCTTTTCTTCCTTCCTTAGATTCTTGCCAGGAGATAAACTTTGAGATATTCTTATCAACTTCTTCATGTTCCAATCTCTGATCAACCATTTTATGGACTAATGTATCACTTTTTTCACAATACGGTTTAATCATTGAGATTATTTGACGGAATATTTCTTACTGTTTTGACAATTAAGTATTTATCTCAAGTGTTACTTTGATGAATTCTTTTGTCTTATGTTGATTTCTGAGTTTATCTACTTCATTTTGTATTAGATGAATCTGTATATCTTTTTGTATAATGCTTGCCTGGTGTTGTAACTTCATTTTCTCAAGTATCATCAGTATATATGTTTGTTTATTAATATCCTATCTTTCATGTTCAATTTGTTGCTCTAACAGTTGAATTCTTCCATCTTTATCTTTAATCAGAAGACTAACCTCTGTTGCCTTATCAATTGTAATTGTTGCATAAGAACCTGTGAATTGTGAAAATCTTGTCAAATTTTCTGATGGATCAATGGGGCTGTCCTTCTAGGCAACCTCCATTGATTCATTCTCTGGATTTGCTGTTGATAAGTCAAGATTTCTTCTATTTCTTTGTCTTCTTACCACTGCTTTGTGTGTTGGACTATAAAATATATCTAAAGGGAGTATCTCTTCAATTCTCAAAATAATTTTTGATGTTGGGTAGGTCGGGATGATTTCAACATTTGTTTCTAAATTTACAACTTGTAAGGTATGTTTAGGAGTTTGAAAATCATAAGTTCCTTCAATTTTCGTGTTTGTTAGTGGTAGCTGGAGCTTTTCTTTGAACTACTCGCATTCTTTATTCATGTCATTTATTATGATTGTTTGTGCCTGATCCTGTGTATAATTAATGCCCAATTATTCTTCAGCCAAGGTTTCTTTCATTATTTCTCCATTATTTCTATCTGTATTCTTTTCAAAACTTTCCTTAGGGTCTTCTTCTTGATTTTGAGATTGATGCTCATAAATTTTTGAACCTTGACTTGATTTCTCTAGTGATTTTTTATCAGAATTGTGATTAGAATTTTCTTCTAAACTTATACTTAGGGTAGGCTCTCTTGTTTCCCCAATCTACAATAGGTCTAACAGAACCCTTGTCAATATTTTTTTTCTGTAAATATGAAAATGATTGAGGTCATTTGGAGTTAATTCGATTAACTCAAAATGCAAGACTTGTGATAAAGCCTCAACCTCTTCAAATAGGTCATAAAATTCATCTTTCTGATGCATGAATAGTCTAATTTTAACCAAAGCAGTAAATTATTAAGCGACTTAGTTGGGATCATATTGTCTCCCTGGCGTCGTAGCCAAACTCAAGCATGTAATATTCTGCACCTCTTTAACTGCGTGTCCGAAATCAAACTAAGCTAAAAACCACATTGTACCGGAAAATTTGGCCAAATAGATTTATTCATGTCTTTTAGGGTTTTGGTAAGACCTTCCCCTACTGTTTGGTATGCAAATTGCCTCACCAATAACTTATCAGGAACATAATAAGGAAGAACATGGGAAGAAACAATACTCCCAAAAACTCTGATATAAGTAAAAGTTTCTTCACCAAACCATCCTGCCACTAACAAAATATCTATCTTTGATTATTTTGAAAGCCTGGGGGCTTTTGTATCAAAAATAGTTTGATAGATGGGCAGCATAATACTTTGACAAATCATAAAAAATGGGGACGAAATTAAGATTCCCATAAAATCTTATGATACACATGGATAGGGGTAGGGTCTTTGAGAGTCCAGTTCCAACCCATATTAGGAAATTTTGTACAGAAACATATGGCATTCATCACATAAGCACTCATAAAAAATGGAGGGATGACCCGAGTAGAGACAACTCTATATTGTCTATACTGTTTGATAGCCATAGCCAAATTGTCGAATAAAATGTTACTCCAATTCATAACTGTGGAGTTGACAACCACATCAATGAATAGAATCCCAAAAAGCCTACACATCATAATAACTACATAACTATGTGGAGCCAAGAGAGGTACAATTGGGTACATACCAGTTTTCTCCCATTTGAATATGCTACAGCCAAACCTTCAATTTTGCATCACATCTATTGGTTTTTCATTTTCTTTTGTGAACTACTTGATGAAAGCTCTATCAAAGAAATTTTGAAGTTCTAGCAGACAACACATTCCGCGCAAATCGTCTACAGAAAATGACCCAATACTTCTTGTCTTTAATTCTTGAATGTCCTGTCCAAGATATCTACCTTGTCAATAATCCACTTCACCATATCTGTATATGGTAAGATTTTAGGCCTTGCATCTATTCTATGTAAAAAAGAACGGGCTGCTTCAAAATAGGAAGCTTCATATGAGACTTTAGCATCAGCTGTTGCTCTGATTACCAAGATCTTGGGATTTTCATCCTCTAACAGATTATACATGGCTTCTCAGGATGCATATCCACCATATTTGTTGCATGTAGTATCACTAAAGAAAGGCTGCATGTCTAAATCCTCGGATGCAGAGGGCTCTCCTGACTTTTCTCCTTTCTTCCTCATCTCTGAGCATTATTCCCTGAGATTGAACAATAGAGAAATAAAAATGAACGTAAAGTAGAGATAATAGCAGAGGTTTAATTAAAACAGTAAATTCGATAAGGATGTGACTTTTATTGCAAGCACGAGTAAACAAATACAAATCTCCTTGAGCCTTTAAAAGAGTAAATGCAGTTGATTTCTATTAATTACACATTGTCGCTTTCGTATGATTCTTTTCGGGTCTTGTCAAAACATCGCATTGCAAACCCAAATGATATTTCGAAATGATAAGATTTAAGTGCAATGCCTATTTTGTGATTGCGATAAACCAAAATATCGCAAAATTCACAATATCGTAGAGTCGTAATGGTAATATTTCGCAACATCGCAATATCGCAAGATCGTAGGATCGCAAGATCCGCCATATCGCACTATCTCAAGATTGCAAGATTTGCCATGTCACAGTATCGCAAGATCGCAAGCTTAGAGTTATGGTATTTCGAAAGTTATTTCTATCTCTGCGATTTGCGACGCGCTATGTATTCTTTGAGTGGATTTTTCTTTATATGAAGTATATTTTAAGCGCTTCATGAATTTTTAGAAATATCTCTAGGTCTTTATAAAGAGCGCAACATAACACTTAATCTTAAAAAAGGTTTTATTGATCGTTTTATCGCGGATTCTGACTAATGATTATTTGTGTTACCTTTGGCTTTGCGATCTACGATAAAGCGAAAAGTGCTTAGTCTTAAGTGACTTAGCTTAACGCTTTACAAAGTCTTACTAGCTAGTTTTTTCTTGAAAACTTAAAAAGGTCCCCATTTATTATTACAATATTGATTATTATAAAAATGAAATGAGGGATTGTTAAATAGTACAACAAAGCCATGTCAAAATAAAGACATTTTTCTAAGAAAACAAAAATTAAAAAATCAAACTTAAACCTAAATAATTTAATAACAACTTTTACTAAATATTATTATTATTATGATGATATATAACCCCCTGCAACTACTATTATTATTATTAAAATATTCAAACCAAAATTTGAATCCCCACACACAAAAGAATGGAGGCGAGTCTGCCCAGGCGCGAATCCACAGGACGGGACATAGAGGCTCAAGGGATAGAAGAGGGGAACCCGAGAAGCCCGAGGGTGAACAAGAAAAGATATAATGGTTTTCAACAGAACCTTCAAAGACCGTCGCTACAAACCATAATATCTGAATTAAGGGAGACAGCACCGTGTGAAGCCGCCGCCCGCAGAGTTGAATCCATCGACGTTTCCTTGAAAGAATCTGCCTTAACCAGTATTAGGATGGACAAAACAATATTCTAACGTGAAATAACCCAGAGATTAGGAGCTACTGAATTTAATGGCATTAAGCTAGGTGTTGCTTACCCAGATCATACAAGCGGGTATAAAGTTACACGGCTTTTATCAATTAAAAATATCACAATTTCCTACATTTACGGCCGGCTGGTGCCACCATTTTTCTCAGCACGTCCTCTACCATTGGATCCATGGAAAACACAAAAGCTTTAGCCAGAAGAAACTCGAGGCCAGAGGACTGTGTTGGTAGAGAAAAACAGAGAAAAGCACGGAGGGAACTCCGAGACACTTCTCACTACTGAGATTAGGATCGGTTTGCGTTGCGAACAGTTCAGATCAGGGCAGCTACAGTCTAGTGAGCGTTGAGAACTATTTTATTTGAATTTTACGAGTTAGGGTTTGTATTTATGCTTTAGAATTGTATTCGAATTAATTTCGGTTTGAAGTTCACTTCATGTAGAATTCCAATACTTTCTGGCAATGTAAGAAAACACTCCAAAAATGCTTTAATTTGAGGTGAAATGTGACAAACCAGTGAAATTGGCTCACAAAATCGTTCTATTTCGCAGTTTTTTGGGATCAGAAGCTGATCATGTGGTTTTAGAATTGATATTTATGCGTCCTATATATATTAAGAGGAAACATTATTGTTATATAATTCGATATTAGCCACATCACCTTTGAATGCAAAGGTACTCGTTTTTTTCAATAAAAATTTTGTTTGAATTTTATCATATAATTTGTTTTCATCAAATTTATATGATGAATTACAGTGGTTGATTGGTTGACAAAATTTTATTACATGTGATTATTATCAAAAGAATTCTAAATATTCAAGAGGATCATATAAACTGAAATTCTAAAAATTTAAATTTTTATAAAATAAATGAAATTTCTTATTATTTTTTCAGCTTGAAAAATATTTCCTTACATACTTTATTGCATGTAATTATTGTCTAAAAAATTCTAAATATTCACCCTGAATTATATAAACCAAAATTCTAAAAATTTAATTTTTTATAAAATAGGTGAAATTTCTTATTGCATGGGATTATTGTCTAAAAATTCTAAATATTCACCATGAATCATATAAACCAAAATTCTAAAAATTTAAATTTTTATAAGATAGGTAAAATTTCTTATTGCTTTTTCAACTTGAGAAGTGTTTCCCTGCATGTTGTAAGTTCCGATTTTTGCACCGAAGAATCCATAAACAAACATATAGGTAATGCTGTAAATTGGTGGAAAGGCAGAAGATTCAATGTGTTTTGGAACTCAGTCTCTATAACTGGGAAAAGTTGATATTTGAGTTCCCTGTTCTTAAGGATTTTGGAGCGCGTTCAGTCAACATATTCAGTATCAAATCAAACGGTGTAGGACAAACTAAGCTAAATCCATAAGCCAGGGTAAGTTAATCCGTGCTGGTATTCTCAATTTCATTGTATTGTGAATTTCATCTTGGTATTTTGAAGGGTAGTCATTTTTTAAGTTTTTTTATCAATTTCTTTCATGCTTTTGTATTAAATATTATTGTTATTTTATTTAATTAGTTCTGTATATTTTACATTATAAAAAATTAATAAAACTTCATAGAATAAATTTTTATTTAATTTTAATAATAATTATTTATATAAATAAAAATTAGAAGGTTTATTAAAATTTAATAATATTAATTTTATTTTTAATCATAATAATATTGATATTTGTTTGGACCTTATTTTCCAATACTCCAGGTCTATCTCGTTGTTTCAATTTTAAGATTCTTTCCTAATTTTAAGATTTTTTCATAACTTATAGTTTTTTATATTAGTTATATTAATAATTATTCTATAGTTAGGAGGGGATTAGTGATCGAAATAACCAAATAATGTATAAAAAGTAATTAAAAAACAAAATAAGGGAACCTAGCATAGTTAAAATTATTGTTTTGTTAGTGGATATACTTATTTTAGATGACTAAAAAACTTTTAACTATAGAAACATGGAAAGAAAATCTGGCTTTAATACAAACTCTTTGCATTATTTCTTACTAATAATTACATTTATTTTTAATCAGTTGACTAATTTAAGTTGTAAACTTTTTTAAGTTTTGTTCTTAAATTTTTACATTCATCCCTTTAAATATGTATATAACTAAATATATAAATAGGTATATATTATAATATATATACTTTAAAAAAAAAAATTAATTACATCTTAAATTGATAAAAATTAATTTTCTCGAAATTTATTTTTTATTAATTATTTCAAATTAAATGTAAAAAAAAAACAATATCATTCAAATTTAAAATGAGTTTTTTAAAACATATATATAATTTTATTAATAAAAACAAAATTATAATTTTCAATATTTCTAATATATTATTATAGACTTTTATAATTATAATATAATCATTAATTTCATCATTTTCTAATTAATTAATTTATATATATATATATATATATATATATATATATATATATATATATATATATATATATATATATATATATATATATATATAGATATATCACATTTAAAAAAAAGTTTTAAGAAAATTTTTCTTATACTAATAATTATTTAAAGAAATAGAAAGGCAAAATATGAGAAGCTCATGGGTTGCCTCAGCATTGGATTTTCACATTAATCAAACAATCAAACATACACAAATATAAATGAATACATTATGTTCTGGATATCACAATAGTATCCTACAAAATAAGATCTAAATCTAATCTTAGAAAATAATCAAAACAAACTTTCTCCATTATTTCTAAGTTTCCCTCTATCCACACCTAATATCACCCTAAACAATTCAAATTTCATCTTCCCAAGGGGCTTTGTGAAAATATCAGTAGCATTTTCACAGGTATTACAATATTCAATAAAAAATTCCTTAGATTGTATTTTCTCTCTAATAAAATGAAACTCGGTATCAGCATGCTTTGTTGTTGCACGAAAATTTAGATTATTTTCCTACTTGATTGAGCTCTAGTTGTCACATTTGATAATTGTAGCCTTCTTTTTTTCTTCTCCAACATACCTGAAGAATTCTCCTCAACCAAACAACTTCACAAGTTGTTGCACATAAAGATTTATATTCTGCCTTAGTATATGACAAAGATACAATGGGTTTCTTTTGTTGCTCCATGAAACAATCCTCAATCCAATATTGAATGCAGAACCTATAGTAGATCGTATATCATCTGGATTACCAACACAATATGAATTTGAGTAGCACAACATCAAATGAATCAGTATATTTAATACCAAAAATATGTGAGTGCTACATTTGCTGCTCTCTAATGAATTTCTAGAGGTCTCACCGTAAACAGCCTTAACACACTAACAAAATATGTTAAATCAGGTTTGGTTGTAGTAAGATAATTCAAGATTCCCACCAGTTTTCTATACAATGTACCATCTACCTCCTTTGAGTCATCATCTAAATGCAGTTTCACATTCTACTGCATTGGAACAAAAATAGTTTTTCACTAATCCATATTAAATCTTTTAAACACTTTTATGACATACTTACCCTGAGTAAATGTCATGGCCTAGACAGTAATGTAACTCACCAAGATCTTTCATCTCAAATACTTTTGAAATTTCTTATTGTTTTTTTCGCTTGAGAAATATTTCTCTGCATGTGTTTTTTGCAACGAAGTATCCATAAACAAGCATATAGGTAATTTGTTGTAAATGTGTTTTGGAACTCAATATCTATATTTTTGGAACTCGATCTCTATAACTGTGTATACTTGATATTTGAGTTCATTACCAAGCTAAATCCATAAGCTAGGATAAGTTGATCCGTGGCTGGTATTCTCAATTTCATTGTATTGTGAATTTGATCTTTCAAAGTGGTATTTTGAGGTGTGGTATTTTTTTAAAGTGTTTTTGCCCTAATTTTTTTCATGCTTTTCCATTAGATATTATCATTATAATTATTATTATTTTATTTAATTATTTCAATATATTTTACATTATAAAAAATTAATAAAAACTTAGTAATATAAATTTTTATTTAACTTTAATAATAATTATTTATATAAATTAAAATTAAAAGATTTATTAAAATTTAATAATATTAATTATATTTTTAATCACAATAATATTAATATTTATTTGTACCTTATATTCCAATACTCTAGCTCTATTTAGTCTATTTAAAATTATTTCGTCTGTTTCAATTTTAAGATTCTTTCCCAATTTTAAGATTTTTTTCTCAATTTATTGTTTGTGATATTAGTTATATTAATAATTATTCTATAGCTAGGGGGATTAGTGATTGAAATAATCAAATAATGTATAAAATGTAATTACAAGGTCACGGAACCTAACATAGTTAAAACTATTGTTGTGTAGGTGGATATACTTGTTCTATATGGTTTAAGAAAAAGTTTTAACTATAAATACATGGAAAGAAAATCTTACTTTAATGCAAACCTTGTGCATTACTTCTTACTAATAATTATATTTATTGTGTGCATTACTTCTTATTAATAATTGTAGAAATTCTACAAACATATGTATATCAATGGATTCAATCCGATTAAGAAATGTACTAAATCTAGATACTGAATCCTTCTATAAAACAATTGCGGAAAATAAACACGATCGCTAATCACAATAAGTAAAAAAAGAAGCCAATTAAAACCACAACACAGATGTTTTTTCTTGGGGAAAGCTTGGTGCTCAAAACCCCTCTATCTATATTGTATATTCCACAAGAAATCATGAAACAATTACAATGCACTCTTCTCACAGGAGTCTCATGCAATATACCTATCTTCTCACACTGATCCAAACAAAATCAGGCCAACACTTAGCCAATTCTCAACATATCTTTAGCATGCCTTTCTCACACAATTCATGAGGAATGTGATCCCTATTCCTTAGGAATTTCATCCTTCTTCAACAACGCTAGTATCATGGGAAATCTTGTGGTGTTTTAACTGCATCCAGGTATTTTTCTAATAACACAACTGATAGTCAACTTCCCTTTAACCTTTGTCTCAATTGGGTCTCCACTAGAACTGACATGCATGCAACTATTAATAGTAAATTATCAGTCGCATGATAGATCACTGCATGTGAATTAAATATTATTTAATTCACTTGACCTCTTAGTAGTACAACAAATAGTTAGAACTAGTTCAATTGACTTTAACTCACATAACTGAGTTAACAAATTTCTCATGCATTAAACTAATGCACTAACTGCAACTTGAACTCTAAAACACATAGAATCACTCAGCATGCCTCACCAACCACCCTTAACTCGAAATTCATGAGCTAGTTGAGTTTATCACACTCAGTTAACTATTACAGGTGATTATGATATAAGATTACATTTTACTGTCCAATTTAATTAAGGGAAAATTAAATTAGACACATTTCCAATTTATTAAATAAATTGAATTACACACTAATGTATTGCTAGGATCTATCACTGCACGAATTTTGGTCCCACACTAGTGTAGGTGTTGTCATGTTGTTTCTGGATTCCAATTTCATTGTTTCTTGTTGCAAACTTCAACACTCCCTCTCAACAAGAAAGGAATCAATCTCTCCCAATTTGGTACCTTTGGAATGTTCTTGCATTCGTACATGCAACTCTTTCATTCAACATGAAACAGTTCTCTAGTGTTGTTCGCACATGCAAATCTTTCATGTAACACTTCTCTAGTGTTTTTCACACATGAAACACTTGCATGAAACACTTTTGAAATTGAATATCCTCCAAAATGCTAAATTAGTATAATGCATCTGTCGTCGGAGTCTTCTGACTACTAGTACCTACTGTACATGCTTACTGGATTCTCTACACTGTTGACATCTACATCCATGCACTCTGCACTGCTACCAACTATGATCTGTGCTCCAGTATCCGACACCTGTCACTCTGATTTGTATCCTCCTAACATCTGACTGCATCAATATAACTGATCCTACTATTGTTGTACTAAGGGATCCTTGTAGCCAGGTTAGATCCATGAGACGTACCATCTCAATAAACCCTGCACAAATTTCTTCTTGGGATTAATTTTGCACATCGCCCCACCTCCTACCTAGAAGTATAGCTGCTTCTACCCATCTGGCTTGAAATTTCTCCCTCCTAGAGGTATCTACTTGAGTGGACTCTGCCACTGCATAGTCCTCTGCATGTGGTTGCTCCACATCTTGAGGCTCATTATTTGGAATCGAGAGTTCCTCATCTGCATGCAAATCAATCTCCCTCTCAAGGGACAATTTAGTGGCTTTCTAACACTTCCCCATGGTACATCCCTTGCATGTGTCTATCTACGCAAGAGTACCCTTTGGAATCTCTGTAGAAATCTATTGCATGAGCTTCAAAGATCCATGTTTTAACTCACCCCCATCCCGACTCACCACTTTGTCTACTTTACCCATCAATGTTGTGCATGCATCTACATAAAATTTATAGAGATTCTTCACACGAATCCCAATATTTGTGGTTTTTCATGTGGCTTTTTGTCGAAGGAAAGCTTTCCCTTCACTGAAAACCACATCATAACCTTTATCCTCCAACATTGCAACCAAAATTAAATTCTTTTTCAAGCCTGGTACATGCATTACATCTTTTAATAAAAATGGTTTACTTGACTGTCTCTAGAAAGTAACTGTACCAATACCGATAGCATTATACCTTCCATCGTCACCCATTTTGATATGCATCTAGAGGTCCTTCTCCTCCAAGCTACTGAAAAGTTATTTGTCTCCCATCATGTGGAAAGATGCACCACTATCCAAGTACCACCCTAATCCCATTGCACTTGACACCATACATACAATCAACGAGAAGCCCAACTCAAATTATGAGACCAAAACCTCACCAGATTCAAATCCTGAAGCCTTCTTGTTATTCTTATTTTATGGACAATTAGTGTCATAATGTCTATGCTCGTGATAGTGAAAACACTTCACTTTGGACATGTCATGCTCCTTGCCTTCTTCATCAGACTCAGATTTGGAATAGGATTTCTTTCCCTTCCCCTTCTTTGCCTTACCATCCAAGGTGAAATTTTCTTCATCATCTTCCTTAGATGAAGATACATCCCTGGTATTGCACCTGCATTCTCTTGCACCAAATCCGACGAAAGTAGTTTACAATCTGGCATCTTCTCCCTCCCATTGATAGATTCCTGATAACTATGTCAACTCTTGGGAAGGCCTAAAAGAGCTAGGTTCACCAATTCATCATCCGCGACAGTAATTCCTACACTCCCAAGCTCATCTCAACATTGGAAAAACTTGGTCAGGTATACCAGAATAGTGTTTCCTTTCTCTATTTTTATTTTCTTGAGCTTGTCCTTCAGTGCCACTTTTCTATGATCACTACTACTCTGAAACAGATTTGTCAAAGCCTTCCACATTGCATATGGAGTCACTTTTCCATGGAGATTTGAGATACTATGGTCTCATAATCCCTCTAGTAAGATCCTCCTTGCACTTGCAACCTTCTTTTTCCAACAATCAAGATTTGTGTCATCTGCTGCAGCAGGTTTGGAAATGTCATTATCAACGAATTATTTCAACCCATTGTCCTCTAGTATGTCCTCCATCCCGTCTTTCCACGCAATATAATTTGAAATTCCCTCTAGTGCATAATCTAATGAAGATTGCAACAAGAAATAGTGAAGGAGGCATCCTGAAACATCATCCCTGATCCTAGTTTGAAAATAATCACCTAAACTAGGTGGGGCCCACACAGGCTATTTTTAGGTGTATGTCTATTTTTAGACATGGTGAGCATATTCTATATGTAGCAGGAGGCTATTTGTAGATGGTTGGTAAAATGTGAAAAATAGATGAAATTCTATTTTTAGAAGATTGGGTAAAGTCTATTTATAGATCGTTGATCTAAAAATAGATGCATGTCGATTATTATTAGCTCTTAATAATAATCCGATAATAAACAACAACTTATTCTCTTGGAGCACTTTATTTCAGTGAACAGATTTGGAAAATTAGTGGGCTGAAGGAATTACACAATTCCTAAGGGTTTACTGGAGTTCATGCATGGAGGACTCAGTTAAAACTGAAGTGGAAAATTTATGACAGAGTTGGAAGAGTAGTTCATGGAGTTGTATTCAGTTTAACTCAGTTAGACTCATTTGAGTGAGTTGTATCTAATCTAACTGAATGATACACTAGTGAGAGTGGAGTGAATTAATTAGTTAATTAATTCACAAATAATAACTCATTAATCAACTGAACAATACTACAGTTAAATACAATGCATTTTAGATCCAATGGAAACCCAGTGGAGAGATAGGTGAAAGGGAAAGATGGACTATCCATTGTGACTATTAGTGATGCATGAATTGCATCTACATAGACATTGGAGTTGCCAATGATAACAACGCAATCAATGAGAGTGGGATTACATCGAATTGGTCTTTGTAATCAGCTTGGATTGCACAGTGGAGGCAGGTTATCAAGAGGCAAAGATTGGTGCATGGATTTGCAAGATTGGTCCTGATTAGTGTATGACGATTATACTGTATTGAGGGCTTGTGATAAGCTTTGTATGCTTGTATGAGGATTGTTACATGATCTCCATGATACATAATATGATATTTTGGGTTTTCAGCTTCAGGCTTTCCCATTAAACAACTGTGTTATGTGTGTTTTTATTACTTCATGTGTTTTGCAATTGTTGATTAAATTTCTGCAAGAATTATAGTGGAAGGATTCTGTATTTAGCAAGAAGATAAATATTGTTAGATTAGGAGAGTTCGGATATATACATACATATTTTATATAATTTCTACATGGTATCAGAGCTTTGTTATAGATTTTCTACATGGAATGAGAGCAGGAATGTTTGGGCGCGTCAGTTTGCATAGAATATCTGAAATTTTTGGTGAAATATTTTAAGAAACAAATAAAATATTTGGATTCCTTGCGAAAAAATACCCAAATTGAAAAAAAAAAATCAGTCGAATCGGAGCTCGGATGAGGGAGATATCGTTGATTTAAAATCAGCTCTTTTATTAGAAAATTTTGCAACTGCGGGATAATTGCAATGTGCGTGAGCCAAGAATCTACATGCACTGAGATACAAGATGCATGCAAAGATTTGAGGAGAAAAGCAGAGGTTAGTGAATTGGTGGTTGAGAGGGAGCCTCTCAACATGCAGCGTGAGAAGTAGTCTCAGAAGGTTGTGGAGCAACCACAACTAGAGATGCAAAGGAATCTTTATAGATTTTATGTAAATGGGATTTCTACGAAGCTTCCTACTGTTGGGAAGTGCGAGAAAGCCATGCAATTGAAGCTTGAGAGGGAGCAGGATTTGCATGCAGGAAAGAGTAAACCTCAGGATGTGGAGCAGCCACAAGATGAGGATCATGGAGTGGGAGAAACCACTCATGCAGAGAAATTTCGTGCCAGATGGGCAGAGGGAGTGCATGCAACTATACCACCAGGTGAGAGGTGGGGCAACATGCATGAGTAATCCCAAGAGGATATTTCTAGGCAGGATTCATTGAGATGGTGTGGATCTCATGAATTGAACCTGGCTACAAGGAGCCCACAGAGCAGCAATAGCATGATCAGTTGGATTGATGCAGACATATCAAAGTGATAGTGTCAGATATTGGAGCATGGTTCAAAGTTGACAACAAATGCAGAGTGCATGGGTGTAGAGTTCAACAATGTAGTGGTTCCTGAAGACATGTGCAATAATTAAGCAGAAGTCGAAGACTTTGATAATAGATGCATTATAATGATTGAGTTGTTTGGAGCCTTTCAGTTTCGGAAGTGTTGTAGCAAGAGTTGCATAGTAGATGCATGGAGTTGCAGGGCACTTGCAAAGGTTGCAGGGCAAATGCATGGAGTTGTGTGTCGCATGCAAAGACAGTCCTTTCTTGTTGAGAGGGAGTGTTGAATATTGCAACAAGAAACAGTGAAGGAGGCATCCTGAAACATCATTCTTGATCCTAGTTGGAAAATAATCACCTAAACTAGGTGGGGCCCACACATGCTATTTTTAGATGTATGTCTTATTTTAGACATGGTGAGCATATTTTATATGTAGCAGGAGGCTATTTGTAGATGGTTGGTCAAATGTGAAAAATAGATGAAATTCTATTTTTAGAATATTAGGTAAATTCTATTTATAGATCTCTGATCTAAAAATAGATGCATGTCGATTATTATTAGCTCTTAATAATAATCCAACAATAAACAACAACTTATTCTCTTGGAGCACTTTATTTCATTGAACAGATTTGGAAAATTAGTGGGTTGAAGGAATTACGCAATTCCTAAGGGTTTACTGGAGTTCATGCATGGAGGACTCAATTAGAACTGAAGTGGCAAAGTTATGACAGAGTTGGAAGAGTAGTTCATGGAGTTGTATTCATTTTAACTCAGTTAGACTCAGTTGAGTGAGTTGTATCTAATCTAACTGAATGATACACTAGTGAGAGTGGATTGAATTAATTAGTTAATTAATTGACAAATAATAACTCATTAATCAACTAAACAATACAACAGTTAAATACAATGCATGTCAGATCCAGTGGAGACCCAGTGGAGAGATAGGTGAAAGGGAAAGATGGACTATCCATTATGACTATTAGTGATGCATGAATTTCATCTACATAGACATTGGAGTTGCCAATGATAACAACGCAGTCAAGGAGAGTGGGATTACATCGAATTGGTCTTTGTAATCAGCTTGGATTGCGTAGTGGAGGCAGGCTAGCAGGAGGGGAGATTGGTGCATGGATTTGCAATATTTCTTCTATGTTAGTGTGTGACGATTGTATTGTACTGAGAGCTTGATGTACTAAGCTTTTTATGAGTATTTTTACATGATCTCCATGATACATAATATGATATTTGGCGTTTTCAGCTTCAGGCTTTCCCGTTAAACAACTGTGTTATGTGTGTTTTTATTGCTTCATGTGTTTTGCAATTGTTGATTAAATTTCCGCAAGAATTATAGTGGAAGGATTCTGTATTTAGCAAGAAGATAAATATTGTTAGATCTGGAGAGTCCGGATATATACATGCATATTGTATATAATTTCTACATAATCTAATCTCAAGCCATTGAAAGCTATTTCGATCCTGGTCTTCCTATTGCACCAAGAATACTTTTGCAAATTCGAATTCTATTCAGTCAAAAACTTAGCTTCTCCTCCAATATAGTGAATTCCTATGCTCCGATACCATGTAGAAATTATAAAAACATATTTTTATCAATGGATTCAATCTGATCAATCAATGTACTAAAGCTAGATACTAAATCCTTCTACAAATCAATTGTGGAAAATAAACACGATCGTCAATTACAAAAAGTAAAGAAAGAGTCCAATAAAAACAACAACACAATTTTTTTTCCTGGGGAAAGCTTGCTGCTCAAAACCCTCTATCTATATTGTATATTCCACAAGGAATCATGAAACAATTACAATGCACTCTTCTCACAAGAGTCTCTTGCAATCTATCTATCATCTCACAGTGATCCAGACAAAATCAGGCCAACACTTAGCCAATTCTTAGCTTGTCTTCAGCCTTCCTTCCTCACACAATTCATGAGAAATTCAATCCCTAATCCTTAGGAGTTTCAGCCTTCTTTAACTCCGCTAGTATCATGGGAAATCCTGTGGTGTTTTAACCACATCTGGGCAGTTTCTTAATAACACAATTGATAGTCAAATTCCCTTAACCTTGGTCTCAAATGGATCTCCATTGGAACTGAAATTCATGCAACCATTAATAGTAAAACATCAGTTGCATGGTAGATCAATGCATGTGAATTAAATCTGATTTAATTCACTTGACCTTTCACTAGTGCAACAAATAGTTACAACTAGTTCAACTGACCTTTACTCACTTAACTAAGTTAACTGATTTCTCATGCATTGAATGCAACTTGAACTCTACAACACAGAGAATTACTCTACATGCATCACCAACCACCCTCAACTCAAAATTCATGAGCTAACTGAGTTTATCACACTCATTTAACTATTAAAAGTAATTATGAGATAAGATTACATTTTACTGTCCAATTTAATTAAGGGAAAATTAAATTAGACACATTTCCAATTTATTAAAAAAATTGAATTGCACACTAATGTATCACTAGGACCCATCACTACACGACCTGTGGTCCCATACTAGTGTAGATGTTTTCATGTTGTTTGTGGATGCCAATTTCATTGTTTTTTGTTGCAAACTTCAACAATAATTACATTTATTTTCAATTAGTTAACTAATTTAAGTTGTAAACCTTTTCTCAACTTTTGTACCCAAATTTTTACATTGATCCCTCTACATATGTATATAACTATATATTTAAACAGGTATATATGATAATATCTATAAAAAAATTGAAATCAATTTAACCACATCTTAAATTGAAATAGAAATTAATTTTCTCATAATGTATTTTTTATTAATTATTTCATATTAAATGTTAAAAAAACTATATCATTCAAATTTAAAATGAATCTTTTAAAACATATATATAATTTTGTTAATAACAAAATCATAATTTTAAATATCTAAAATATTATTATAGATTTTTATAACTATAATATAATCATTAATTTCATCATTTTTTAATTATTTAATTAATTTGTATACGTCACATTTAAAAAAAAAATTAAGAAAATATTTATTATACTAATACGTATTTAAAGAAATAGGAATACAAAATATGAATAGAATTTGCAGTCCTCAGATGAGGAGCTCCTGAGGCTGCCTCAATGTTGGATTTTCACATTAATAAAACATTCAAACATACAGAAATATAAATGAATACATTATGTTCAGGATATCACAAGAGTATTGTATAAAATAATATCTTAATCTAATCTTAGAAAAAAATCAAAAAAAAAACTTTCTCCATTATTTCTAAGTATCCCCTTTAATGTAGAAATGATTAATCTCCACACTAAAAATCTCCCTAAACAATTCAAATTTCATCTTCCCAAGGGGCTTTGTGAAATTATCAGCAACATTTTCACAATTATTACAATATTCAATTAAAAAATCCTTAGATTGTATCTTTTCTCTAATAAAATGAAACTAAGCATCAACATGCTTTGTCCTTGCATGAAAAATTAGATTATTTTCCAACTTCATTGAGCTCTAGCTGTCACATTTGATAATTGTAGCCTGCCTTTTTTCTTCTCCAACATCTTGAAGAATTTTCCTCAACCAAACAACTTCACAAGTTGTTGCACATAAAGATTTTTATTCTTCCTTAGTAGATGACAAAGATACAGTAGGTTGCTTCTTGTTGCTCCATGAAACAATCTTGAATCCAATACTGAATCCATAACTTGTAGTAGATCCTCTATCATCAATATTACCAACCCAATATGAGTTTGAGTAAAATTTCAGCTCAACATCAAATGAATCAGTATATTTAAGACCAAAACCAAATGTTCCTTTAAGATACCTCGGTGCTCCTTTTGTTTCTCTCCAATGGCTTTCTATAGGTCTCACCATAAACTAACTTAACGCACTAATAGAGTATGCTAAATCAGGTTTGGCTGTGTTAAGATAATTCAAGGTTCCCACGAGTTTTATATACAATGTTCCATCTACCTCCTTTGTGCCATCATCAAAATACAGTTTGACATTCGGTTGCATTGAAACAAAAACAATTTTTCACTAATCCATATTAAATATTTTAAGCATTTTTCTGACATACTTACCTTGAGTAAAAAAAAAATAGCCTTCATCTCTCTACACTTCAAGGCCTAGACAATAATGTAACTCACCAAGCTATTTCATCTCAAACACTTGTGACACATGCACCTTGATTTCATCAATCAGTTTGACTGAATTTTCATTAATAATTAGGTCATCAACATGCAAATAAATCAGTACTACATGGCCCTTTACATCAAATTTGGTATACAAATTTGGATCTCTTTGACTCCTCATAAAAGAAAGAAGGAATCTATATTTTCATACCATGAACTAGGTGCATTTTTAGCCCATACAAGGATTTTTTTAATATGAAAACTAAATGTTCCAACCCATTTTTCACAAACCCTTCAGGTTGCATCAAATACACCTCCTCATTTATATCACCATTCAGAAAAGAAGTTTTTACATCTAATTGGTGCAAATTCTAATGGTATTTTATAGCTAACGCAATTAACAGTCTGGTAGCATTTAATTTAGCTACAGGTGCAAATGTTTCTTCATAATGAATTCCCTCCTTTTGTGAGTACACTTTTTCCACAAATCTAGCTTTACATTTATCTATACTATAATCTGGTTTAAATGTGGGTTTGTACAACCATTTACATCTTACGGCTTCTTTTCCTTTAGGAAGTTCAGTCAATTCCCAAGTTTTATTTTTAATTATAGATTCACAATCTTCCTCTGTTTCTTTTCTCCACTCTTCATGTTCATTAGCTTCATTAAAACGCGTGGGCTATATGACATTCAATTCACTACTCATCAAGCAATAGTCATTCTCACTCCATTGTTTTAAGCTTTATTCTCTAAAAGTACTTCTCCACTTATGGGTGGGCTTTGACTGCTGATGATGTCCATATCAATGCATTCTTGTTGTTCATTGTCTTCTACTTTTTTCTTCTACTTTATCATCTTCAACTTCAAGAAGAATGTGCCATATTTAATAGTTGTTATCCTTGTTGTCTTCATCTACTTGCTCACGGAAATTTACTTATCTAATTGAAAACAGTTTGTGAGTAGAGATATCAAGCATTTTATAAGCTTTAGATTTTGAACATTTTCCTACAAAAATGTATTTAATGAATTTAACATAAAGATTAATTCTACTGTCCTTCGAAATATGTGCAAAGGCTTTACATCCAAATACCATCAAATTATGAATCACTGGTTTAAAACCATTCAAGGCTTCGAATGGAGTCCTAAGATAAAGATGCCTTGTTGGACTTCTATTCTTTAAATAAATGTCAGTACTAATGGCTTCTGCCCAAAAACCATTTGAGAGGTTCTTACCTTTGATCATACTCTGGGCACACTCCACTAATGCTCTATTTTTCCTTTCTGCAACACCATTATTTTGTGGAGTGTAGGGTACAGTTAACTACTGCACTATTCCATGATCCTTGCAATATTTGGAGAATTTTCCCAATATGTACTCTCCCCCTTGATTTGAACGTAGGATCTTTATGAACTTCCATGTTTACTTCTCTGCCATGTTTTTGAATTCTTTTAAATACTCAAAAACATCACTCTTTTTCCTGAGGAAGTACATCCAAGTGTACCTTGTGCAATCATCAATAAACAACAGAAAATAATAGGAACCTCCTAGGGATTTGTTCTGCATGGGTCCACGAACATCAAAATGAAAAATTTATAATACATCTCTTCTTCTCCTATCATAATTAGAGGGGAATTCATATCTTTTAATTTTTCCTAATGTACAACCTTCCCAAGAAACATATTCATTCTTAACATAAGGAATCCTTCAACCATACTTTTTTTCTCTAGCAACAATAAAACATAATAATTGATGTGACCATACATATGATGTCAGATACTTTATGTTCACATAATTGTAGAAGTCAGTGCTTGATGACTTTTGATAGTAACATCAAGATTCTATAGGCTTCCAACTCTGACTCATGAGCAAACAGTTTTGTGGTGATCCAAAAAATCTTTCACTATGCAATGTGTTTTGAATAATTCAAGCTTAAAATTTTGATCTTTAATTGTAGACATAGACATAAAAAAATCTTGATCCCAGGCACATACATAACATTATGAATGTTCTTGACCTTGCCATTTAGAAATGTTACAATAATATCCCCACATACCTTGATCCGATGTGTGTGATATTTTCCAAGATAGATATTAGCAGTATTGCATACCTCCTTAAAATTCTCATACAAACTCATGTTACATGTAATATGAATCAAACCTCCAGAGTCTATAAACCATGTATTTTCATCATCCATTTCAGTAGCCAACACAACATTAGACACAAAAAACTTAAGATTTTTGAGATCAAAATTTTGGGCTTCTCCTACAAAATGTCATAACTTTCTTCTATGTTTATACCTAGATTCATCACTTTTCGCCTTATGATAGTCTCTAGCTAGATTCCCACTTCTACCATAGTAAACAAATTTTATTCTTGAATCATTTCTAACAGATGACATTCATTGATTTGATTTCAGAAATGGCCTTTTTTGAGATGACCTTCCACCTTTGTTTTATCCTCCTTGTTTCCCTTTGAAAAAAAAATGATTCGCCACAAGTGCCAAATATGGATTTTTAGGCTTAAAATTATTGCACCTCTCTTCTTCCTCCAACAATATACCTATAAATTCCTAAAATTTTGGTGCTTTCTCTCTTGCTGCAAGACCTGTAATAAGCATATGATAGTCCTCTGACATTCCATTTAAAGTGATTGTCACAATATCGGTAGTAGGTACTAATTCTCCTATATCTCCCCAATTATATTTCTAATATTTGATTCTAGAAATATAGGCACTAACAGATTCATTATATTCCATTTTAATATACATGAGCTTACTCTTCAAAAACAAGACTCAATTTGTATTCTTAGTTTCATACAGCTCATTCAATATTTTCCAGGTCGCATCAGAGGTCTGACAATCACGAATATGATGAATTACATTATCTATAACATAGATCCTTAATAATGCCTTTGTTTTTTTCTCTTGCTTCTCTGAGTCCTGAATTCATGCAGTTGTTGAGCTTGTAGCAGGTTTTTCTTCTTCTCCCTTCATGATGGTCTGAGAACCATAACCTTCCAACATTGTTTGCAACTTGAATTTCCACTTGGCATAGTTTTTGACATCCAATTTATTTGCTCCATTCAACTATGTATCTGCAAGTGGATTCACCATCTTCTCCCAATGTCTTTCAAGAGCACTTCCAACACCTTAAAATAAATTTTAATGGAGGCTAATAAAAAAATTACTAGTGCTCAATTAACCACTCAAAAATAATAAATCCCCTACCTTTTTAAAAAAATAATATATATGAGACCCCTTTTACCAAAAAAATATCACAACACCATTTTTTGAAATACAATCTTCAAATCGGTGCTCCCCCTTGAAACAATATAAAAAATTTGGTTGTCTTCTAAAAAAATTGGGTGTCACTTTCCAATGGAGAGCCTCACAATGGGCGCCACTCCTCGTGCTCTTTTTAAAATTTATATGTAAAAAAATCTTAAAAAGGAATGGTTGGTGCATAAAAGACTCATGTCTTCATCCTCTCTTTTACTAGAATCCTTGGGCTAACACCAACGCAGGGGTGCCTTGCAACCCAAAATTTTACAATTTCACAAGTTTACCAAAATCAATGCAGGAACTCTTTGTTGTAGAATGAGTTGATCAAAGGGGTTTATTTCATGCGACCGAAGCCTTACTCATTGATCCAACGACTGGCAGAGAATGATGTAAATCGTTAAGGCACACCATCGGCTTCGATATCTATCATTGAGGCCATGCTTGCTATGAAAAATTCTGAGGACCACCTCACCTCTAACTTATCACATTGTGTTGTTTTGATAACCAACTACACCAAGTTTAAAGCTATCTGATGAGCACTCCACACCCACTCAAATATCAACGCTAGATTTTCACATTAATCAAACAATCAAACATACACAAATATGAATGAATACATTTTGTTAGGGAGATCACAATAGTCTCCTAGAAAATAGTATCTAAATCTAATCTTAGAAAAAAAAACCAGAACAAACTTTCCCCATTATTTTTAAGTATAATTTGGCTACATATTATCACATTTTAATACCCAAAAAAAGAACAAAAATTTAAATCTATAAATTGCAAGTTTATATTTTTCAGTGTAAAAATAATATGTATCAAAATATTTATTAAAATAAAATTTTAATGTCAGGGATGGTAAGAGGGGGAGGGGTCTTATATGACTTCAAGAAAACTTGAGTAGTGAACTATTCATGGGGCTAGGACACATGACAAATAACAATGTGAAATCATATTCACTTATTCAAGGAATATTATTGGCAAGAGAAAACCAAGCAACCTTGTTAACTATTTTGGGAAACTCTTTACTCCTTATCCAAAATTTAATCCAAGGCTCATCTCCGATGAAAAAAATAGAAGAAATAATCATGAGAAGTGACAAGAATATTGTGGAAGGCATCCAATTCATATAATATCATCATGTCCTTAGGGTCCTTAACAAAAAATTTGACATTTGTACCAATGAAGGCTGCAAGCTAAGCTTGGGATATTTAAGCATAAATGGTCTTCACAAACCTTTTAGAATTATGTAATCAATATGAGAATTGGAGGGTTTTTTATCTCTAATATTTGTAACCAATCAATAAACTATGATATGTAAATTTTACATTTTGAGAGATCAGATTAATAACGTTTATACCTACAAAACCTTGAATTTTGTTTTAAAATATATACTCTGTGGAAGACCTTAAAGCCCTGACAGGTAAGAGGGCTCAGGAGGAAATATGGAGGACAAAACTATGTAATTCGGACATATGGAAAACATAACTATGTAATTCTTGATGTATCTACTACAAACTAGGCGCATTCTTGTAACTTAATAAAAAATCCTCATTTATTTAAAATAAAAATAAAAACAACTTCCAATGTCATTATGCTAACTATTTTTAAATTAAATTAAATTAAATGAATAATATCGTATTTTTTCCAATAGAGTTTTTTTTTTAATAACTTGGTAGACTATATTAGCAAAAAATGTGTTGAAGCATAGATTAGATACATCCATAAATTCAGGAAGGAAAATATTACAATGTTGTAAGACTACACTAGTATAGCTAGGGTGGATGCACGTCAATCCTAATATTAAGTTCCAAAAAACTTCATATAGATACGATCTATAAAAAAATTACATTAATATAGTAACATTTAGTTTCCATAAAAATATAAAAACAACTAACCTATACTCATATATAATGACTAAATTTTCATTAATAGCTACACGATTACGATCAAATTTTTCAACTAAGTTAGATTGGGTTGAGTTTGCAGAAGATATTTTGTGCTCATTACCTTGAGTGTCTCTTTCTTGCACCTCCTAGAGCTCTTTCACTTGAGAATGAAGATGATGCATGTAAATACTCATATTTTTCAATTTTAGTCGTTTTGTAGATATAATGTTGGTTATAATAACCTCCACACATGTCCTTTTTGTCTTTGAAGTGCCACATTAATGGCACACAAATAGTCTTATAATAAAAAAAATTAAGTTGAAATTAATCATCATACTTTCTGCAGGGATCCATTGACCTCAAATTCCTAATAGGGACTGATGAGGATTGGCTTTCCAACATGTTTGTCATCTTGTTCAAGTATCTTAAAATGTGTTTGACTTGAATGTGATAAATCCAAATGAGTGAATCTCGAAATTCTTATGTAACTATAAAGAAGCGCGGATTCCAAAGGAAAGTTTCCCAAAACAAGATGACAAATGGATTTATTTGAGTCACATACTATAATTAGAGTTCTAATTGGTAAATATAGAGCAAAAATACCTTGAAATATATTATTCATTTCATCTTAGTCGCAAGATCATATGCCAAGGATTCGTGAATATTCCAATTTTATTTGTCCTTTAGAACCAAAGAGAACCCCCTACACCTACCACCCCTATAACTTTTTTAATATATCAATATATAATCAAATGCACATAAAATACACACACAAGCAAGTGAAAATATATGTGAGAATGTTTCCTTTCAACAAAACAGTTGGCATGAGATCCCTTCTACATACTTTATTATCCATTATTTAAGTAAATAGAAAAAATATATAAAATTTCATTTAAAACATATGCTTATTATGAGGTATTATTCATTTCTCTCTTTCTTAAATGATTTTTTTAAAATTGTGCCTTGTTAGTAATGAAATAACTTCAAAATAACGATTTTATGTTTATGCATTTGCAGATTACTCAAATAAGACTAATGTTCAACTAACCTAATGTCTCTTCTCCATTTATGACCCTGCATCTCTCACCCATTTCTCTACGATCAAATTTTATATCTATGTTCTGAGAATGAGCCACACTTGCGAGCTTGAAATGTATTTACTTTCTTATTAGACAATAAAAAAGTCTTATGTGAGTAATTCAAAAATGCTTAAATATAGGAAATGCTTACTTATAATTACTCTTCTCACAAAATCATTTGATCTAATGATTTTAGTTTGAAAATATTAATTTCATTTTAAATGTCTAAAATAATTTGTAATAAGCTAAAGATCTCTTTATAGGATTTGAAACCCAATGGAAAGATAACATCTCATTGTCTTAACCATTCAATCATCCCATAAAAAACAATAATACAATAGTAATTTGACAATAACATATAAGTATATATAAAATCACTTTTATATAAAACATATATCAATAAATCTGTATAATATTTAGTTTCCATTAACGAGAGAGAGTGATGCAAGCCCAATTTTGAGCCTGCTACCCATAGTCTCAGTCTTGTCTAAAAGGCGCTTCCGTCAACCCATGCCTCAGGATACAAATCCATTTTGTGAACATTATAGTGGAAGGATTCAAATAATGTGGCTCAATTGTCTTACAAACAATAGAATTCAAGCTTCTTTTCGAATATCCCCCATAGCAAAGAACTCACTCTATATGTTTATCCCTTAATATTTTGAGCCAACCACACTAACAATCTCTATGAAATCTCGACCTTTTAACAAGTGTGTCCCATAAATATATGTGGTATTTCCACATAAATACTTCCACACGAGCCTACTCTTTTATACGCTCGGTGTAATGGAAAGGGCTTTCACAATAACCCATTGGGATAGATCTACGGGTGAAACCCATATCTAAAATTCCCCTTTTTTATCCTTTAACCTGCTATTTAAAGCTCAACACAATGGGAGATTGGAATTAACAATATCACAGAGGTAATAAACCATCGATCGGGATTTTTAGAGGTATTGATATTGGTTCAGATATGTGGGCCTCTCATAGTTTACTTGTAGATGATATACTAATCTTTGGGATGTTACAGCGAAAAAGCTGGGAAGCTTTGCAAAGCATATTACAATGTTTTTGTGCTGCTACAGGTATGATGATAAGTGATGGAAAGTCCTGCTTATACTTTGAAGATGGTGAGGAAAGGGACTACAATGAAATAGCAGACATGTTCAATTTTAACACGGCCCCTTTAAAGGATGGAATGACATATCTGGGCTTTAGGATGAAAGCTTTAAACTACACAGCAGAGGATTTGAATTGGCTCATTGGAAAATATAAGAAAAGATTAAATGTATGGTCCACAAAATGGTCATCTAATGGAGGTAGACTGATATTATCATAGGCTGTCGTTCAATAGTTCACAATTTTTTGGGCTCACCTCTACATTATTACGAATAAGATTCCGAAGGAAATTAAAAAAATTATGGCCAGATTTATATGGGGAGGGGATAGAGATAAAATATGTATACATTTAGCAGGGTGGGATAGTATTTCAATTCCAAAAGAAAAGGGGAGTTGGGGGATTCTTGATCTGGATGTATTTTTCAAAACCCTCATCATAAAATCCATGTGGAGATGCTTTCAATTTTCTGGAAAATAGCAAGAGATTGTTAAGCACAAACACCTTGGAAATGAGCGTATGGAGGACCTATTCACATCGGGATGGAATGAAGTTAGTAATAGATCAAATATATGGAAGGCTTTTGGAAAATTATGGCCTATACTAAAAGAAAACCTGAGGTGGCTCTTTGGAAATGGACAAAAAAATCCTCATTGGCAGTCGACATATGATGGGGAATGAGATTATACATTTTTTAAAGGATGAGTTTGTCTTTATTTTAAACCAAAGGGGTATCTTTTATCTATATCAGATTATAGATGGATGGGTCATGAGGTCCCGAGATGGAAACATTTTTCAGCTTTGGGATTGAACGGGAGATGGGAACAAGAGTGGAAGGGGTTTACAAAAGCGTTGAGGACTATGGGTCTATGTAGAACAAAAGCGGGAGATAGATTAACTTGTGGAGGTAAATCTGTTGAAGGGGGACTAATAGCAAAGGACATATACACAGTGTTGATAAATTCTTAAATATATCAAGAGCCGGATAGCTGGTTTAAGGTTTTCTGGAAGGTTAAAGTTCAAGTAAAAATGACCATTTTCCTTTGGCTTGTTTGTAGGGACAAGAATTTAACTTGGAAAAATTTGCAAAGGAAAGGCTGGCAGGGTCCAAGTATCTATATTTTATGTGGGGAGGAGGCTAAGGATAACCAACACATTTTCTATTAGTGTTATTTTGCAAAGGAAACTCTGGAAATGTTATGCACAAAACTAAAAATACTTCCTCCAGGATATGCGACTACCGTGAATTGCATCACTTGGTGGCTAAAAAGAGGTAGGAGGTCATCCCCATACTTTTCCACTGGTACATTTGGTGCAGTAGGAACAGGAAGTTATTTGAGGGAATGCCTTACTCTCCTATTAATACTATCTTTCAGATTTATAGCTACTGGGATAGGGTAAAAATTTGTCAAAAACCTCCTATGGATTCTTCAAGAAGGCTTCGCCCACATGAGATTCATTTCCCAACTGGTTTTTTTGATGGGGCAGCACAAAATTCGATTTGTGGTTGTTGTGGCTGGCTTATAATTTCACCTACCTGTCATTACAAATTCTACTGGAATTGAGGGACTGGTTCAAATATGAGGGTGAAATGCTTAGCTTTATGGGGACTATTATTGTTTTCCAATCAGCTATATGTGGAAAAGTTATGGGTTTTGGGGGATTCTAAAATAATTATTAAGCACATGAATTTGAAATCCTTTTTAAATCCAAGAATGCTATCTCATTGGCTTGAGAGAATATATACTCTAAAAAAAACTTTCACCTCATTTCTTTTAGTCATCTCTACAGGGAGAAAAATACGGAAGCTCATCGAATTTCAAAAAGAGGCTGGAAAGTACCTTTGGTGAAATTCATTACGAATTGATAGACACAGATGGTCCAAGTGCGGTGGGTAAGGTAAATTTATTTTAAAAAGTCTGGAGCAGCGTCACAGTTTTTATTAGTACAAAACTATTTACATACCTTCCAAAAAGAGTGTGACGGTCCTCTGATGTCCTCACCTGTCTCACGGGAAGACGCTTTTTTCTGTATATTTCTTGCTTTTTTTTCATAAAACTCAGACAAATATGGAAGTTGAACAGTTTGGGAAGAAAATGTAAAACACCCTTGGAGGTGAATGCTACTTTAATTTTTTTGAAAGATATATTAGGAGGGGAGCCTCTTTATACAAAACAGATGAGTGTAATGACAAAAATTTTGTGGACTTAACAGTTTTTGTCCTGATACAATATATAAACTAGTGGTATTTTTCATGTTGAAAAATAAACCATCGATCGAGCCAACACTTGTGATGCTTCCAATGCGCCACAAATTCCCGCTCACAAACTAAATAGGTCTCGTCCCAGTGATGATATCCCAGCACAAAAAAAATACATTCACTCAGGCCACCAATTAAAACCTCTGGACGGGGTTCACTTTTCCACATAATCTCGTCGCAATACACTCGAATTTGTTCACTTGGTCCTTCTGGGCTCGACCTCCATCTCGATGTTGTCACTTAATGACTTCCTTGAAATTTTTGTCTCCTAGCCTTTGTTTTTTAATGTACTTTGTATAATATTCAATAAAATGAAGTCCTTACGCTCCTTGTTGATTATACTTCATCTTGACTTTTGTTCTCATCTCAATTTCTTTTCCTACAAGCTTCTGCATAGAATATAAATCTTCTCACTCCTATTTAATTTCCATTAACTCTGGATCGTTGGTCACACAGTTGATCAATGATCAAAAACCTTGTCCGTTCAACTGTAAGAAAGGATTCGACCCATTATCAATGTTTTAACTTCCTCGGAATTAACTTGGATGGCCTCCCTGCAATGCTCTCCCTCCCGAGTTTATCTTTTATGCTCATGCAATCTCTTCCATTGTACCTAAAATCGTATTTGACCAACGATGTCTCGGTCTTGTGCACCTTTCTGTTAAAGGACTCTAATTTTGTGGTAGTTGTGTCTAAACATTCCTCCTGATCTTAGTACCTACAACATTAATTTAACTATACATGCATATATATGCCAAAATTATAGATAATAAACAAAATTTTAGCCTTCAAATATAAATAAATACTTGCACTTCAAAGTACACTCAAATAGAATGTTTCTATAATATATACAAATAGTTAGAAAGGCCCCTGGCCTGAAATACAACATTTGGCCCTCTTGGCCTTTTGGTCCTACTCGGCCTTCAAGCCTATCTATTCTCTATACCAGACCATTTTCTACCCTACTCCCTCTGTTGTTCCCAGGAATTTGATTATATTTGTACAAAACGAATTATGAACTAGCATTAGTTTAGATCCACAATTTCTTCAAAAAATCCTATATTAGACTTCCTCAATCCACTAAATCCTCAAGGGATCTAACTAACCCTTAGATCTCTCTAACTTTCTAAAATACTCTCAAGATCTCTCATTTATAAAATATTTTGCTACATCAATCCTCACATAAATAATTTATGTACAATTATTCTAGAAAAATATATTAAATTAAACCATTTCACACATGTAGGGAACCAACTTCCTTGGTAAATGAAAAGACCCTTACTCTAGTCAAAATATATTTTGACTTGGAAGTGGAATGCTCTTGCATCATAATCCCAAGGTGCAAAATATTCAAGGTCTCCTGACCATGTGTTGATGAAGTGAATCTTCTTGGATCCCAAACTTTATTTTTTAGTTGATCCTTTTCTTTTCTATGCTACTTCTTTATTGTTTTCTTCATCATTCTTCTAGGGTTCTAAACTTTATGCTATAATTCTCCTCCTTCCTTGTGGACGTAGACTTGTTCTATCAGATGTAATATTTTTTCCACCTTCCTTATCTCTGCAATATGTCTCATCTAAGATATTTCCATCATCAACTTCCTCATTTCTTCAATGTCAATGTCAAGTTGATCCTTTGGCTGATACATATTCTGCAAATCTTTGTTATTCTCTTCTTGATCATTTCTATTGATATTCCTCATTAGTTGTTGTTTAAACGATTTCTTTTTTTTAAACAAATTTAGAATAGTAATTCTTATAATCATTGTGTAGATGAAAATGACATCACTGTAATCAAATGGCATAAATGGAATCACTGAAATAGCATCACTGTAATTTCAAGTGGCATAAATGGCATCATTATAATGTCATAAATAACATCATTGTAACTTCAAATGACATGACTGTAATCAAAACACGTCAATGGAATCACTGAAATAGCATCATTGTACATACCAGTTGAGGTTGATTTTCCCTCTTCTTGAAAAAAAACCTCTGTCCCTACTCCTATTGTGAAATAAATCGACTTGAAAATTGTGACTCGATATGTTCTCCTGTAATTTAAAAGAAAAAACAATTGATTTTGAGAAAGGGATTCTAAAAAATCCACCTTATTCCTTTGAGTCAAGTTCTTCTTATACGTATCTAACTATTAAATCTCAATTTGACCACCAATTATTCCTCAAAATCAGAAAGAAAATGTCACAACGGCCCTCTTTAGCACGTTTCTACCATGCGGAAAACAATTATGAGGATTTCGTGCAAAAATTCTAGGATATCTTACTTTCCTTCACTCCATATTTCATTCAGTTTCTCTAAAAATTAGTTGTGTTCTCTTGCTTCAACGTTTGATTGCTTTGACTCAATATTTGTTACACTTTTCACTCTACAGCACTGGCACTTTCCTTAAAAACACTTCAACAAAAGTCACACTTCACAACGCCTTACACTTATGGCATTTCTATTTCCAACACTTTGAACTTCACACGAATCTACAACTCTTACACTCTCGGCACTCTTAGAAATACTCAACGTTTTTCAACACCTTCACAACTTGAATGCTTGGAAATTTTGGTTTCCATAAACTACTCCACAAATTATTTGCAATTTTTATTTACCACACAACACTCCACAGCTCTCGATAATTTTCATTTACCACACAACACTTCCACAACTCTTTATAATTTCATTTTACCACAAAATGCTTCCACAAATTTTTCACTCACAAAATTTTCAAATAATGAGGCAAGCCTTCATATTCCTCTCTTCGTCAAATTCTTACGACCTCTAACTTGAGTTTATGACTTCTCACTTCGATTTTGTATTGTGCAGGCTTACTCTTCATTTCATCATCGATTTTATCTCCTTTCATTGAGTTGTCCTATTTCATCTTAGAGTTGTAGGATGATGTTTTTTAAACATCACTCATCGTTGTTTTGTAGGAAAGCAGACTTCATCATTTTCTTTGTAGGTAGACTCTTATCATTTCATATGTAGGCAGATTCATTACTGACTTGTAGGCAGAATTCAACATCATTTTTATATAATCTTATCTCTAAAAAATGTATGATAGCAATTCATTTTTTTAACTCCTCGTGTCTTTTATGATAAAATCAGGGCATAATGAAACAATTCATTCACATTTTTTAATGATAATAAAGTAAAAATGATTTCATTAAGGAGGCTCTAAGAATACCATGATAACTCCGCTCTTTTTGTAATCATTTTCATGCATGAAATTTTTTACTTTTGACAGCTTCTTGTCCTCTTTATAATTTCGTTCTTCATATGTCTCTAAAATGTTTTAATTTTTAAATGACCACTTTAGGGTAATTTAAAAAATTATGACCTCCTTTAAAAAAAAAACTCTTCTCTTAATTCCATCTTATGCTTTGCTTGACACTAACCTTCATTTTATCCCTTTTTGCGAAGATCAATGGTTGCTTCTCTCTTCTAACTTGTTTTTGGAGGGAAGAAAAGAGTGTTTTTCTTTCCAATTTGTAGGATGTGAAAGAAGGGTAGGTTATGGTTTGGTTTAATGTTTCAAAGAATGAAGGTATGGTTATGGCTTATTATTTGAAAGATAATGGCATTATGTTAGGTCCCCATATTACTAGTGTAGTCCCTTATTGTTGTTAGTGTAGCCCCCTTATTGTTATTGTTGTACCCCTGTAGCCCCCATATTGATATTATTGCGCCCCACAAAAGGCACTACTGTTATTATGGTGCCCTTACATTATTATTTTTAGGTCGGCTAGGATTATATTGTGACCCCATGGACTCCTACATATAGAAAGGAGTTTTTGTCATTTGTATCATCCAAGAATTGTTCATTTATGTAATGTAAAATACCTTTGCCCCTAGAAGTGGCTTATTTCTAAGGCATTGATCTCTCTTTTCTTCTATTTTTGGAGTTGGTTTCATAACAATTGTGTATTAGAGCCAAGTTTCATCTTGGGACCTATGGGTTATGGGCCCACCATGCATTCTCCAACTCTTAAAGGATAACCTAAATTTGGCACAAAAGCGAATGAAACAACAAGCAGATCAACATCGCAGCGAGAGAAGTTTTGATGTAGGAGACTCGGTATATTTACAGCTACAACCATACAAAAAAAGGATAATAAATTATCGCAAAAGTACTATGGCCCTTACAAGGCATTGCAAAAGATTGGTACTATAGCATACAAATTGGAGCTTGCTACTTCTTCTCAAGTGCACCCAGTTTTCCATGTTTCATGCTTAAATAAGGTTATAGGTGACAAACTTCCAGTTCAAACAATATTTCCAGAACTTGATGAGGAAGAAAAAATCATATTTTAACCTGAAGCAGTCATGGAAACAAGAACTTGACAATTACGAAATCGATCAATTTCAAAGTATCTCATCAAGTGGAAGAACTTACCCACTAAAGATTCCACATGGGAGGATGAGAATTTTATACATAAGCATCCATAGCTACTCAAGTGTTAAGGATGACACTTTTTTTAAGAATAGGGGCATGTTAGGTCCCTATATTACTAGTGTAGTCCCTTATTGTTGTTAGTGTAGCCCCCTTATTGTTATCATTGTACCCCTGTAGCCCACATATGTTATTATTGTGCCTCATAAAAGCCACTTTTGTTATTATTGTTCCCTTACATTATTATTGTTAGGTCATCTTGGATTATATTGTGACCCATGGACTCCTATATATAGAAAGGACGTTATTTCATTTGTATCATCCAAGAATTGTTCATTTATGTAATGTAAAGGAGGTTTCCCCCTCGAAGTGGCTTATTTCTAAGGCATTGATCTCTATTTTCATCCATTTTGGGAGTTTCTTTCATAACACAGTATGGAAGATGTGTAAGTAGATACATCAAGGTTAACTTAGTCTTTTTAATTGCAAGTTCCTTATTCAAAATTAAAAACATTAAAAGAGAAATTCTAACTTACAGAACTTTCCTTTAGTTTGATTGTAGCTTGTTTGTAGAAGTAGCTCTTTTGACCGGTTCCTCCTTGTCTTTGAGATGAAGTAGCTTCTTTTGATTGAAAATTTCATGCATAAATGAATTTTTTTAAGACGATTCTTTTAATGAAAATTGCCTTTTCTTGAAATGATATCTCTTGTTGCTTCCTTGAAAATGTTGTCCTTCTCCTGTGTGGGTACTTTGTTAAGAATATTACAAGTTCTCTTTGAAGAATAAGATCTGAATGATTAGGTCCCTTCCTGCATGATCATATATGCTGAATGCCCAGGTCCCTCTGTATGATGATATAATGTTGAATGATCAAGTCCCTCTGCATGATGATAAATGTTGAATGCTTAGGTCCCTCTGCATGATGATATAATGTGAAATGATCAGGTCCCTCTGCATGGTGATAAATGCTAAATGCTTATGTCCCTCTGCATGATGATAAATGTTGAATGATGGATTTAATGTTTAATGATCAGGTCCCTCTGCATGATGATAAAATCAGGTCCCTATACATGATGATATGATGTTGAATGATGGAGAAAAATGACAAAAGAATAATTTCTTTCCCCCCTTTCTAATTGTTATACTTGTCCTCAAGTCTTTATTTAGAAAAAGAAGAAAATATAAAAGCGGAATGAAAATAAACATAGAACTTTTTTAAAACTCATACTAGCCAAAGAAATTGGTTTTCCAATATGAATTCAGATTTGTACTATGCCAGGAACCTTGGTTTTCACAGCCAAACCACTTTATTATTTTTTACCATTTTTTATTTTATTTTGAAGGTACAGAGGGCATATTACTGTGCTATTCCACTACTTCCATATTTGCCTCTATTTCCAATTTGTTAAGTAAATCCTCCTTATTCACAGGTTTATTGTAAAGTTTCAACCAGTGGCCATTAACCAAGAATGATGTAGCTTTTTCATCTATGGTTTTTATTTTAACTGAGCCATTATCATACACTTCTTCAATTTCACAAGGCCCTAACCAATGTGTTGTAAAATTATCCTTGAAGTCTTTATACTTAGAGTCCAACAGTAGTGCCCAATCTCCTACATGAAATTGTTTCTTCTTGATGAACTCATCATGCCATTTTTCACTCTGGTGTTGAATCAATGAGGCATGTTCCATAGCTTATTTTCTAATGTCATCCAGTGCATTCCACTCTATTATTCTTTGTTGTTGTGCCTCTAATGAATCCAGCCCCAATTATGTTGCAAGGCTGTATGTTTGGATCTGAAATTCAGTTGCGAGTAGTACCTCTTTGCCATAAACAAGTTGACAAGGGTTGAATCTAGTGGTATTATTCCATGTTATCCTATAATCCCATAATGTTTCATTCTATTTTTGAAACCAATATTTTCTATGCATTTTTAATATCTTGGTCATGATATTCTCTAAGACCTTGTTTGTTAATTCTACTTGTACATTCACTTGAGGGTGGTATGGATTTGACTTTCTATGTTTGATCTTGTATTTTTCTACCAGTTGCTTGATAAGCCTTAAGGTAAACTATGTTCCTTGATCTATTACAATATGCCTTGGTATCCCAAACCTATAAAATATTTCTCAAACAAGAAAGTTTCTACTGCACCCTCTGTGGCTTTGGTCAATGCCTTTGCTTCCACCCATTTGGTAATATAGTCTGTGCATACTAAGATATATTTTCTCCCATTTAATGGATGATTTCTCAGACCAACAAAGTCAAGAGCCCATTTTCAGATGGCTCTATAACCACTTGAGGATTTAGGGGAATTTGATCAGAAGAAACAGGTCTTCCCATCCTTTGGCAGTTGTCACACTTCTTGAAATACTTCTTAGAATCCTTAAATATTGATGGCCAATAATAGCCAAGATTTAGGACCTTGTAAGATATTCTCTTTTCTGCAAAATGGCCACCACACGGTTCATCATGTCATGATTTTAATATATCTATAATTTCATCTTCTTTTACACATTTTCTAATCAAAATATCAATTCCAGTATAGAAGAGGTCTCCATTCACCCAAATATATCTAGCACTCTCTTTTATTACTTTCCTTTTCTGATTACTACTGAAATGAGAAGGTAATCTTCTAGATGTTAAGTAATTGGGAATGTCAGCAAACCATGGGGTTTTAATTGATATTGAAAATAGATGTTCATTAGGAAATGTATCAAAAGATGGAACAATCTCATTAGGAGTATGAAGTCTCGATAAGAAATCTGCTACCTGATTTTCCCTTCTTTGTTGGTCTAGTACAATGATATTGAATTCCTGCACCAACAATAACCATCTTGTTATTCTGCCATTTGTAATTGGTTTATTGATTAAATATTTAATGGTTGAATGATATGTGTGTATAAAAACCTCATATCCTTTGATGTAATGCATGAATTTGTTAACTGCATGTGTTACAGCTAACATTTCTTTTTCAATGACTGTGTAATTTAGTTCAGTAGGAGTTAAGCTTTTACTGATAAAGTAGATTGCATAGTTCAATTGGTTGTATTTTTTTCCTAAGGATGCCCCTATGGCTTTGTTTGATGCATATATGGACATATGAAATGATAATGTCCAGTTAGGTCCTCTCAAGACAGGTGTTGTTTATAGTTTATGTTTCAGTTTTTCAAAGGCAATTTGGTAGTCATTATTCCATTGGAATTATGTATCTTTTGAAATAAGTTTGAATAATGGTAGGGATATTTTGCTAATTTTTTCTATAAATATTCTATAGTAACCTGCATATCCCAGAAAAATCCTAACATCCCATTGATTGGTTGGCTCATATAGTTTGACAATGATATCAATCTTTGCATGATCCACTTCTATTCCTGAAGGAGATATATGATGTCCTAATACAATTCCTTGTTGTTGCATCATTAAAAAAATTTCATTTCTTAGTGATAGATTTGTTTCAATACATCTCTGTAAGACATTTTCCAAAACTTTTATGTATTCTTCAAAATTAGTTTGATAAACAATAAAATCATCCATATACACCTCTGCATTTTTTTGAATTAAATCAACAAAGATAGCTATAATTTTCCTCTGAAATGTGGCTAGAGCATTGCAAAATCCAAAAAGTAAGACTTTGTAAGCATATGTTCCCCAACAACATGTGAATGTAGTATTATCCTAATCTTCTAGAGCTATATTTATCTGAGTGTATCCATTAAACCCATTTAAGAATGAAAAGTAAGTTTTTCCTACTAGGGTGTCAAGAACTTGATCTATGAAAGGTAATGGAAAATGATATTTTAAGGTTGATTTGATTAGCTCCCAATAATCCACACATACCCTCCACTTACAATTTTTATTTGGTACCACTACTAGTGGAGAAACCCATTGAATATCTGAAATAGGATAGATGAATCCTACTTTCAAGAGTTTTTGAAGTTCTTCCTTGACTATTTCTTTCACCATTGGATTCATTCGTCTTTGAGGTTGTCTTACTGGTGTAATACTTTCATTTGTGTATATTTAAAGTGTGCATGTATCACGATTAATTCCTTCCATATTGGTATAGTCCCAGGAAAATGCTTTGGAATACTTGTGCAATAATTGAATAATTGTTTCTTCTTAATTGGGTTCAAGAGTTGAGTTGAGTTGCAAAGTATTTCCTGGATTGATTTCTATTGTCTTGGTTTGAGTATTAGTGATTGAATTTATTGGAAAAATGTTATCAAAAGCATATTCTATAATATCAATTGTAAAATTTTCCTGAAATTCCTGATCTAATACTTGATCTATAGCAAGGTATTGTCCATTTCTGAATTCTTCTGCAATGTTGTGTTTAGAAACGAAATAATCTAGCAAATCGTCATTGATGTCTTGTCTAAAATCATAAGCTTGATTGATACTCAAGATTTGTTTAATGGTTTTCCTATCTTCTTCTTCAGTGTTTTCCAATTCTAATAGATCATGAATGTCTAAAGGTAATTGTGTTGGGGGATACAAAGTGATCTTCTTGTTTTAATTACCATTAGAGAGTATCATATTACCAGATCTACATCCAATAAAAGCATTAGTTGTAGCTAACCAAGGTCTCCCTAGTATCAAAGGATTTCCACCTAGACTTTTTTTTGGTTGCAATACCAAGAAATCCACTGGATATTCCCAAGAATCTAAGGAGACTATGATATCTTAAAGTATCCCTTCAGGCATTACTTTAGATCTATCATCTAGTTCTAGTATTGTAGTAGTTGGTCAAAGATTTTTCAATTTGAGTCGTTTCGTTGTTTCAATTGTCGTGACATTGATAGATGCACCTAAGTCAATAAAAGTATTAGATATTGAAAATTTGTTGATAGCTACAGTAACTACTGGAATTCCTGGATCAACATACTTTTTCAACCTAGAAGATTTTGGCATTAAGTTAGCTAGATTCCCAATGACATGAATTCTAGATGGATCTTTTTTCCTTTTCCAACTTTCTTGATACAAACTTCCTTGAATTATTTGGTATAAATTGGTATCTCCTTAATGTCCTACAATAATGTAATTTTCACACATATATTTCTTAATTCTTTTAAAACATTAGACTCAGGTAAATATATAATTGGTTTATCTAAAGTCAATCTTTCCGGAAAAGGAGGTGATTTGAATTTAATTTGTTCTTGATATCTTTTATTGATTCCTTATTCCTTATCTGTGTAGAGATGATGAGGTTTCTCATCTTCCATTTGTTCTTTTATTATGATTGGATAATCTTTGATAGGAAGTGTTATCACTCCACCGAATCTCCAAAGGCTCAAAAGGAGACCAGCAAAGGTAACCACAGATCTCTTTGGCCTGGTAGCTAGCCCTACTAGGCTGAGATGGCTCTCTCAGGAGTATTACAACCAAATTGACTGGATCATGGAGATTTTAGGGAAGGTATAGTAGGATATAGGGTTTTATTGATTTGTATTTGGTGTTGGATGAGGAATTAGGTCTAGGAAAGACTAGGCTAGGGCTCTGAAAATTAGACTTGTAGATATGTGATGGGGAAAGGTAGGTACACACTTTAGCACTTTTAAGGTTTCTTGATGAGTGTGACAGACTGATAGGGTTTTGAAAACAAGCATAGGAATTATTAATTTGTTTATATCAGAGGAAAGTGAACATAACTATGATAACTTCTCTGAAACAGAGAATTGAAAATAATGAATTTTTCTTATCAAACTTAGAAAACACTCACATGAAAGCATGGAGATGGAATGGCGAGGCACAAAAAATTCATACATATGAAAACAGAATAAGAATCACTGCTAAAACACATACCACATGAATCCCACCATAATATTTGCAACTCTATATATTATTTCCTCCCAAAACCACTCAATACACTAGTGTTCAAAGATCAATTACACAACATCCAACCCTTGCAATGACAAAGGAAATGAAATATATAGGCCAAAATAAAATTTTCCCACTCTCAGGGGTCAAAACCATGACTTGTGGAGCTATTCCCAAAAGTCCTCAACTAGAATCCTAATGACTATGGAGGTCAACAAACTCATCCCTATTTTTGATGAAACTGATTCGCTTGACCCAAAAATACAATTTTACTTGATGTATCTACCTTTAGTAACTATAAAATACATAATTACATTTGATTTTCACATTTACATTAGTAAAACTTCATGGAATTCATCAACCAACCGAGAAAATTTCAAACAGAAGAAAAGAGGAAACTGGAAAAAGTGCATCGTGTGTGCAAAAAATCACAGCATACCCCTGAGAAAAGCACGCAGTGAGCTTCCAGTTGAATTTGACTGTCTTGCTGAAGTCCAAATTGAGCTCAAGATAGCTCATTGGAAATTTGTCTCTATATATTTTTCCAAAATATCCTCAAGCACTAAAAAGGATTAATTTAAGCCCCTCAAAAGTAAATTCTACCAATGTTGGTCAAAAAGCACAGCGTGTGGCTGAAAACACTGGCAAAAAGGTGTTTTTTGTGTTTCTTTTGGGCTTTTCCACCTGTCAAAAGCTCAGGTTTTAGATTTCCAGTAGTCAAAATGTGATGTACAGGCCATTATCTTTCCATACCAAGTGATTTTTCATCATTTAGAGGCCTCTAAAAAAATCACAGTGTGGCCCACGTTGCGCTTTTTGTAGGCTAGCTGTGCAAAAAGCTTGTAAAATTTGACCAAAATGCCTAAAATACCAAAAACTTTCAAAATTTCCGAATGAGGTCCTAATGAAGTGTGTCATGATACAAAGGATGCATGAACAAGAAAACGGAGTTTTCCCCTCTCCTTTTCACTGATTAGGAACCTTGACATTACAAATCTTGTTTCTTGTGTGGTAGTGGTCAGCCATGTGCCTCAACATCTGACTATCCTTGTTTCCTTTGTGAAGGAGATTCTCCAGGTGTATGTTTACTTTGTTAAACCAAACTTCTCTATCTTCATTAAATTTGACGAAATCCTTTCCTCAAAGGTGATTTTCTCAACAAGAAGTGCCTCCATTGTTTTTCCTACTCCAATTCGATTTTTAGGCCCCTTGTTCTTGGTATTTTATTAGTGGTTTGACCCTCATCCTCATCAGGCTTATCATGTCTAATCACTGCTTTTCCTTTGACATTTTTCCTTGTAGCTTTCAACAAGTCCCTTTCCAAGAGTATTTTCTTTTCCTTCAACTTTTTGTTTTCTTGATCAAGGAAGGAAATAACAAACTTGGACCTTGCCAAATTATCTTCTAGCTCTTTTATTTTGGAATATTTTTCTTTGATGACTAGGATTAGGGTTTACTGCTTATCTTAGGACTCCAAGTCCATCATCTCAATGTCATGATGAATGGCTTCTATCTCCTAGACAACTATCTCCTGCTGCTTATAATATCCCTACTTTGTTGATGTAGAAGGGAAGACCCCTTCCACAATTTTTGGAGGAAACACTTTCTTATGTTGTCTCTGATAAGTTCTGACCTCTTTGTCCTTTTTTCTCTTCTTAACTGCAACCTTGCTAAATGACCTAGTTTCTTTTTGTGTAAGTGATGTTGATGGTGGAATAGGTCTAGTAGGCTGATTAGATGGAGATGTGAAGACATTTGCCTCAATGAAATTCTCCTGTGAAATGTTCAGTTGTTTGAGGTGATGAAGGGCAATTATATTGATGAGTGAACGATGGAAAATACTATTAATGTCTGTAGGAATGGTGAATGTCACCCCTGCAATGGTGACTTGGTCTTTTTGTAGGTTTGTGATGAATATTCTGGTCAAATTTGGATGGCTCTCCACCTTTGGACCATTTCACAAAACTCAAACAACCTATATGTTGGAAGCATTTGACTACTGGGGGTGATGTCATCAATTCCCTGGTGTCTAATGGCTCAAGCCTTAAAATTATAAATCCTTTGTTGTAGGTATTTTTCTTTTCCTTCATGGTGTTTCTTTCTTCTTCCATGGTGTTTAATGTGCTAGAAACCCTAGGGGAGAAGGGGAAGGAAAAGGGAATGAGGTGATGGGGTTAGGGAATTGGGATAGGTGTGGGAAAATTTAGGGAAGGGTGTAGGGGAGTTAGGAACCTTAGGGAGGTGGAAGGGAGTTAAAATGACAAGGGAGATGGGCTAGGGAATTTTATTATAGGGGTATAGTATAGCTATCTAGAAAGTGCAGTGTAGGGGTATGGTTTCAGGGAATATGATTTAGGAGTGGGGAATGAATGGATATGAGGGTTTTGGGGGATGATTTAGAGTGTGAGGGAGGTAAAAGGGACTAGGGGAAGGAAAATTTAGTTTGAAAACTTGAAAAAATAGGGTTTAGCCACTAAAAAATAGCAAGGATACAAATGGAGCCTTTTAAAATTATAATTATAAGATTAAGCTACAAGGAGGAGTTTTGTAGAATGTAACTTACTTGTCCACATATGCTTGACCACTAACAATATTCAGAAAACCTTCAGGAGTGATTTTATGCCTCCAAGAGAGAAAGCACAACTTCATTGAGAAAAGCACAACAAACTGAGGAAAAGTGTAGTGAGCTCTACAAAAAGCATAGTGAATTGAAGAAAAACACAACAAGCTCCAAAGAAAAGCATAGAACCTCAAGGAAAAGTGCAGAGAGGCACTAGAAACTCGATTTTTTGAAGTAAAGATTGGTTTTTTGACTTGGTCAAGTTGAGAGCTCAATGTTGAAGAGTGGGAATGAATGTCTTTTGTTCTTTTAGGGACTTTTAAACTTGGAGAAAAATTTCCAAATTATCATGGATCCACATTTCCCTTTTTCAAAATCAACCTTTCATTTTATTTTTTCTTTCAACCTTGAAATTTATCTTTGCACTTTGAACTTTTGGTGGCTTTTCAACACTGAATTTCTTCTTTGAACCTTGAAAATTTGCTGGTGGAACTTGAGCATTTTCAGCTACTTAGAAATCTGAAATACTTATTACAAATTAGAAACATAAAATTACATTTTTCTTTGAAATCAAATTTATAGGTGAAATTACTTTATTGTCACTCCTTCACTTGCTGGAATTTATGCATGGAATCATGATTTGATGACCATGGAACCCTAAAGAAAAAATGGAGACTCTGGACTAAGTGCAACCATGATAAAGAGGATTGTAATGATGTTGAAAACTTATGAATGATGGTACACTCAGCTGAGAGGTGAAATAAGCCAGCAATTAGTAAAATTTTGGAAGGAGTAAAAACAGACCTAGATCTATATCGAGTGACCAAATTTTTTCATGATGACCTAATGGAATGACAAAAATTTGACAATGGGACCCTAAAAAGACATGATAATACTCTATTTGATCACTGGTATCAGGATGCAAAAACTGACACTAACAGGAAGGATTGAATATGTAGACATTATTGTTCCTTCTTCAGTATTTTAAACAGGTTTTTCCACTATAGTATTGAGATTTCCTATTGGTTGTGCTGGTAGTTGATTTTTTTTGGGAGGTTGGTTAGAGGGAAATTGAAGTTGTTGAGGTTGAGTTAGTGCATGCAATGGTTGTTGTAGAAATGGGTTTGATTGAGGGGGTTGCTAGAATTGTTGATATGGAAATGGTTGTTGAGGACATGGTTGTTGATATGGATATTTAGGAAAGGTTGGTATTGTTGTTGAGGATAGAATTGTTGAGGAGGTTAGGTTCCATAACTATATCCTTGCCAAATTTGTGCAGGTTGGTTTTGGTATTGTTGTTGAGGAAAATCCTGCCATGGGATAGGAAAATTCTATGAGGATTGAGCATGATATTGATATTTTTGAGGAATTTGTTGAGTAAATTGTTGAGGTAAATTTTGGGGCATACCTGGAAACCTTGGTTTCCAAGGTCTTCTTGGTGCTAGATAGTAAATAGATTCAATCCCTTGTACTTATTCCATTGCGTTTACATGCAATTCCTTGAGCTTTGGACAATTTTTAGTTGAATGATTTTCTGTACAAAGTCTGCACACCTGGATATTATCTAAAGGAAATTCTCTTAGTGGATGCTTCTTTCTACACTTAGGACAAAAGCTTGATAGTACCTGATCTTGTTCATATTGATTTTTCTTGGCTTTCAGTACATCGACTTGTGTCCCTAATCTGCTCAAGATATCAGTTTTAAAATTCTCAAATAAATTCCCTAATTATGCTCTAGTTATGCTCCATGTTTAGGATTTAGTTACTTTTGAATTAACTTCTATTTTTCCACTTTTGCTCTTCCTCTTGAATCCTTTTGACATAATTATGCAATCTCCTCATATGGTAAATATGAGATGTCTCATTTTCCATGACATTGAGAATATCAAGGTATTCATCTCGTATACCATTGAGAAAAATTGTTTGAATTTTATCTGGTTTTAAAGAGTGTTGTTTGGAATTTTGTAAATTGTGAAGAAATCGTTCTAAATATTCTTCCAAACTCTCATCTTCTTGTTGAGACATCCTAAAAATATATTCCTTTGAATATATAGACCTATAAAAGGCTTAATACTTCTTAAGAAAAAATTTCCTCATGTCATCCCAAGAATAAATAGTGTATTCTCCTAATCCCATAAAACATTTCAATGTAGCTTCCTTATGAGTATCCGGAAAAAGATGAATTTTATGCGTATCATCTGTATAACCATAAGTGTGACATAAAATATCAAAATCAAACATAAATGAATCAGGATATTTGAAAGACATTCCATAGAAAATTGGAAAAACCAAAGGTGGAATATTCTTCATTTTTACCTCCTCTCCAAGAATTTCTCTTGTATCTAGAATTGGGAATCCAAAGGTAGCTTCCTGATCATTGTTTTTTTCTGCATCATTATGTCTCTTATTTTCATATTCTCTTTTGGAATCTTATTCTATTTTTCCTTATACTTCTGTTCTCATTTATTCCTCTCTTTTTCTTTGCCATTATATTTGTTGTCATTCATACTGAATCCTTTTTTTGGAGTTAATGTTGGGATAGTAGATCCTTGTCCTTCCTCCTTTTCTTTCTCAGTTATTTGCAATGTCTTGATAAGATGTTCAGTTTGCGTTTACTCAACGTTTTCTATTTGTTTGAGGATTGGTTGATCTACTTGTTCAAAAATTTGTTTTCTTGTATCTCTTTGTGTTCCTATGGAAGATGTTTCTGTTTGTGTTTTTTTCCTTTTTACTTCATAGGCTAATAGATTTTTTCTTTCTACAAGAGTCAATATTTGTCCCGAACATTGTTTTTCTTCCAATTCTTCTAAAGTTGGTTTTCCATCAACTAGTGTAATTAGTCCTAATGGTCCTTCTCTTGTGGATGATTGAATGGTTGAGGGTTTTTTTTTGGAAAATATACTTTCTCCATCTCTCTCTCTCAGTATAAAGAAACATAACTAAAAAAAAAAAAAATTGTTGTTTTTGTTTGTCGTTTTATTTTATTTTTTATGTTGTTTTTTTCTTCTAACTAGATATATCTAAGTATGCTTCCCTAGCAACGGTGAAAAAAATGTAAGTCTAATTTATGGAACTAAATTAGAGCATGCATTCCATTTATCAATCCGGGCTAGTAGACTTAGAAACATACAAAAATATATGGGTCTTAGATTTAGTTAGTTTGGGATATCATTGTTTTAAGTTTTGGAAAAGAGAAATTCATGATGGGATCTCTATGTAAAGAAAGCATTTAGAATTACTTTATGAAAGCATGGGAATGATAGAATTTACATTTACTCTATGAAATCATTCATATTTAAAAATCATTCAAATCTACTCTATAAAAGCATAGAAATTATTGGTCAATGTCATTAGTCTATTTTAGAAGATGGAGAAGAGGCTTTACTCTAAGATTCTGGGGTATCCTTCTTCATTCCTTCTATAACACCATCGCCAAGCATATATGAAAGCATAATGAAATGAAATCATGTAAATTTGATCTAGAAAACAAGTAATAAAGTGAAGCCTTGATCTAATCCAGTCCTAGCGCATGGAGAAGAAGCTCTACTCTAAGAGTCTTTGGTATCCTTCCACATTCAAACTAGTTATTGTATTATAAATAAATCTTCGCAAAATGAAAACACGGCCATTAATAAAAGTTCAGCATGAAAACATGTAGAGGTATCTACAGAAAATAAGAATAAACACTAACACATTTGGCCCAATTTCCGATGGCCAAAGTGTCTCTATTGCGACACATTGCCATCGGAATAGCGACACTATGAGGCGGGACAAAACGTGGTTAGCCTTAGATTCACAATTCTGACACTTCAAAAAGTGTCAGAATAGCGACACTCTTTCTGAAATTTCTAGACCATCGTCGCTCTTCCGACGTTATCCAAAATGTCACTCTTCCAACAAAAACAAAACATCACTCTTCCGATGAAAACAAAACATCGCTCTTCCGACAAAAAAAAACGTTGCTCTTTCGACGAAACTTAAACATCGTGCTTCCGACAAAACCTAGAAGTCACTCTACCGACGAAAATTAAACATCATTAAACGTCATTTAACGTCGCTCTTTTGACGTTTAAAGCATCGCACTTCCGACGGCATTAGTGTCACTCTTCCGACGGAAATAGAAACTCTCTTCCTACATTTATACCATTGCAAGTCCGATGTTATCTCTTCTGACGTTTAAAGCATCACACTTCTGATGGCGTTAGCATCGCTCTTCTGACGGATTTAGCGTTTCTATTCCCACAAATATAGAAAATGTCTTCCTATGTTTACACCATCGCAATTCGGATGGAAAAAAATAAAAAATAAAAATAAAAATAAATATTAAAAAAAAAATTATTTAGATAAATCCCACATGGATGACCTTGGTTCTCTCCTTTGGCCTCTAGGCATCCTCCTTCACCTCTAAGAATGTCATTTATTACTGCTCTTTTATGTTAATGAACGATTTTCACCTCCATAAGAATTTTGTGACTTAACTATCCTTGAGCTGCTGGAAAATCCTAGAATAGATCTGAGAAGTGGTGATGAACTGCTTGCCTCAAGGAATTTAATTTTCAGATTCTCAGCATATTTAATGAGGTTATCATGTTTCATAAGTTCTTGCCTCAATTTTGATGAATCCTATAACACAGCAACTTGGGATTAGATGTATCTCATGGCCCTATATGACATTAATTTGGATATTTAGGAAATGTTGACTTTAGCACTCTAGTCTATCGTGAGAGAATTGATGATGAAGTAAAAATGAAAATGCTGACAATGCTTTGGACACTTAGTGATTCGTAATTATGAATTCATGTTCTTCTCCCAACAAATTTAGAATATCACATAATGGCAGACACATGCAAGTTATTAAAACAAATCAAGCATGGTCATGAACCTGACGTAAATAGAATGCAATATAAAATCTTGCATTTAATACCTTGCGAAAATGACTGACAAGAATACTGGGTCTAGTTGCATTTTTCTTTCAAAACTTAGAATAATTCCCCAAGAACTAGGAAATTACTGGCCTAATAACTGTGATAGCAGAAAATTCCAAGGTAGTAAGTTTTTCCAAATTTCCAACCCAAATATCCAAATTCACCTAGTTTGGATGCAACAATTGACAAGCATGCCAATGCAAAGCAGTCCAATATGCCCAACCCTTTAAATTATTTGAGATCATGTAGGCCATCCATGGCTTCTCTAGTTTATCAAATTGATTTGCATTATTTTACAAGTATTTTTATGTAACCTATGTGGCTATGCTACTATTATAAGTTATAACCAACACAATGATTTCTTTAATATGTCTGCAACATAAGAAACAGCAAACAAAATAAGTGAATGGATAGTCCAACACCAACCTCACTCATTACTACCAGCAAGGATCTAGATAGGTCAACATTGAGCATCATGTCAATAATTTATAATGGAAAAGGACATCGAAGCTAGAGGATCAAGATAATGAAGGCAAAACACCTGTCAAGCCCTCCACAACAATCACTTAAATAAGCACCCATTAATGTACGTTTTGGAGTCATGCCATGTCAAATGTTCTAGCCTGCTATTGTATTTCATGTGCACAAATTTTTCTATCAATTAAGGCCTATACACCTGAATGGAAACTATTATTTATTGCTATAGGTGGTTAGATTTCAAAATTAAAAATTTTAAAACAACTCTTCCAACAAATGCAAGCATATTTATGAAGGAATAATTCATACTTGTGATATTTAATAATACAGATTATGCACCAATGGGTACAATACAAAACCAAGAATTAAAACAAAGAAGTATTTAATAATGTAAATCATGAACAAATGAGTACAGACAAACTAAGAATGAAAACAAAGAGAGAAGTTAGTGATGAGAATCTCATGGGATCACTTGCGATATTTTACGAGATTGTTACAGAGATGGTTGAAGCAACTAGATTATTGTAATTTATAACATGTTTGTTATGGTCACATCATGTTATATAAAGGGACTGTTTCCTACCCAAGTGGGTAACCCCTATGAGAAAAAAATTCTCCTATTATTTCAACTTGCCAGCCAAGAGCCTTATGATAATCCATGGATACCTAGCCTCAGACACCTCCTATCCATGCTCTAGTTAGTGCTTTATTACATCTGTTCTACTCAACCAATGAGAATGGTGTTGAATTTTCTACAACAGCAGAGTAGAATACTATTTTCTGCCAGATAATTACTACCTAATGATTCTTCACACAGTATTATTATGCCACTGATATTCTTAGGATTTGAGCTTGGTTGGCTTCCATTCCTCTAATTACCTATGCTTGATTGAGTTGCATATCCTTAACCATTTGGGATAATTCCTTGATGAGCCCATTCTCGGAACTTTTAATTTCTTTTACTTTATTTTTTCTTTAACCTTTTCTTTATCTCCATATTTATCTTCAAAGGCATCAATAATTGATTTTAAAGAGTCAAATTTTTTATCCGAGAACTCTAAGAACCAATCCAGTGTTCCACGAGGTCACGTCTCACCAATTCTTCTCAAACTACCCCCACTCTGTCACTCAGCATCCCGAGCGCAACTGGGGAATGCAATACAGAGGTGAATAGATCAGGTGAACAATGCCCAAAGCCTTCTCCCGGGGACAGAGTCATGGCACTGGCTACAGCTTGTAAAGTTAAAGATGTTGCTAACCTGTCTAATTGGATGACAAGCAACCATGATCAGTGGATTGTTGTGAGATCTTCATGAACTGCATCTCCAACATCAAATAAACCTCTATTGAAGTCAGACATCAGATAAACCTCTATTGAAATCAGACATTAGTAATGGGTACTCCATCCAGGATATTACTTACTAGGCTAATGCCACACACTTGGTTTACAAAAATAAAAAATCAAATTCAGCAGTGCATCTCCTCTTCACATCATTTCTTCGCTCCATCCACACCCATTGATTATAGAGCCATGAGATTCACACACAATAACTATTTCTTTCACTCACGAAATTTATTGAGATAAAATCCATTATAATTTCGATGAACTATTGTGACTTAACCATTTACAAATGCTAATGAAGGCAGGTGAGGGACTAGCGGGTCAATGTTTTCATTGGTCGCCACTTGGTAAGTCCTACACTCAATAGTCTTAGCCAAGAGGGAAGCTCCTACCACGCGAAAATAACACGCGAGTGGAAGCACGACCTATCTCAACAAGTATACGTATCAATGGTACAATGGGGATGAGGTTTTCATATTCTCGCCTGGTTAACCAAACAAAAATCTCAATTAAGTGGTTGTGTTATGTCTCTTGCACTCGGCCATGCACAACAACTTCAATTTTCATTCACAGAGCTAAAGGATTCACGATACAAATACTTCTTCTTCTCACATCTTCATTTACTATGCTTACAAGTTTACCCTTAAGAATTATGAAATAACTCAATTGAAATATTGTACGTTGATACCAGTCATGAAATCAATGAATATAACTTATGCTTGTGGTTTCTCTGCATTTTTGATGCATCGTAGGAAAAAATAGACATTCTTAAGCTCAACTTTAGAGTATTTCATGAAATTTCAAGTCATTCCACCAAATCACAGTCATTTTTAACTGGAAATGGTTAGAAATAAGTGTGTGTGGGGACTGTCATACTGCTATCAATTTCATCTCCAAAATTGTAGGACGAGAATTGGTTGTAAGGGATGCAAATCAATTCCATCATTTTAGGGAGAGATCATGCTCATGTGGTGATTATTGGTGATATAAGAGGAGATTGCAACATGCAGTGCTGTATTTGGACACATTTGCTTTAGTGATGTATGCAAAGACAAAACATCCAAGACAAAAGTGATGTGTACTCTGTTGAATGAAATGAATGCTAAATATGTGAAGCACAATATAGGGTATTATGTCATCTTGCGAGAGGTTGAAAACTAAAGGGTATGCTATTAGATGCATAATGTAGACTCTAGTTTAATAGTGTAAACCTGAGGACTTAATGTGCTAGATATTCAAAGGCGTGCCCTTCAAGAATGTTGATCCAAGTGTGCCAATTTGATTTAAAGTGCTCAGTTGGATTATGAACCCATTTTTAGCACGCAAGCATCAACTATAGAGTGGCCAAATTTGATTTGGGACTGTGTGAGCTTGTTAATGTGAATTTGCACAGCAATTTTATGTTTTGTCAATCACCTGTTGCATTTTATATGGATGTCCAGAAAACATGAATTAGTTCTACTGTTCTCATATGCCTTGTCTGGCTTTAGAAGTAAAAAGTTGTAAAAATATGCTCAATCAAGGTATCAATAACTTTTGTTCTCCTCTTATTTTGCCTCTTCACATTTCTGGCAAAATCCTTGTCTACTTCTTCACTTGGTACAAGTTTTGGGAGGATAGGAATAACCATAAAATCAGTCAAGGAAGAGGTATCGGTCCTGGGACCAACTCCATGTTCTCCATTAGGGAAATCAGACACTCCAGAGCTGAAAAGACATCGAAACCCAAAAGGCCATTGGAACAAATGCCGAAAAAAAAAACATCAAAACCCTATGGGTAAACTAAAACACATCGAAACCAAATATCCATTGCTACAGATGCAAACTAAAACTTCTTGAAAATACAAGGGAAAAGTAACCGAATGAGCATATCAGCTAACGTAATCACATTGAAACCAGATACGTGTTGCTACATGATGAAAACCAAAACTTCTCAGTTATATGTGAAAAATTAACAAAATGGGCATATCAGCAAACTAAAACAAAGAGAAACCAAACAACCATTTCCACGGATTCAAACAAGAACTTCTTAAAATAACATAGAAAAGTTAACCAAATGGGCATATCAGCAAACCAAAACATATAGAAACCAAATAGCCATTGCTGTAGAAGCCAACCAAAAATTCTCATAGCTAATAAAATGCACCATAACCAAATGGGCAGAAGTAGAAAGAAACAAAACCAAATGGGAAAACAAATAACCAAATAAACCTAAAGGGAATTGCATTATCATTGGATAAACACGGAAACTTAACTCATCTATGGACATTTTCCACAATTTTTAAGATGGAATCAATATAGGAAAGGTGATACTTAAAGGGCTCCCACATGCTTTAGAAATTTTATATCTATTGGTTTATAAACATTAGAGGTGGAAAAATATCCTAAGCTCTAGAGCTAAGTTTGTTCCAACTTAGCTATATCTTGAACAACAAATTGTTGTTGACGTCAAGGATATGATAGAAATTTGGTGGGTTATAGGGTAGTCTTGTCATGAAATAAATGTAATGTAGTTACTAGGTAGATAGGGGGAACCATTTTGTGGAACTTGGCCATAAATGGGACATCTATCCATGCATATTTTTTTAAGAACAAATACACCTAGTGGATTATCATTGTATGGGAATCACTTTAGGATCTAAGCTACTGTGCACACACTAACTAAAGGGATATTAGTGAAACCCACAGAATTATTATAGGTGCTTTTATATAAATAGGTGTTCTTGTGTTCTCATTGGTTAGTTATGGGAAAATGACAATAAAATAAGAGAATTTATAGGTTCTTTTATAGAAATAGGTGTTCTTGTGCTCTCATTGATTAGGTATGGGAAAATGACAATAAAGTAAGAGAAGTATTTGACTACTGGACAATTAGAGGAATGATTCCACACAAAACCAAGCGTGGTGCTGCAACACTTTCTAGACTAAGGTATTTTGAAGGGGTTCCCCCACCATATGACCAGAAGAAGAGAATGGTCATTCTAGATGCTCTGAAAGTGTTGAGGCTTCAGCCAGGTCACAAGTATTGTCTGCTAGGAAGGCTTCCAAAGAAGTTGGCTGGCATCACTATGACACTATTATGGAATTAGAAGGGAAGAGAAAGGCAAAGGCTCAGGTATCATATTAAAGAAGGAAGAAATTGGAAAAATTGAGATCAAAATCAGTGGAGTTAGCTGAAAAGAAGCTTTCCCTAGAGATGGATAAGATAAAACTTGACAACATATTGGTCAATTTCCTTGACCCTTTATTAGCTATTCAGAAGGAGTATGAATAAACCATTGTTAATATCAAGGTAACCCCTAGAAGATCAAGGGCTACAAGTTGTAGTTTTCACCTGAATATCAACATACCACAACCATGCTTACAACCATGATATGTTTTTTTAGGAGAAAAAATCTCGTCGAGATAAACATCAAGAATCCATTGCAAAAAAAATTACAACTTGTGGTGATTCCAGATGAGCATAGATGAATAGCTACAATAGATGTCGAATGTGGAAATTATGGAGGAAAAAGATGAAATTCATCTTCCTTTTGAATTTGAGCGAGAGGTAAACCAATCATCAATGAAAATTAAAAATTTTCAAGCTGAGAAAGATCAACCAAATTGGGGGCAGAGTTTGGGGAACCTTCATAAGTGAATGGGGCCTATGTGATATTTCTACGAGTTATCTACCCCCACTCAATCCGATATGAAAACAGTAAACATTGTAGGCATAGGGTTAATTAACCCCACACATAGGGATTACATAGGTTTTTTTCCCACGCCACATGCTCATGAACTGAAATATCTCTTTACTGTCAATATGTACATATGCAGCAACAAGACATCTATTCAATTTTATTGGTTGGGTGGCTCTAAGAACCATGCCCGAATGTGTTTGGGTAGGCACCCTCAACCAAAATGACCCGACTCGAACAGGTTTGGACAGGCGCCCTCAAACAAAATGACATAGCGTGCCTGACCGAATGAAGGCACAAGGGAGAAAATGGCAAACAGGACGCATGAACATGCACAAGGCACCCATGCAATCACAACTTATGTGAAAGCTCCCTCCCTTAACCATCCTTGAAGACTGTAGAAAGTCTAGGTCAAACCTCTAACAAATACATGTAATGTCTCCCTTAGTCTTTGAACCTAAATCCATTCTAATTTCTCTACAACTGTGTTAATCTTGAAACTCCATATGCACAAAAAATATATTGGCAAACTCATGCACTAATCCTCAACCGTCCATCACCTTTTTTCCTTTTAAAGATGTTTTAAACCATTTTGTAGGGGTTTATTTTTCAAAATCACCTTGTAATTTCTTGATTGTGTGTGTTTGGGAACCTCTCTTAACGTTATTTTGATTGATCTAAGCCTTTCAATCAACCATAGGACCATTCGAACAAATATCTAGAAATTATCTTCAAAACCTTTAAAACCCTAGCAATCTTATCTTAGGGAGAACCCCCCCCTTGAGTAGGATGAGATCTAGCCAGAAGTCAACGAGGGTTGGTAATGTGATGGGTATTGTCTTTTTATACCATGCTTGAGTATGAATCATGGAGAGAATATCTGGGTGGATCAACATCAACATCAATTACTAAGCTTCGACTGATCTGTGTAATAGCTTGAATATGGTTAAGGTATAGCTTAGAGAGTGTTGAATAGGGAAACATAGACTGCTATAGAGATCAACTTCATATGGTCATGATACAGGTAGAGATATTTCACTATGGCTTGTATAATGGTTCACACATATCAATGCTAAGCTTAACCAATCATACAAGATCAGTTATTATATAAACATTAGCAATCAAACTGTGTTTCTACTTAAGGTTTATAAGATACACATGTTGGCATAGAGCTAGTAAGGCTATGTACTTATTACTATGATTCTGGTAAGTGTTAATAAGGTATGAAATGAATAGGGAAACTTAGGTCATTACGTCATAACATGGAGCTTAGCTTGAATATGGAGTTCCTGGTCACTATAATCTAAGACCTATATTAAGGATATCTTTTTTATACGAATATGTGCTATTCCATTACATGTAGTTACATCAAGAAAAGCTTGGTCACTAATTCAATGGACTTGATTCATTATTACTAATAGCATAGTGAAATCAATAAGCTTATAGATTCAATAGAGCTTACTACGAGCTTAAGTAAGGTGATATAGTGATAGTTCCTAAGCTTAAGATCGGCATCATAGGTACGATACGGTCTCTTATATATACCAATCTTCTTTTAGTTCCATATAACTGTTATCATTGCAACTAATACATGGGAATCATAGAAGAGAGATAAGGGTGAATACATTACTCAGCTTAAGCTAATCCAACTCTTTTCACTAATCAAAGCTGGAAAGAGCGTATTCAATGATATCAAGCTAGAACAGGAACAAGCATATCTCAGTATTGAGCTTACATTACACATATGTCCACATTAGCTATTGAAATACAATATGATTTATTAGGTAGAATATTGTATGCTATTACTTTATCCTTAACCTGTATGATGAATATGGACATTGTAGTATGCACTAGAGTAACATTGAAACATATTTTTTATAAAAGAACAATATGAGATAATGTATATTAGGGAATGACTATCCTCATATAAACTATACAAGCTTATGGATCCGAATATGATCTGAGCCTATACTACGATATGTATATTTTTTATCTCTTTATTATGATATATTGATTGGCCTGGGATTAAGGGACATTTCAACATCCCAGAGCACTAGACATTACACCATTGGCTTAGCACCTTGGTATAAGGGTTTTAAGGGTACAATTGAACGAACAACTATAAAGGATAATTGTGTGTATTACATGATTAGTGGCATCATAGAGGAAATTAATGAGACAACATTAAGAATTATAGAGTTGCTTTTTCGCAAGTGGACTCAGGATTAAAATGAATTTCTGGAAGCATTGATGACTGGGAATGATAAGATTAAAGAACCAGTCATAAGGGACTACAAGAAAAACAATATTGATACCAGGGTCCATTTAGAGGTGTCATTGTCTGAAGAGAATATGAATATTTCACTTCAGGAGGGCCTTTTAAGAAAATTCAAACTGACTACTACAATCAGTACAAGTAACATGGATATTTTTGGCTCAAAGGGAATCAATCATAAATATGAGACCCCTGAGCAAGTTTTGGAGCACTTCTATCATATCCATCTTGAATTATATCAAAAGAGAAATAAAATCCAATTGGACAACCTTCAGCTTGATTTTCTGGAATTGGACAATAAATTTAGATTCATCCTAGGAGTGGTAAATGGAGAAATCATAGTGAACAATAGGAAACATGCAGATTTGTTTACAATCAAATAGATGAAAAACCACATACAAAAAACCAGATAATAATCATGAACAAGCTTAATATTGAATTATGAACTGTAAAGGAACTTACAAAATGTGACACTACGAACCTTGTCAAGCACACAAGAAAAAATATCCTGGACATGACCCTGGTTGACAAGTTGTATTGCTCATGATGCAAAAGGATTTGTACCTGCACTGCCAAGTCATTCAAAATCCATAATTATCTATACAATAAATACAAGTAATTGATGTAGTATTTTTTACTCTAAGATGCATTCTTATGATAATGTTAGAACATATGTTGAAAATGTCAAAACATACCTGAGTAAGCTCCTCTTTGTTTCAAGAACAATTTATTGGAGTAGCCTAAACTTGGAACAATCCTCCCACGATCTGAAAGAGTAGCAACTAAGTCAACAATAACTTTTTTGTTGCTATGTTGGATCGAGGGATGTTTGCTCCAAGATTAAATCACTCCAATAAATTATTCTCTACTAAACAGGGCCAACCACGTGAAGGTGGAAGCTCTTATGGCCCCTGCCGCCCCCCCCCCGCACACATCACTCTCAATTCCCCAATACCCAATCTATATTTTATTTTTTACTTTCATGAGAAGAAAAAAAATGCAACAAAAAGTATGCAAGAAAACATTGAAAGTGCTTGACATAAACATAATATGATAAATTAGTTTTTAATATAACGCAAAAACATTCCAAGTATGGTAACATTTGTCTTATAATAATACAATATTTTACATTATCAAATTTTCTTTTTATTCTTCCTACTTCTAAGACTCCTAACTACATCATCAACATCATCGTGCTCTACTCATGTTTCGTTCCTTTCCCACAGAGTTGACCTAGTTGCGTAGTCATGATGTCTGGTCTCATGCAATGACGGGGCATCTCCTACAAAAGTAGATATATTAAATTTTAATTGTTAGTTTTCAAATATCATTGAACTAGGTCAGTAATATTAATATAAAAAAATTGCAGTGAGATTATTTACCTAGTGCACCAGTTGTCACCGTTGGGAACGTTTCCCTGTCTTCCTCTCTAGTGGTAAGATCCTCAAGTACAGCATTCTCTGTCATTTAAACAAAAAATGTTATAAGGAAAACCATCAAGATATAATTAGAAAAATTATAAGTGGAAATTAATTATCGTCATGGCCCTCACTGATAGTAGCATTGTTAGCCTGGTCCCCACTACAATGATCACGTTGCACGTGAGGAACATGTTCTTCTGGAAATATTTTTCTCTCAACGCACTGCTCTACAATTGGGTTATTTGGCTCATTCAAAGTGTTGCTCCCCTGATTTAAACAAAGTTGTTAGAAATTAAATTTATGGACGAAAACAAACATATTAAAAGGTTAACGTTTTACCTTATCAGGCATTCTAGATCTTGGGACTTGTCCCAAGCTTCTATGATATTCAACTACGGCTTCATAGCCAGAATGGAAGCGATCTTTTTATCTTCCTCTGTAGTTTCCATTCCAAATTCATCACCCTACATTACATATCATTGTGTATTTTTAATGTTATTTGATGGGATTACAAAAATGTTGGAAGGTGATACAATTTGTTATAAGATGTTTAGCTACTTACAATTATTGCGGCTAATTTCAAGTAGCTACCATGGACTAGCTTGTGATGGCCCTTCTTTTCAATCATAGATTTGGTTGCCTTCGAGGTGTCAGGAAACCTATCATCAAAATATTGAATTCAGATATTACGTAGCACACTTTTATTTTAGACATAGAGAAAATTAAAGCTATTGAATTAAAGTTGTAATTTACCTTGCGGGTCCAGTTGGCATTTTTCCTTCTTTATTTTCCCTTTTCTCTTTTTTGTCATGGATGAGTGCTCTCCAATCACTCTCTGGAACTGTGATAGGATGCTCATATCTAGGGTTAAATTGCAATTGTGTCCTATAGGTGTCCCTGGTATATTTCAAATATTTTCCAACTACCCGAGCCAACATTATTTTGTCAAATGTGCCCACCCCAAAAAGGGCTTCTAGATAATCTAGAAGTTCTTTTTTCAGGTTGGAATTCTGGGAATTCCACCTTGTGTGTATGGTTGGGCCAAAAATTATTAACGCCTTGCTCTCCAAAAACCTGTAGAACTCATTGTTTCCTACACAGAAAAAATATATTATCATTAATTTAAAAATAAAAATCATGATAAAATATGTTTTAGATAGAGTACATGAAATATTTAAAATATTAAAACTTACATGGAATTTGTACATGTTTTATAGGGACACCTTCATCATTCACCAAAAACGTGCCATTTATGGTCCTCATGGAGCTGACACGTGTAGCTCCAGGAAACACAATAATATAGTTGGCCATATAGCCTCATCACTGCCAACACGTTCAATGGTTGGTTGGGTGTCTTCTTGTGCAGGGTGCATTTCTTGGCTACCACCTAAAGGCATAGAAGGTGTACGAGAGGGTCGCTCAGCAATCTCTTGCCCTTGTGTCCCACTACCACCAACATCGGGTGCAGTAGGTGTCAGATAACGCTACATACAAAAGCATTTTTTTTTTAGTTTAGTTAATGTAAAAATTAAAAGTCAAACTATCACAATTCATCTTATGGAGAACAAAAAAAAATATCCTTTTAATTTTTTATTATTACCTTATATGTTTCTAGCTGGGTCATAAGCAGCTGTTAGGTCCCTATATTACTAGTATAGTCCCTTATTGTTGTTAGTGTAACCCCCTTATTGTTATTATTGTACCCTTGTAACCCCCATATTGTTATTATTGTGCCCTTAAATTATTATTGTTAGGTCAGCTTGGATTAGATTATGGCCCCACTAGGATTACATTGTGGCCCCTTTGACTCCTATATATAGAAAGGAGGTTTTTTAATTTGAATCATCCAAGAATTTTTCATTCATGTAATGTATTGGAGGTTTCCCCCTCGAAGTGGCTTATTTATAAGGCGTTGATATCTCTTTTCTTCTATTTTTGGAGCTGGTTTCACAACATTTGGTATCAGAGCTTTGAGATTCTAGGGTTTTGCTAATCCAAACAGGTCATCGTGGAATTTTTGCTATAATTTTTTTTCTACAAAGGTTCAGAATCTGAAATATTTAAAGTGCGAAGAAAAAATCTGGAGGAACATCGTCGCAAAATTTCAGAGCTTGGTTCGCAATATTTTCAGAGGTATGATCTGTGCAAGTTAGGTCATTTTTCAGGCTCTTGAATTTAACCTAAACAAGTCATCGTGGTATTTTAGTAATAACGTTTTTTCTATGAAGGCTCAGAAGTTGAAATTTGGAGAGTGCGAAGCCGCAATCCTGAGGAACATCATTGCAAAATTTCAAATATTAGTTCACAATATTTTTGAAGATATGAGCTGTGGAAGTTAGGTATTTTTCAGGCACCTGAATTTCATCTCAAAGAGGTTATCATGGGAAAAGCTTCATAACTCTCCCTCTGAGCATCAGATTGGAGTGCCATAAAAAGTGGCCACAATTAAATGGACTATATTTTTTTATCTATCAATTTCAGAGCCAAGGGAGGAAACAGTGACACATGGCAAGTTGTACAAATTTTCTCTACTGAACCAGTCCAAACTTGGGTCATTGTGGGAGATTGGACATAACGTTGCCTTGAAGAATCCAAATCAGATCAGACCTGTGGAAATTGAAAGAAGATTTAGAGGATTACTACAGGGCTGAATTTCAGATATTGAGGATCTACAATTATAGAGATAATTCAATTTCAGTATCAAGCTCCTCAAAAGTAAGTAAAAGGTGTGTATTTTTTTTCCGAATTGCATAAGTCTTGTTTAAATAATCAAGTTGAATTGATTCCATGGGCATATTGTAGAATAGATATCAGTATTGGATTCTAAAATGGCCTCTAAAAAGAATTCAACACCCATTAAGCCTTTAGAAGTCTCTACTATGACTCATGAAGATGAAGAATGGCAACATGACATATCAAAATTACAAGAGCAAGTGTAACAAATTTCGCTCTCGCAAAGAGAAAAAAAAAATGACAGGGAAGTTTTGAAGAAAGGTGTGGAAACTAAGAGGATGGTTTGAAGAAAGGCCTGGAATCTAAGATAGATGGCATGGAGGCTAGCATGGAAAATAATATGGATGGTTTGAATAAAGGCATGGAATATAAGATAGATGGCATGGAAGCTGGCATGGAATCTAAGATGGATGACATGGAAGCTAAGATGGATGAAAAAATGGAAAACATGAAGAATAATCTAAAAGCAGACATGGAAGGTTTGACAAAGTTGATACAAGAAATGTTTCCTAATGGTGAAAATATAGTAGAGGAAACTCATGGTGAGAACAAAATAAATGTTAATCGTGATTTCATAAACTCTAATGTTTGTGGGAAGAACCACCATATTCCAAAAATGGATATGAGGAAGTTTGATGGAAAAGAGCCTGTAACATGGATACTACAGATGGAGCAATATTTTGATGTCCATAATGTGAAAAACACACAAAAGGTACATATTGCAACTTTACATTTAGAACAAAATACATTTTTATGGTATCGATGGCTTTGCTCCCGTAAAAAATTCTCACTTGGTCAATTTTTACGAGGGAAATGATAGCACATTATGAGGATACAAAGAGTAACACCTTCTTTAGCCAATTGATAAATCTCAAACAAAAGGGTTTAATGGGGGAGCACATTGAGGACTTCCAAAAATTGAATATAAGGGTAACTGATATTCGAGAGGAACACAGGATTGATCTCTTCATAGGTACTTTAAAGGATAACAACCAACATGAAGTTCACATTTTCGAACATGATTCATTGGAGAAGGCATTCAGGTTGGAAAGAAAAATTGAATGTAAAATTATGGCAACAAGGAAGCCTACCACTCACTTCTATAAAGAGGGAAGTGTTGCTACTCCTAGATTTCCACAACGTACAAGGTTGACACCACAATAATTGGAAGAAAAAAGAGAAAAAGGGCTTTGCTACGGTTGTGATAGCAAATACACTAAAGTTCATAAGTGTGCCGAGAAGAAATTATTTTACATAGATTGTGAAGAGGAAGAAGAAAATGAACAAGAAGAGGATATACACCAAGAACCAACCCAAGAAGAACAAGAAACGAGTCTGACCATATCGTGTAATTCATTGGCAGGAATTACCACTCCTCAAACTCTCAAGATAGAAGGAAATATCAAGAAGAAAAAGGTAATAGTGTTTATTGATTCACGTAGTACCCATAATTTTATTCATTGTAAGGTAGCCAAGGAATTGAATTGTTTCATATACACGCACCAAAATGTCAAGTGATGGTTGCAAATGGAGGAACTATAAATTTCTCTGGAAAATGCCATAATATCAAGCTAACCATGGGGGAATATGTATTGAATAGTCCAATGCTTTCCATTCCTATGGGAGGTGTTGATGGTGTACTAGGAGCACAATGGTTACAATCTTTAGGGATGGTAGCTTTTAATTTTCAAGAACTTTTCTTGAAAAAATTTTCAGAAGGAAAGGAATTCAAATTATGGGATATTACAGGGAAGCCAGAAAAGATAATAAGCTCTAATGTCATGACAAAGCTTCTAAGGAAAGAACAACGAGGCATAATTGCACAATTATGCTCATTAGAAGTTCCAACATCAAAATCATCTATTTCTGCAGATCTCCAAAAATTCTTAGACAATCATTCCAAGGTTTTTGAAACTCCAAAAGGACTCCCACCTATTTTTGATCATGATCATGCTATTCGTTTCATTCCAGGAAGTGTTCCTCCAAACATCAGGCCTTATAGATATCCTTATGTCCAAAAGAGAAAATTTGAACTTATGATTACAGAAATGTTAGAGGTGAGTATAATTCAACCTAGTCAAAGTTCTTTCTCTGCTCCTGTAGTATTGGTACACAAGAAGGATGGATCATGGTGCATGTTTCTGAATTATAGGGAGCTCAATAAGCTCACCATTAAAGACAAATTTCCCATTCCTATGATTGATGAATTATTGGATGAATTACATGGAGCAATTTATTTTACAAAATTGGATCTTCTTTCAGGGTATCATCTAATTAGAATGAAGACTAAAGATATTCTGAAAATAGCATTTTGAACTCATGAGGGTCATTATGAATTTTTGGTCATGCCTTTTGGCCTTACCAATGCACCTTCTACATTTCAAGGGTTGATGAATTCCATTTTCAAACCCTTCCTTAGAAAATTTGTGCTAGTATTTTTTGATGATATACTAATCTACAGCAGGTCTTGGAAGAATCATGTTGATCATGTTGACAGGGTGCTCAAACTATTGCAGGAGAAACAATTATATGCAAAAACATCCAAATGTTTCCTTGGAGTACAAGAGGTGGAATATCTGGGTCATATTGTATCTCACGAGGGTGTTAAGGTAGACCCTAACAAAATTAAATCCATTAAGGAATGGAAAGTCCCAACAACCATAAAGAAGTTGCGAGGATTTCTCGGGTTAACAGGGTATTATCGAAATTTTGTTAATAATTATGGGAGAATAGCAACACCTCTAACAACATTATTGAAGAAAGATGCATTTTCATGGACTCCTGAAGCAACTAAGGCCTTTGAACATCTTAAAGAGGCAATGTGCCTAGCACCGGTCTTAGCTACGCCAGACTTCACAAAACCTTTATTGTGGAATGTGATGCCTCAGGAAATGGAATTGGTGCAGTTTTAATGCAGGAAGGAAGACCCATTGCTTTTGAAAGTCGTCCAATCAAAGGAAAGGATTTACAAGAACCTATTTATGAGAAGGAAATGTTAGCAATACTGCATGCACTAAAGAAATGGCGAACTTACCTAATGGGAAGACACTTCAAGGTAAAAACTGATCATGATAGTCTTAAACACTTTTTGGAACAAAGACTATCTTCAGAAGAGCAGCAAAAATGGGTCACAAAGATGTTGGGTTATGACTTTCAAATAATCTACAAAAAAGGAAAGCTTAATGTTGTTGCAGATGCACTCTCAAGAAAGAATGAAGAGGTGGAAGCATTGCTTTGTGCCTTTTCTATTATCCAACCAGATTGGATAACCGAAGCAAGAGATGAATGGAAGAAGGACAAAGATGTATGGACACTCATTCAAAAGTTGCAGCAAGATCCTAGTACATCTGATACATTTAGTTGAAAAAATGATTCCTTATGGTACAAAGATCGCTTATATCTTTGTAAGAATTCCCAACTAAAACAAAAGATTCTTCTGGAATTGCACACTTCTCCTTTAGGAGGACACTCAGGATTTTTAAAAACTTACCACAGGGTGAAGAAAGAATTTTTTTGGGATGGCCTTAAATCTGATATTCAAAAGTTTGTGGAGGAATTTTTGGTTTGCCAGTAGAATTAAGTTGAGAAAATTAAGACCCCGAGTCTTCTACAACTTTTATCCATTCCAATTCAATGTTGGGAGGAGATTTCAATGGATTTTATCATAGGTTTACCTAAGTCCGAAGGAAAGAGTGTCATCATGGTGGTAGTTGATAGACTTACCAAGTATGCACACTTTTGTGCATTATCTCATCCATTTAAAGCAAGTACAGTTGCTACTACCTTTATGGACACAATTCAAATGCTACATGGAAATACAAGGGTTATTGTGAGCAACAGAGATCCCATTTTTACTAGAAATTTTTGGACAGAGTTATTTTCTTGTTTGGGTACTCAATTAGCTCATAACTCATCTTATCATCCTCAATTCGATGGTCAAACTGAGATAGTAAATAAATTTTTGGAAGGATATCTTCATTGTTTTGTATCTGATAAACAAACACAGTGGGTCAAGTGGTTACCTCTAGCTGAATGGTGGTATAACACTTCCTTCCATACTGTAGCAAAAATGACCCCATTTATGGCACTTTATGGATATCATACACCATCCATCACATCATATTTAAGAGAAAATTCGAAGGTTCAATTAGTGGAAGATCACATCGAGCATCAATAAGAAGTTCTCCAACTCTTAAAGGACAACCTGAATTTGGCACAAAATTGAATGAAACAACAGGCAGATCAACATCACAACGAGAGAAGTTTTGATGTAGGAGACTGGGTATTTTTACAGCTACAACCATACAAACAAATGTCCCTCAAGCAAGCTATGAAGGATAATAAATTATCACCAAAGTAATATGGTCCTTACAAGGTGTTTCAAAAGATTCGTACTATGGCATACAAATTGGAGCTTTCTGCTTTTTCATGAGTGCATCCAATTTTCCATGTTTCATGCTTAAAGAAGGTTATAGGGGAAAATCTTCCAATTCAAACAATATTGTCAGAACCTGATGAGGAAGGAAAAATCATAGTGGAACATGAAGCGGTCACAGAAACAAGAACTCGATAGCTACAGAATCGATCAATTTCAGAGTATCTCATCAAGTGGAAGAACTTACCCACTGAAGATTCTACATGGGAGGATGAGAATTTTATACAGAAGCACCCAGAGCTACTCAAGTGTTGAGGACAACACTTTTTTGAATGAGAGGGGCATGTTAGGTCCCTATATTACTAGTATAGTCCCTTATTGTTGTTAGTGTAACCCCCTTATTGTTATTATTGTACCCTTGTAACCTTCGTATTGTTATTATTGTGCCCTTAAATTATTATTGTTAGGTCGGCTAGGATTACATTATGGCCCCACTAGGATTACATTGTAGCCCCTTGGACTCCTATATATAGAAATGAGGTTTTGTAATTTGAATCATCTAAGAATTTTTCATTCATGTAATGTATTGGAGGTTTCCCCCTCGAAGTGGCTTATTTCTAAGGCATTGATATCTCTTTTCTTCTATTTTTGGAGCTATTTTCACAACAGCAACTCTATCCTCATTGCTATTTCATGTGTTTGAGGCGAAACAACTACCAAACGCTCAAATTCCCACTTTTCTTTTCGCGCCTTTTTTCGCAGCAATAGCAATGGACATGGGGATGAAGAAAGCTCTTCCTCGTAAAGGGAATCATCAGGCATACCATGGCTAGGTGTCTGCATATTTGAACAAAATTAATATTATTTCAATTATGTAAATAACTAAAATACCTGAAGATAGAGCAATGGTAGCACTTTACATGTTCTTCCGCTGGCCCCCTTCCATGATCATCATGTCTCGGGGTTGTTCCTATACTGCCCTGATTAGTCTACCACATTGCAATAAAATTAGAAATGTGAAAACTTGAAAAAATTATCTAACTTGAAAAAACAAAATGAAAACTGAAATAATTTCTAAATTTACCTTTCTAATACATAAACTTTGTGCATTAAAGAGGCCCTGGAGTGGTTGAGTATAATTAAAAGTAAGGGTTGTAAGCCAAATTTTTATACTTACACCTTGCTAGTAGACAATTTTTACAAAGTAGGTAGATTAGATGAGGCTAAAGATATTTTCAGTGGAGCTTGGAATGGTATCCACTTATGGGGTAATATTCATAGCTATATAATGGAAAATATGCAAAATAATAATAGCTCTAACTCTTACGTGTTGCAATCAACCAATTTGGCATATCCACATCATTCCCCCAAACAGTTTCCTAGATTCTATATTAAGATGCAAGCACACCTGTAACAAATAGAAAATAAGTTCACCATTTGAAATGGATTAACCCTAAATTTTCAAGAAGACATCGAGCCCTTTGAACTAGTTTGTTCCTAAACAAGCCAGTTTAGCTACAAATAGTCCAACCAAGTTTGTCTAGAATTAAATGAGATTCGACCAAAATGTCAAGTTGGCTCACCATGTTGGCAAGCAAAGTTGACATGTTGAGCACTTGCCACAAATAGTGAGTAGTGTTACAGAGCATAGAAAAAGTTCTTTATTTTTCTAATATTTAAAGGGCTTCCTATAAGACCATTGCCAAGTGTAAAAAATAAATTTTTGAGTGCTATAATTCATCTTGAACAAACTAGACTCCAAATGATCTTGCAGAGTTTTTGAAAAGGAACGTTGTTAGCAGGTTGTACCAATTGATATCAATTAATACTCTCCATGGTAATAAAGTGATCGTTGCCTTGTCAAACAAATTCCCCCACATACAATATATTTTTTGATTAGTTTCTTACCTAGAAGAAAAATATATTAAACCATATAGCTCCATGTCCAATGGGAGGGTATAAATAGATCTCACTACTATATGCCACTCATTTCTATGGCTTGCAAAGTCCCAATGTAGGTGATTGGAAACTAAATACCATGCCTGCCAAATTTTTTAAAGGATAGTTGATCCAGAGACCTTGAGAAACACCACCAACGGTTATATCATAGATTCCAAATGGACCTTTAATAACCCCTATAAGTGTATCATTGTAAATGAAATGTTGAACAAGAATTCACCATATGTGACCACTCATTGCACTGACCATTGAATTGTCAACACTACTCCCTAAGCTCACACATCAATCAAACCTGGGAATTTTCCCTCCCTCAGTAAAAGTACATATGCCTATAAAACTAGAGGAAGATATCCTTCCCTCCATTCTTCCCACACAAGAATTTTTTGTAATCATTTTCATCTTCCTACAACTAGAAGAAAGGAACAAAGAATAGGAATAGAAATCGTGTAATGATTCCACCTGATAATGATAAGTTGTAGGCTTCACAATTTAGAAGCTTGATTTCAAACTTGTTCAAAACTCATTGCTACATCTTAGTTGATACATTGGTACCAAAAGAGATGCCAAGTATCTTATCATATGATTAGGATTGATAGATCTTAAATTTATGAAAGGCCAAGTTTATATATTCATAACCAAGATAAGATCTTATACCTTTTCCTCACTCACCACATCTCCAACTACTTTAACAAAGAAGTCCATACATCATGTGTCCTTTAAAAGAGTTCCGTGTGACATGCAAGGTGAGAAGAGAATCCTCAATTAAATCAAGATTAATTAACTGACCATCACAAATAAGAAGAATGCCTTGAATGTTCCCTTATATTTGGGCCACTTCAAGGAGATATCCTAATGCATTTATTGGCAAGGATATAAATGATCTAGGAGTAACTAATAAATAGCCATTTATCTTTTGATTTGTTTATTAGTTGTGGGTAGGTTTCTCTATTAAAGGTTAGTTGAGTCTATGAATATATTTTCACTGAATTTCAATGCCCTTGTTACCAGTGTGTTGATTACCAAATCATTAATTGGAAGGTGGTTGGAGTCAATGCATAGATATCTAGCAGTTGTATCATTTTCCTCTGCCTCTGGTTCTCCAACATACCATCCTCATTTCTGGATATTAGCACATCAAAAAAAGAAATTTAACATCAATCTCCACTTCTTATCCATAAACAGTGGGCCTATGGCCCATCTGCTTCAGCAACATGGCTTTTCACTCTCTACAATTAATCACCATCGAGTTCAAGCTCCTTAAATTATTGTTCATTAAACAACATGAAATCTCTGTTCAGATTTGGATTGAAAGGCATTATTTATTTGCTGAAGGTGCCAAGGAAAATCTTCAACAACGGTTTTAAGTGCACTCTATTTTAACTGCTAGCAATTAAAAATACTCTTAATCTCTAGAATTTAAAACCAAGCTCTTTCAATCGGTTCTACCAGCTGTAAGATGTCTCTTCTTAGGGCATAACAAAGTTGCTGTAATTCTGGGATTCTTCTGAGCATCAAAGTTTAAGTTTGATATTCATTGTTTCCCCTCCCTCATTACAGCAACTTTTTTATTTCATATAAAACATATAGGGACTAGAATGATACCCATCTTATTGTGTTGAGTTACGATACTACCATCATGTTACTTAATGGCACTCCTTATGCTTAATCTTCATACTAGTATTTTTCCTAAGCTAACTCCATTGCTCAGCTTCATGCTAATTATTGACACATAATAGTAAGAGTTAATATAAAATATCCATGTTCGAAGTGGAGCCCTTGCGTATACCTTACCAATACAAAGTTAAGCATAACAAACTACACTAATATGGATCCTTATCATACTCTAAGCTAGTAACATTGAATACAGAATCACTGCTATATAACAGACTATGTGTTTACATACAATATTGAACCTCTACTAATCAATGGCTCTTGTTAATCTTATACAAGTGATGTAATGAAAGCAGGAAACAAGGTGATTACTAGTACTATTCATGAGTGTAGTGCTTATACTAGTCTAGATAGGTAGTCATAGGTCCATAAGCTTAGATAAGGGTATAACACAGCTTATTCAACAGGTACTAGTGGAGTGTATCACTATCTTATATTCACTCATTATGAGCTTTAAGACTAGTATGATTATAGTTTCATATATCTATAGATTATGCATAATAATACTACTTATGGAGTTCTATTACACTATGCTTAACTATGAACACTTAAGCTTGTTTCTCGTTTTTATTGGATTTATTAACCACATGTTATCTATGGGAATAGCTCAGGTCATGGATTCGAACCATGTAAGCTTGAATAGGCTTTTCACTCTTCATATTAAACACAGCTATATTGAACACTATGTTATTTATACCGATATAAGCTTTGAATACACTCTATTCTATGAGCTTATGTTGTGCTTATAACTAACCTATTTTGATTAGGGAAACTAGATAAGTGTAACCTTCATAACCAGTAGTGGAATCACTTGTATTAGATTAGCTTACTACCATTGTAATTATGAGCTTAGAGATTACATGAATACAATAGGTGGAATCATTAAACATATTAGAATGGCTACCCTTGTTAATCATGTGTAATATGAAACTAGCACATCATCTAAGTTGTACTGCTATTACTCTATAATAATTATGTACTATATACAGGTAATCATGTACAGACTAGTGTGTACAGAACATACATTATCTTCTAGTATCTATGGTATTCATAGTTCAGTTTAGTGTTAGTGATAATTTTTTACATATTAGGTATAGAAGCTTAAGTAATAGTGATGGTTGTACTGGAATACTGTGAATAAGGTATGGTAACTATGTGTGATTGATTAGGTAGGGTTAGATTGTATCATCTTCATATGTTACATATGGCACTCCTTTTTATCTATGCTCTTAGTATTCAATGATCCTGGAAAGGGTTATAGGCTTATCCATATTCAATATGCTTAAGCTCATAGAAGTGGCATACGTCATTACCTGGATATGATGAAGATTATGGGAATAGTGTCGATACCAGCTTATGGTTACATGATGTTGTAGTTCAAGCCGATACTAGTCATTGTGTTTGGTCATTGGTTGTTACTTACTCATAGTACACCTAGCTTAATTTATATAACTATGGGGTTGAGTCTGATCACCACTTCCTATATATGGGTAAATGTTCACCCTTTATTCCATATTCATTGCACTCATATGTCAATAGTCTTATACATAACCAAATAGGGACAAAATGGTGATATATAGAACCCATTACGTATTATGCATAATGAATGGTTGTATTTATATACTCTCCATGTTATATCACTTGCTAGTACTGATTAACCGATGAGCTAGAACCATAGCGAATAAGGGGAAACAGGTGCTATGCATGTAGTCTAATCAATGGATTACACTTCTAACATACCTATAAGCTAATAAATGCCACTACTAGCTATAATTAATTCCATAACAAAGTTAAACACATAGGATAAGGTTAATGAATAAACTTACATTACACACAGTGTATCCAGTAATCAATGAAGAGTGGTATAGCTATATTATGACTAATAATCACAATGGTCTTAGTAGTATGCCAATATGTAGATGCTCGTAATAAAAGCCTTTAATCTAAGATGATATGGTAATAAAATACAGCTTAGTTTCAGTATTAGATGGACTGCAACAACCTGAACACAGATTACACTCATGTTTCTATTCCATTAATATTATGGGATTACTTATTATATGTAACTAACATAGGTGATACAAGGACTGTAACACATTTGAGCTAGTTGTAAGCCTTCGATTAAGCCGTAATTATTGATCATTGTATACATATATAAAGGTAATGGAGTTTGATCATTATGTATTAGCTATAGGTAAAAATGCATATGTACAACGATTCACTTGTATTACTACTAATGCTATGATTACACTATATCGTGCTTAGTATTACTACATAGTAGTGACCTGTATCCAGAGTAAGCTCATTTACACATAATGGGAATAGATCAGTATCGATACTATCTTAGAACATAGAGCTAATTATGTAGAATACGTAACTATTGGTAGTACTTAATGCTTAAACTATATGTAATATGTACTTTGTTCAACTTACTAGTATCTTTACCATGAACCCAATGGAATAGCTATGATTACGGAATAGAGTATACCTTATTTACATAATCAAGATGATTGAGCTCTTTTTTATTGTAATAACCAGTATTAGTTACATAAACCTACTTTCCTATCTTTATACCTCATGTTTGGCCTATGTTATGAGTACGAACTCCATTGAATCTCCAGCTTTCTACGAGCCATGATTAAAGCAATGGAATAGTAACAATGATGATTAGATTCATACCACCATTGATATGGAATTACTAGTAATATGTGATTACTCAATGGAATAGCTCCAAATTAAACCATATTGATATACGACATTAGTAACAAGCAATGGCTAATATAAGTTGATAGCTACCTTATATTCCCTAATTACTAGATATGATGAGTGCTAGATGTATTTGCATAATAGACAACCATTGTTCTATACTATGCAATCCATATGCTTCCCTCTATTCGACACCATTGGTATGTCATACTGGAATCTATGATAGCAAGTGAACATTCATGGTTGATGGAATAGTAGTAAGTCCATGGTATTCATGATATTATACACATACCCAATTCCAAGTAGCAGGAGGAGATTCATGGTTGAACGCATGTGATTAGAATGAATCGATAGGATTGCCTACTTTCATGGGGTTAGTTCATCACACTTATCTAAGAGCTCACATGAATCAGAGAACCAATACCCTTTGAGCAATGATAACACCAGTATTACATCTAAATATCATTACCTAATAAGAGCTAGTACCATTGTATTACTCATATTCATAGAGATATCAAAGCTCATTGTTTGTATAAAGTACTCATAAGAACGAACCATGATGTAGTACTAATACCCTTATCTGGAATCACATATCAAGCCTATTAAAAGTAGTATAGTATTCATAGTTAAGCTAACCAAGATATACTAGTAATAAAGTTATCCTTATATGTTATGTAGATTGTATCTTGAGACTGCAATCATTGTGGAATCTCTATACGGGGCAACATTGATGTAAGCTTCAAGTGCAATGGGTTTACTACTATCCATAACTAATCATCAGCTTGTATTATGTTACTACCACTGTTTACATTACCTCTACTATTCAACCGTGTTAGTAAAGGTTAGTTAGATGAAACGATTCACATTGTTTCCATAATTAAGATAAGCTTCTTTGTGATTCACATGATTACATAGGGTTGATATCAGTTATAAGCTGCATGTTTATGGTTTAATGATGATGCTTAGTAAGCAGTTGTGATTATAGCTTCTCTAAGACTAGTTATGAGCTAGATGATCACAGTTAATATCTAAGCTATAAGTAATGGGAATACTACATCATAAACACTGATAATCACTAGTACTATTAACTATGATAGCTAATCCATGGTAATTGATCACATTCCCTATGTGTAATGATTATTGTAATTATGTTATGATCTTTCTATAATATAGAGATGTTGTACTGCTAGGTTATGGAGTTCATAGATATGGTGATTAATTTTCTATACATGTGGGTGAAACGTATATGATAGCTTAAGTAAGCTCAATCCATGTCCAATAATTAGGGGAACTACGTAGGTCCTTGTGCTTTACCAGTATAAGTGAATCCAGATGAAACTAATGTTCATACATAAGGAGAAGAAATTCTATAAGATCTAATATGTAACAAGTACTATGCTTATTCAATTACTGTAACTATAAAAATGGTTATCATACCTTGAACATGTGCTCTTATTCCATATTCAAGCATATAAGGGTAATGAATACAGTAACTATCACTGATATAGGTAATGATAATGAAACGATTGAACCAATAGTTATAAGTCTTAAATAGCTATGACCATGAAGTATCTCCATTGAATTGAGCTATTACTGGAATAACAATGTGCACTTTGCACAACCAGTAAATTCTCATGTGCCTTTGACTTCGAAATGAACCGCTGGTACAAGATTCCCAACCCTTGAATCCCTCGGATGTCTATTATTGTTGCAGCAGGAAGAATTTTATGTTTGGGGAATCTCATTGCAGAGTGCAAGATATTATCAATATGCAATCCAATTAAGAAGACGGTGAAGAAATTACCTCCAACTTTCAAAATTCGGTTGATACACAAAGCAACCATGTGTCTAAACAAGGATGCCAACTCACATAAAATTGTAGTAGCAGGAGAAGAGAATAACATTATTTCTACTCCCATAAACTCCAGAGTATATACCCTTTATACTGAAATTTATGATTCCAATACTAGTCACTGGAGAATGGCAGACAACCCCCTACCCAATGTAAAATTTGGGTCAGATCCAGGAGTGTGGTGTAAAGGCTTGTTCTACTATATCACAGAGCTTCCATATGGAGTTGTCAGATTTGATGCCGAGAGTGGAATTTGGTCTGAACTTGATGTAGCCATGCCATGCTCTATTTCTACTCTGATCCTTGCAGAGAGCAATGGCCGCCTAATCATGGTTGGGAGTGGTTAACAACCTTAACAAAGATATTGAAAAAATATAGATTCGGGAATTGCAATCTGTGGGCCGTGATATTAAAGCTTAGACTGAGCTTCAACAGATGCATCCAAGTATCTATTTAGATTTCATGGCTCCTCTCAAATTTTATTCTCCATTGGTATGTTCTGCAATAGGGGATTGGCTATGCATTGATACGCATTTAAGCCCGTGTGTGCTTTCAATTTATACATCAACACATGGAAATATTTGTGGCACACAGTTTGGCTAACTACAATTGGTTTTCTATGGGAACACTGGTGTAAAGTTACTTTTCATGAGGACTTCTCTCATTTTAGCCTAGGGGAATTGAGGAGCTTTAAGCAGAGTTTCTTCAAACAATTTGCATGCAACAAAAAAACTACTATTGAAGAATTAAGAAACCACATTACCATTTTTCTTGTTGATGGAGGAAGAGCCTGTAGTAAGAGTAAGGTCTGGCTGCCAGGGAAGGAGAATAGAGCGCGCTGCGAGAAAGAATTTTATTTGTTAAATGTATGAGAAAATTTTCAAATTGTATCCATATTTCTTTAAAAATGGCATACTTCTGGAGTTTCTTGCACGTTTCACGGGCGGTTCTTTGTAGCAGGAGGCATATAACTATTTTTGTTGATTTTTCAGTAATGGTACTAATATGGTTTGAGTCGATCATGGAGGTGGAAAGTAGCTGTAATGACTACAAGGGGTAGCTATAGTGATTAATTTAAAATTTTGAAAGGCCCACGATTAATACACCTCCACCGTTTAATACACATTTAACTTTGGAAATCTGAAACCTTTGAACCATAGGTTAAGGAATATGCCACCATGTAATTCGTTTGAAATGCCTTTGTTGATATTAAAACAATATTTTATGGTAATGCTCCACCATAATAGGTATTAAACCTTTCAAATTCCAATGTATAAAAACTTTGGAACTTAGGTTTGATTTAAACATTGTACTTTGGGTTTATTAAAATGATATATGTGGAAAATTGATTGCAAAAATAATAAAAAATATCTATTGCTAAGAAATATGGAATTTAATTAGGATGCAAGTTATGTGGGAAAGTAAACCATTTGAGCAACACAATTTTGCAACAGTGAAGAAAAAAATCCAACAATGGGAAAAAATAATTTCTCTTTAGAATAAAAAATATCTAAAACCTACAACATCAAAAAGGAACTAGTTAGGAAGAATATATAAGGATTTCATGTTGTATATGGGATCATCTATGCTTTTAGTGGTAGCGTAGTGGAAAGTTATTTTCATTTTTGGGCTATGACTTCCATCTCACAATAATTTTTTTTGGGTTAGAAATAATGGAATCTCATTTATCATTAATTATTTTTAGGTTTACAACCCCTTTTTCCTTTATATTTAGAAAAGGCCAGTGTTGAAAATTTGTGATTTTAAGGATAAAGTGAATGACGCCCTTATGAGGATGCTATTTCAGCTTCAGTCCACTGGTTTTCTGTTTTTTGGTGAACAAGTTATCCTCTCGCTCATGATTGACATGCAAACTGTTTGTGTGGCCAAGTTTCAAGAAATCCTTGGTGAACTTGCCATGGACTCCACTTGGAGGAATTCATATCATGCGTGGCTACACATCAGGTTATGTAGAACCTCCGTATTTCACATTAAATTCATTATGGAGGGAGACGGGTTATGTGCGATTACAAAGGATTTATGACATATAAATTGTTTAATCGATGTAGGTAAGGGGGCGAGATCATACACAAGATTGGATATGGTTTTGAATTCCTCTGAAAAACTATTGAGGTTCATTAAATTCATGATGGAGGGAGATGGGTTATGTGTGATTACAAAGGATTTATGACATATCAATTGTTTAATCGATGTAGGTCAGGGGGAGAGATCATACACAGGATTGGATATGGTTTTGAATTCCTCTAACAGACGATTAAGGTTCATTTATGACCTCGCCATTATGTGCACTCTTGGGATGGAAGAATCATAGGAGAAGCATTACACTTAGTGTTTGGCAGGTCCTTGGCTCACATCTGATAAATTTTTCATTTCGTATGTTGAGTTATATATCAGTTTTTTTCATGATTCAGTGTGGCGAACTTCACTGGTGAGTTTAAGGTGAAGGGCTCTAAGTCTTGCAACTCTATCCCACTGATGTACGGGCCTGAGCTCTGCCATTAGCACGCTCGATTTTTTCCCTCGATTTCTTCTCGCTTTTCAACGTTCCTCCCTATATTATTTCCTAATATCCCCTCCATTCCCACTGCGTTCTCTCTACTTTTTCCCTTGGTTCATGGGAATGATACCCCTATAATCTGCATTTATGTCGAGTTGGATCATTGGTTCATCACCAAGCATTGTTTCATCACTATGTGTTGTTTGGTATCATAATTTTATTTCATTGGTGCACTTCCTATGGTGGTGGCATTGCGCAATCCTTCATTGAATATGGTAAAACACCCAGTAAAGGGAAAGGAAAAGCACATGAATCCGTTCATTATGTTGTGACGCATTACAACATGTCTGCATATGTGTATACATGAACATATTTGACCCCTTCTGAAATCAATATATATCTAATTTCAAGATGATTTGTGGAAGAAGACACTCAAGTATGAGTGTATACCCTTTAGATGTTGAATATGTCATGAGTACAAACATTTATATTACCATTGACGTTTGTTGGTAAATCAAATGAAATCCCCTGAATCGATGTCGAATCAAGCAAATAATGGGTTTATAGTTGTTGAGCATAGTCATTGTAACCCTAAACATGGCTCCTCACATAAACTAATTAGGGATTGGAGGCTTAGGGGTTAAGTGGTTAGGGATGGGGAGCTTAGGGGTTAGGTGATTTAATCGCATTTAGGGGTTAATGGAATAATGAGTTAGTGGTTAAGGTATTAGGGATTCGGGTTGGGGGAATAATGAGTTATTGGTTAAACAGTTAGGGATTTGGGGGTTAGGGGTTAGGGGATTTAATTGCATTTAGGGGTTAGGGGAATAATCAGTTAGTGGTTAAGGGATTAGGGATTTGGTGCTTAGGGGTTAGGGGATTTAGGTGCAGTTAGGGGTTAGGTGAATAATGATTTAGTGGTTAAGGGATTAGGGCTTAGGGGCTTAGGGGTTAGGGGATTTAGCAGTTAAGGATTTGAGGGGTTAATGGGTTATGGGTTAAGCATTAACGGTTTAGGTTTTTAGGGGTTAAGGGGTTAGGGGTTTAGGTGTTAATGGTTTAGGGGTATAAGGGTACAACAAAGATAATGATTATAGGGTACAACAACACTATAAGGTTTATAGGTTGATTGATATTGACACGGATAAGGTAAGCTTCAATAGTGAAGTTGTTTTTGATGAGGAGGTTGGACCTTTCCAAACTTCTCCTAAGTTTTGAATTACTTAGAAGCTAGAAGGGGTTGAGGATTCAGGTGTCAAGCTTCAGGTAGCTGCACTTGAATAAGGGTGGAATATTTTGAGCATGATGACTTCTGAACATTCTATAGAAGATCCACAGAGTTTGCAGAGCTTGTCAGGTAGGGAAGCTACATTGAATACCATATTTTTATGAAGGGCAAGCTTTGAGAGCATAGAGGGTCCTTTAGTTGGTACTTTCATACATATGTGGACCAATGAACATCACATCAACCGCTACTGCTAGGTACTTCCTTCCGTTTGTTGATTATTTCAGTAGAAAAATGTGGGTATATTTTCTATAATTAAAATATGATGTGTTTAATGAATTTCAAAAGTTCAAAGCATTAATAGAGAAATAGTTAGGTTGTCACATTGCCTCTCTTAGATATGATACTAGTGGGGTACTTAAAAGATTTCAATAAATTTTGTGCTAAACATGGGATCCAAAGACAATATACTCCATCTTACACTCCACAACAAAAAGTATTGGTTGAGAGGCAAAACTTTACTATCACAAAGATAGCTACGCGCAAGTTGCAGAGGAAGTGTATTCCAAATAGGTTTTGAGCTGAGGCAATGTTCACAATAGTATGCCTATTCCAATTCCAACAAAAACACATGATTCCAACCCTCACACGACCCAACCCAACCCACCCGAACGTGTTTCCCTGGGCACCCTCACATGACCAAAACTCACCTGACCTGACCCACTCAAATGCATTTCCCTAGATGCCCTCACACGAACCGACCCAACCCACCCCGACCCGCCCGAACACATTTCCTTGGGCGCCCTCACATGGCATGACCTAACCTGACCCACCCGAATGCGTTTCCTTAGGTTCCCTCGCATGAGCTGACCCCACCCCACCCCACCCAACCCACCTAAACACGTTTTCCTGGGCGCCCTCACATGACACGACCCGACTCGACCTACACAAACACGTTTCCTTGGACAGGCTCACACGACACAACCCGACCCGACCTGACACAACACGAGAAGTCACAACTTAGCATTTTTTATATGACCACCCTCACATGACCTGACTTGACTCAACCCGACCGGCCTAAACGTCGAAGGCACGAGGGAGAAAACAGAAAACGGGTCGCATGAACATGCAGTACAAGGCACACAGGAGGTTAGTACAACTTAGCATTTTTGATATGGACAACCTCACACAACTCGACCTGACCCGACCTGACACACCCAAACACGTTTCTCTAGGTGCCCTCACACGACCTAACCCAACCCGACCCTCCCAAACGCGTTTCCCTGGGTGCCCTCACATGACCCGACCTGACACACCCAAACACGTTTCTCTAGGTGCCCTCACACGACCTAACCCAACCCGACCCTCCCAAACGCGTTTCCCTGGGTGCCCTCACATGACCCGACTCGACCAAACCAGACCCGCCTGAACGCATTTTTGTGGGAGCCCTCACATGACGACCAGACACAACCCAACCCGAACGTGTTACCCTGGGCGCCATCACACGACCCATCCCAACCTGCCCAAACGTCGAACGAACAATGGAGAAAATGACAAATGAGTCTCACAAACATGCACAAGGCACACGAGTGGTCACAACTTAGCAGGTTTTATACGACCTCCCTCACATGATCCGACCCGAACGCATTTGTTGTGGCGCCCTCACACGAAATGACCCGACCCGCCCAAACGAAGGGTGCACTAGGGAGAAAACGGAAAATAGATTGAAAAAATGCACAAAAGCAACACGAGCGGTCACAAATTAGCATTTTTTATATGGCCACCATCACATGACTCGACCTGAACTGACCCACCCAAACACGTTTCCCTGACCGCCCTCACATGACCCGACTCGACCTGACTGGACCCACCTAAACATGTTTCCTTAGGCACCCTCACACGACCTGACACGACCTGACCTGACCGGACACATTCCTTGGGTAGCCTGCCATGACCTGACTTGACCTGACCCACCCAAACGCGTTTGCTTGGGCACCCTCACAGTACGGCACGACCCGAACCGAACACGTTTCCTTGGGCTCCATCACACAACCCGACCTAAGCCGACCTGCCCGAACGTTGAAGGCATGAGGGAGAAAATGACCACGAACATGCACAAGGCACACAGACAGTCACAACTTAGCATTTTTTATACAACCTCCCTTAGACGATCTAACTTGAACACGTTTCTTGTGGCACCCTCACATGACACAACCTGACCTGCCCAAACGAAGGGCACACGAGGGATAATAAAATATAAAAATGATCGCAGAAATGTGCACAAGAAACATAGGTGGTCACAACTTAGCATTTTTTATATGACCACCCTCACACGACCCAACCCAACCCGACTCAACCCGCCCGAACGTGTTTCCTTGGGCATGCTCACATGACACGACCTGACCAGACCTGACCCGGCCTAACCCGCCCGAACGTGTTTCCTTGGGCACCCTCACAATATGGCATGACCCGACCTGAACCGACCTGAATGCATTTCCTTGGGCGGTATCACACGACTCGACCCAACCCACCCGAACGCGTTTCCCTGGGCACCCTATTCATGACACAACCCGACACGAACCGAACCGGTCGGACATGTTCCTTGGTCACCCTAACATGAACCGAGCTGACTCAACCCGCTCGAACATGTTTCCTTGGGCGCCCCCACAGTACAACATGACTCGATCTGACTCGACCTGAACGCATTTCCTTGGGTGCCATCACACGACCCAACCCAACTCGACCCGCTTGAACGATGTGGAAGGAATGAGGGAGAAAATGAAAAATAGGTTGCATGAACATGCACAAGGTACACAGGTGGTCACAACTTAGCATTTTTTATACGATCACCTCCCTCGCACGATTTAAACCGAATGAGTTTCCTGTGGTGCCCTCACACGGTATTACCAGACCCACCTGAACAAAGGGCACATGAGGGAGCAAACGGAAAAGGGATCACACAAACGTGCACAAGTAACATGGGTGGTCACAACTCAAAATTTTTGATACGACCTGACTCGACCTGACCCAACCCGCTTGAACGCGTTTCCTTGGGCGGCCTCACACGGCACGACCTGACCCGATCAACCGACCTGACCCGACCCACCCAAACATGTTTCCTTGGGCACCCTTACAATACAAGATGAACTGACCTAACCTAACCTGAACACATTTCCTTGGGCGCCATCATGACATGACTTGACCCGACCCATACGAATGTGTTTCCTTGGCCGACCTCACATGACATGACCCGACCAGACCCAACTCGACCTGCCCGAACGCGTTTTCTTGAGCGCCATCACAAGACTCAACCTAACCCGTATGAATGTGTTTCCTTGGTCGGCCTCACACGACATGACCCGACAAGACCCAACTCGACCCGCCCGAATGCGTTTCCTTGGGCGCCCTCATACGACCCAAAACATTGTTCCTAAATCATAAACCCGATCACATGACCCAAAACATTGTTCCTAAACCCTAAAATATAACTCCCAAACATTGTTCCTAAACCCTAAACCCTAACACTTTCCTCCTAAACCGTCGCAATACCGACACTTGACCCAACTGTCGCAATACCGACACTTGTCCTAACTGTCGCAATACCGACAGTTCTCTCTGTAACGTCACAAGACTAACACTTTTCTCCAAATCGTCACAATAGAAACGCTTTACTCCAAACGTCGCAATACCGACACTTATTTCTATGTGTCACAAGACCAACACTTTTCTCCAAATTGTCGCAATACTGACGCTTTTCTCTGAATGTCGCAATACTGACACTTATCTCTAAGTGTCGTAATACCAACACTTGTCTCCAAACATCGGTATAGCAACAATTGTGGGTGGGATTTTAAAAATTGATAAAAATTGGGGAAATTTCCAACATTTGGTCAAAAGTGTCGGAACTAAAGTGTCAGAATTTTGACCAAATGTGCTAGTGAAACATTCATAATTAAAGCTAGCATATTCACAATTATAAACATTATGTAACAATCAAAACTTGCACTTAGCTCAAATGAGGGCCCTCCACTCTTGCATGGTACACCTTCAACACAATCAACTACAAAAACTCACTCAAACCATATGATGCATAAGAAAATGAGAGATAATAGATTTCAATCTTAAATTGTGTTCAGCAAATAACGATTCTCTACAAGTTCAAAGGTAACTTCTAACTATGAAATCCTTGTTTAAATAGGATAAAAAATAACAAAAAAAGCTAAAAAGGCTAGATAACTCACAATTATACTCAATCCACCTTACTAGGTCGAATTTATCATTTGGTTACACAAAATATGGGTGAATCCAAAAAAATCACAAAACTACCCATATTTTATGCTCAAATCAGGGGATATTTCTGAACAACTAGTTTGGTTTGACCAGCGTTGACCGGCCCTAATATAGTTGTTCTGATATGAACCAATAGACATTCATCCATCCTTGTTTCCCACAGTTTCCAGATGTATACTTGGTTTGCGCCCAGGTGTCCTACAACCACGACTTAAAACGAGTTATTACGGGCTTTTCCAATTCTGTCATAATTTATCTTTAATGCTCAATTTTAACTAAAACACTAAAATAATTAAAAGAAATGATTTAGCTACCTTGATGTGAAAAATGTATGAATATGATGATAGGATAATGAGAAAAAGTGGTAAAGGAAGCCAAAATTGGAAGCCAACAATACCTTTAATCTCTAACAACTAACAATTTACAACCAACCATTTTCTACTTCAATTGACAACCTTTGTGTGAAGGGTGCACTCCTATTTATATAAAAATTGAAGAGAAATATAAATCCTCAGATCTCTCCTAACTCCACATTTATCTCATGTGGTTACAACCAATCTCCTAAAAATATAAAATAAAAATCCTCTCCAAAATCTGTCATATTTTTTATAAGGACACATGTCAAAACATCCATGATTATTCTCCTTTGAATGTTCTTACCTTAATGATCCATATCTTCTTCAAATATTCTACAAATCCTCATGAGTTGAAATTTTAAATTCGAATTTTTGGTCAAAAGGCCAAGTAGGGTCCTTCTAGAATCTCTAAGTGGGCCTATAATATCACAAAACTTATACCACTTTTATGTATATATAAAAACATGTTAATTATATAATATTTAATCACAAATTCACTTAAAATAATTAAAATAAACTACTTTGGAAAATATAATGCTAAACCCATATGATCATGAAAATGGTTACTTATGTAGGGTTATGGGGCTATAGAGTTACGGAATGAGGGTAAAATGATGGAAATGAAGGTGAAAGTGGATGACATTTTGGAGGCCCAACATACCCCCCAATTTTAGATATTGCATGTCCTTGTGCAGCTATTGCATTTATTCCCTTAATCATAAACATATATTCTTGAAATGTTTTCCTTCTATATGAGCTTTGGATTTGTATTGATTCTCTTTTAACTTTGCATAGTCATATCATTTGACAATTTGATTCTTTTCGCAAAGTGTACGTTGAAATATATTTGATTGCAACATATATTTTTTTAATGGTTGGTTCTTATGTGACAACCATTTTTTTTCTTAGCATTGGTCCTTGTGTAACAACACTTCTCTAATTTTTGTCACATCAAAATACTTGAAAACATTGAGAATTCGTTTTTTATGTCCCATAGTGACTCTCAACCATTTAATGTGCTCATCAATTGATCATTGCAAAACATATAAACTTTTTGGAATCAAAATGCAATAATAGTTGATTGGGAAAAATATATTAGTTACGATGTAATGAAATGAGACATGTGGCATGAAATATGAATATCCCTTCCCCCCAACTTAAGGTGTTTTCTATTTTCTTGCAAATGCAAATGGGAATATGAATGTGGTGAGGGATTTTCCAAAATCACAATTTTAGTATGTAGGGAATTACATGATTAAATACTAGAAAACAACATACCTTCGCTTACCTGAAAAGTGGACAAGCTATGCATATAAAAGAGTGTGGATGTTGCTGCTGGATAATGGAATATGAAGTAAAAGGATATGATCTGCTTCTTCTTTCTCCTGGTTGTATAAATAGAGGATGAGATTGGAATCTGTATTTCTATGGTTACTGAATTGAGTCATGTTGCAAATTGTTGAAACTATGTCGTCTTCAATAGTTCCCACTCGATGGCATAATTAATATATATGTGAATAGATGTGTCGATGTTGAACATAGAAAAAAAATTGTTGGATTACTAGCCATTAATGAATGTCATTAACCAACACGAGACTACTCACCACTGATGTCAATAAGAGTCAAGATGCCTAAGTACATCTTACTAGGTACAAATAGATGTGTCAAAGTCAAGTCACCTAGAAAATCAGGCAAACAGGAGACATTGATGTATTCCCACTATTTGTTGGCAAGAGAACTTCCCACTAACGCATGCAAGCCTCAAAGTACTTGAAAGATCTCTAGTCTAGATCCCAGATGATGTGTTGAAGTCGATAGGTCAAAACTTGTTAGAAGGGAGGCCTTAATGAATCCTCCATCATCTAATGTGAGTATACAATAATAATTTGAAGAGCTATAGATGAAAATTTTGGATTGAAGTGGGATTTATTTGACAGAAAGGAAAATGAAAATGGGGTAACTCGACTTTTTAAGGGTGCTGAATGAATTTATTTTTGGGAAATATGAGTGAAAATGATGCAGGAAAGTATGATGATTGTGAATGAAAATGAATTTTTGGTAGTAGGGAGATGGAAAGTTATAGATCGATTGCAGGCTTGGAATGAGTAGTGTTGGTAAAACTGATATTTTGTTTAATAGCAATGGTTTAATGGATTTGATTTGGAATGAAATGATCATGCTCTTCTAAAAGAAACTTGGTCTTCTTGTGCATATAATTATTTTCTTTCATTATGTCTTGGATCCTGCAAAACCATAACAATTTTTTTTACAATAAAATGTAAGTCTATCAAGAGATAGAGAGGTGATGAGTCTCTCTTCATCTTGATATATACACAAAAAACTCAGGAATAGTACTAATAAAAAAATTTCAAGAAAAATTAAACGCAATTTTACTTGTCGAGAAGTTGTACCTTAGACAACCTGTCAATATTTTGTTGATAATGTCTTCATTTGATACCCAATTTTATTGATTCAAAAACTAAGTTAAATAAAATTCATGTTACAAACATGATTTTAATTATTTAATGTTTTTCTCAAGTCCAATCATTGTAAAATCCATAAACAAACTAACCATTTTTTATTGTCTCAAATGTTGATGAAGCATATCTCATCACGTAAGTATCACCAAGATCTTTCCATCGATGCTTGAATCACCTCAAATGGACGTCGTATGAAAAATTTATGTCCTAAAGTTTTTATGAAATAGTAAAAAACAAGTGTGCATGAGTGCCACATGCCAACATTAGGGAGTGCCATGTGGATGCTGACATGGCATGTAGACATGGCAAGATGACTATTCAAGGTGACAAGGTGGAAAATGAGGGAATGACTCCATAATATTTATCAATAATACGTTGCCACATGGACCAATCGAATGTTGCCACATGGTAGTGAAATTGTTGCCTAGTTAAGGATTGTCAAAATTGTAGAATAGTTAACAAATTTTAGCTTTTATTGGAATTGAACTCATGATCTCTCTTTTACAAATTCAAAGGCTTATCAATAAACCAAAATTTGAAATTGTGAAATAAAATTCAAAAAATGCTAGTTAAATTTCAAAAATATTAATCATTTTACAAATCTGACTAATGAGACAACAATTTGACAAATGCCTACCAAAACAAAATTCAATATTTTTAGGAGAAAATCAAGCATCTAAGTGTATTTGTCATTCAATTTCCTATCATCAAAATATTTTATTTTCAATTGAAAAGAATGGATATCACAACCAATTTATTCTATAAAAATTTTGGAAACATTGAAGATACAATTCAGAAATTTTTATTTTTATTTTTTATTTATTTTTTTGTTACAGGGTCCTACAAGGTGTTTTACAGCAAAATTTGTGGGTCATTTTATCACAAACTATGTATTGGATTGAGCTGAAGTTTTTTATGAAGGTTTATATGGTCCTAATTCTCCTTCACACTGAAAATAATAACGATCCAATGCACGGATCTCGAGATATAATCGAAATTGATGTAAACTTCAAAAATGATTTTCTCACAAAATACAGATTTGAATGGGCTGAATTTTTTTTGAGGGTTCTTATGCTCCTAATGATTCTACATAGTGAAAATCAGATCGATTACATACATGGATCTCGAGATATAATCGAAATGGATGTAAGTGATGTTCTTCATTTTCTCGAAATCCGTGAAGCGAATTGGGCTGAAATTTCTAGGGATTTTTCATCATAGTATTATGTACTTCCTGTAAAAAAAAAAATATGAGAACCCAGTTCCTAGTTTGTGATATATCTTTAGTTTAATTTTTATAATTTATTTTTTTAAGAAAAAATAATTATTTTAACAAATTTTGAGATAAATCCAATTTAAATTTGGAGATTAAATTTTCAGTATTTTAAGAATGAATAGTGAATTTAGGTCTCATATCTGATTTTAGATCTATTAATTTTATTGCAAAATTTTACGAGAGTACGTTCTCAAGAATGAAACTCAAAGGAATTGACGGGGGCCCGCACAAGCAATGGAGCATGTTTTTCAATTCAATGCAAAGCAAAGAACCTTACCAGGGCTTGAAATGTCGTGAATCCTCCCGAAAGAGAGGAGTGCATTCAGGAATGCGGACAAAAGTGGTGCATGCCTATCATCAGCTCATGCCATAAGGTGTTGGGTTAAGTCCCGCAACGAACACAACCCTCGTGTTTAGTTGCCAAAATTGAGTTTGGAACCCTGAACAGACTGATAGTGATCAACCATAGTAAGGTGAGGATGACGTCAAGTCGTCATGCCCCTTATGCCTTGGGCAACACACGTGCTACAATTACCGGGACAAAGGGTCATGACCCCGCGAGGGCAGGCTAACCTCAAAAACTCGGCCTCATTTTGGATTGCAGGCTACAAATCGCCTGCATGAAGCTGGAATCGCTAGTAATCATCGATCAACCATACGACGGTGAATCCATTCCCAGGCCTAGTACACACCACCCGTCACACTATGGGAGTTGGTCATGCCCCAAGTCATTACATTAACCAAAAGGATGGGGATGCCGAAGTTTGGGCCAGTGACTGGAGTGAAGTCGTAACAAGGTAGCCGTGCTGGAAGGTGCGGCTGGATCACCTCATTTTCAGGGAGAGCTAATGCTTTTTGGGCTTCTTCGTTTGACACTGCATCCAGAAGGAAGCACATATGAGTGAAGCTCATAGATGTAAACACTATTTAGGGTCTTGACAGTGAAGTGATACCATGAGCTTATCATCCCATATCGGAACAAGTTGATAGAATCCCATCTCCCATTTTGCTCCCCATGTTGCCACCTAGGCAGGGACATGGGGTGGCAAAAAAAAAGAGTTAGGGTTTCTCTTATTCTATTTTGGATATATTGAGGCCTCCATCCCCAGTAGGCCTACATAATAGGCTATTAACTTATTTTATATATGGTTTCTTCCAGTATATTGGTGTTGGTGTAGGGGCAGGCCTCCATACCGAAGGCCTCCACGATGGGCTATTATCTCAGCGGTAGAGCACCCCCTGATAACTGCATCGATGTGCCTAGGCTATAGAGGCTCTCAGTCACATGGATAGTTCAATGTTCTCATCAATGCCTAACCTAGAGATGTGGATCATCCAAGGCACATTAGGATGGCATACTCCTCCTATCTGTTTGAACTGGGCTTTGGAATTGAACTTATTCTCAGGAGGATAGATGGAGCGATTCAGGTGAGATCGAATGCAGATCCAAATTTATATTCATCTTTGGATCTGGACGGTCCAGGGGGGGCGGTAGTTATCCACCACGGATCCTCTCTTCTCCAGAATCCATACATCCCTTATCAATGTATGGATGGAAATATCTCAGGCACATGTTAAATTTCAGCCTAGATGTGGAAAATATAGCACCTAACAATGCATCTTCATAGACCAAGAACTACAGGATCACCCTTTTCATTCTAGGTAGGGTGACGAAGGGATCATACCATTTGATCCTTTTCATGCTTTTGTTAAAGTTCCGTAGGAAATAGGAATCGATAAGATCTCCTCATTATTCTGTAAAGGAATAACATGAAATAAAATTCTATCAATTCATTTTCCGCAAGGTGAAGTGGATTGGATCTAGTCATAAGAATAGAAGAATGCTTGGTGTAAATAAAAATAACTCCTTGGTCTTTGACCCCCAACTATGAACGACCCTTGGATCAGTGCAACGGATGGGATGTCTTTATCCATCTCCTCACGGTGGGAGTAGAGCAGGTTTGAAAAAGGATCTTTGAGTGTCTCAAAGTTGGGCTAGGAGGGTCTTTCAACGCCTCCTTTTCTCATCAAAAGTGATTTCCATTTTCTCGTCGTTGGCTCGTAAGGAAATAAAAAGAAAAGGAAGGGGAACAAGCACACTTGGAGAGCGTAGTACAAACGAGAGGAAGTTGTATGATGCAGTTGGGAAGGATGAATTTCTCTTGAAAATGAATCTATTGATTGTCTTCCAAGTATTTGATTGGATAGTATCGCAAGTGTGAGGATTTAATTCATGGGTGAGGTCTCTGGTTCAAGTCCAAGATAGCCCAGCTACGCTAGGGAGAATCGTAGGAAGAAAAAGTAAAAGCGTCTTATTTTTTCATGTATGCTCCACTTGGTCCAAGTACGAAGGATATTGCTTAGTTGGTAGAGCTATGCCCATGCAATTGGTTTGTTTCCATTACAGGTTGGATGTATGATTTTCTAGGTGGTAATAATAGTATATTTTACCCAAACCGGTGGCTTACTTTTTCTCAGTAATGGGGAATAGAACCAAAACATGCCACTGAAAAACTCTATAGAGACAAAGAAATATGGGATGTCAAGAATGTAGAGAAGGTAGATTGGGTAGTTGGTTAGATCCAATATAGATCGTACATGGGTGATAGTTGGAGTCAGCGGCTCTCCTAAGGTTACTTCATCTAGTATCCTTGGAGAAGAGGATCAATTTGGCCCTTGTGAACAGCATGATGTACTATCTCCCTTCAACCCTTCAAGCAAAATGTGGTAAAAGGAAAATCCATGCCATGTACTAACCCCATCATCTCTAGAGGACCTATTCCTATTTAATTAAAGGATTACCTTGGTTTAATTCCTCCCTTATACGTTTATAAGGGGTTAGAGGTATATTCTAAGAAGGGTAGCATCTAGCCTGAGGATAACTTTTTGAAGACTTATCTACCTTGGCTTAGATTTTAACTTGAGCTTACTCCTTGCTTTATAAATATATAACCTATGTTGGAAGCGGAAATAATGAACACTTGGAATATGTTACATTGAGGTGGCATGATCTTATTTGGAGGCATAGTGTGACTAGGCATGATCCCTTTACAGTTTTCTATTGCTTAAGACCACACGTGGGGTACCATTGAGACTTTTAAATATTTTAAGGATACATGTCGGTAATGATTTGGGTGATGTGTCACATCTTGGCACATTCTATTGGTTTATAGGTGGAGTTATGAGTTGTCTAATCCACATGTACCCCTTGCTACGAGGAAGAGACTCTTCATCTTCTACACATGTGGACCGACTTGGGCATTTGGAACATGGTTTTTTATGGAGGTTTTTCCCTTGCTCATGGTTTTGGACAGTTATTTGGGTTATTTGATGGTATTGGATGATCTTTTGGGGTTAAACTCTTCACCTTCCACCCCCACTTGGAGAGAGAGTACCCAATATTGGAGGGCCTTTAAAGGCTACATCATCATAATTAAACTTGTTCATGGAGTTATTTTGTTGATGTGGACAGGGCGCCCTGCTTGAGAGGGTTATTCTCTTTGTACTTTATGTCTTAGAGTAGACCGTGTACTATTATTTTATCCTTGTTTGTGGGAGGATGTCCACCCTCCTAGTTTTGGGGTTTTTTAGTGGACTTTACAAATCTTCTCTTTTCGAGGTACTTGAGTGCCTCTCCTATAAAAGGAGATCTCCTCCTCATTTCATTCTCATGTTTGGATGAGAGAGAATTCCCCCTAAAAATGAAGAGGTGGATCCTTTTGGCACATATGTGAGTTATTGTAGTAACTTACATGAGGAATTGAGGCAAATTCTTACGTAGTAGATGGTGTTACCGGAAAAATTATCACCTCAAGGTACAAGGCTCATGAGGGGCCTAAATTTGGGAAACTTTGGAAGTCTCGCCACTATCACCTTAGCAATATCTTACCTCGCTTTGGATTGAAGAATTCCAACCCTAGGGGGGTCCCAATGTTCCAACACAAGATTCAAAGCATACCTCAAGTACTCAACCTTGGAACTAGGGTTTCGAGTATGTACACGAAGTGTTTTGCACTTGATCTTATGGACAAACAAGTCTAAGGGTAAAATATGGTCAAGGGGAATCAAGTGAAGCTTCAAAGAGCTTAGTGTTGAAACACAAGTATGGATCTTTCCCTTTACTTAATATTTTATTAAGAACATGTAACTTCTATAATAAATGAATAAATAAACCAGAAAATCATAAAATATATAAGTAGAAATAAACAAGAGATATAATCAGTGATTCATGAATGAAATAACTCAAAACAAGTAAAACTAATTAAATCTTCCACTTGTTCAATGTAATAACTAGAATTATAAATGTATAGATTACATGTAGAGAAATATTATTCAGTAATAAATGAGTTTTCATAAGTAATAAAATAGTTCCTAAAAGTTACCAAGGAAAACTATAGGATCTAGGGCACAAACTAGGCCAAAATGGTTATTTTTGGAGGACCAAATTGAGGGTAAAGGTGGGTTACCTTACTACTGTAAATAACTCAGTTTTCATACCAGAAAAAAATTATTTTATACATCAAGGGTTGTAACGAATGATCTACTACTCACATGGGGAATCCAGAGCTCGACCGAATGATAGATTGATGTGCACGTGAAGCCGACGATTCATCGATCAAAGTGGTATATCAAGCAACTCCATCGGTAACATGATGGAAGTAACCACCGGCCACATGAGCTTCACTTAATAATACTTGGGGCCACATGTCAAAAGTGACATTAGTATTTGTGTAGGTGGAAGGTTGAGAAGGTTCAGTCGAGCCAGGAATTTGCGGTCGTTAAAGACTAACATATTCTATTTCCCTTTGTGATCTTCAAGATCGCACAAGGTGCAAGAAGAGAGCATAATCAGAAATATCAAAGCTTTTTATTCAATTGGAATGTGGAATTTAAAAGACAAAACACAAGGATTTGATCTCTAAATTCATATTGTGGCTTTCAAACCTCTATCTGTTCTCCTCTTTTATCAACAATTATTTCTCTTTCTTTATCCTCCTGCAAATTATTAGTGAGTTGGGTGGCTCTTACTACACCATCAATAAAAAATTAAAAACAAAATTAAATCTAAAAAAACTTTATTTTATTCATTACCTACTCTACTCTACTGGAAATAGAAGAATTGATTAAGTGTATGCATATTTTGAGTGTAACTATGTGCGTAATAGGATTAAAGTGATATTCATGCTAAGTTTAGAAAAAAATGCATTAGAAATCATCAAAGCATGAAAAAACAGTTGTTATTTAATACAATTTAAATGTAAAGAAGGAATAAAATTCTTCAACCTCTTAATTACTTGTGAATTACTCAAATTGCTTGATTTTTCCTGTTGCACTCAAAGATTAGTACAATTTTTTTTTTGAAATTTTCTAAAATTTAATATGAAAAATGATTTTAATACGATTTTAACTATGAATCTAAAAATGAATTCAACTATAATTAATTTTCTCAACTTCAAAATAAAGACCTATGTGTACCTCCTCAGCAACGACGCCAAAATGTTGGGTGATTTAATGGTTAGTTAAATCCCTATCATTTAATTGTCAGCCTGGGGTTTCGTAAACTGACGAGGTATACTTGTACTATATGTACTAGGTGGTTATCTTTCATATTAGATTAATATAATGAAATTAAAAATAATTACAAAACAAATTAAATCAATCTAATTCGAGCCAAATCAAATTAAATATAAATAAATTAAAATCACACTTGCATAATTGAAATCACTCCACACTTGCATAATTGAAATGTTGAATTGAAATCACAACACACTTGCATAAATGAAATGCTGAGTTGAAATCAAAATCACACTTGCATAAATGAAATGTTGAATTGAAATCACGTTCACACCTGTTTAAAGGTAAATCACACTTTGCTGAAAGGAAAAAAACACACTTGCATGAAATGGAAACACATGTTCTGAAATGAAATGAAATAACATAACTAAACTATGTTGCCAATGTGTACAAATGTATGAAAACTAGGGTTGATGGGGGCCTTCCATTCCTCAGCAAGCACACTAAACAATTATCACATCTTGGAGATCAAAGTGGATGTATGTATTTCATAAAGTGATTTCAATATATTACAAGAAATATCTCTCCTCACTTTATAAACCACATCTTTAATGGAACTTGGAACCTCCATCTATCAATTAGCCACTAGCTACCTCTAATCTCTAACAACTAAAAATTTACAACCAACCATTTTCTACTTCAATTTACAACCCTTTGTGTGAAGGGTGCACTCCTATTTATACAAAAATTGAAGATAACTATAGATCCTCAAATCTTTCCTAAATTCACATTTATCTCATGTCGTTCCAACCAATCTCCTAAAAATATAAAATACAAATCCTCTCCTAATTCTCTCATAGTTTTGATAAGGACACATATCAAAACATCCATGATTATTCTCCTTTGAATGTGCTTACAGTAATGATCCATATCTTCTTCAGATATTCTACAAATCCTCATGAGTTGGAATTTGAAATTCGTATTTGTAGTTAAAAGGCCAAGTAGGACCCTTCTAGAATATCCAAGTGGGCCTACAATATCACAAAACTTATACCACTTTTATGTATATATGAAAACATGTTAATTTTATACTATCTAATCACAAATTCACTTAAAATGCTTAAAATAAATGACTTCGGAAAATATAATTCTAAACCAATATGATCATGAAAATAGTTACTTAATGTAGGGTTATGGGGCTATAGAGTTACGGGATGAGGGTAAAATGATGGAAATGAAGGTGAAATTGGATGACATTTTGGAGGCCCAACAATATTCTATCATAAAAAAGTTATTAGACAACTTTATTTTTCTTTTGACTTATTTCTAGGGATCGCTATATGACAAAAATAATCTTTTGTCATCTCAATTGAATTGCTGAGCTGATTTAGGGTTTGTTTCAAACATGGGCTAGAAGTTGAAGTATTGAAGTATATTCTCTTGTTTATTATCTAAATTCTAAATGCTTTAGCTACTATAAGTTTTTGTTATGGCCAAATTCATGCTTTTATAGAATTGGTTGTACTTTCTATCTAAGTTATGCATTTACATCATATTAGAAAAGAATTATGTAAGAGAATTTGAAATAATGAGAAGGATGGAAGCCATGAAATATTCTCCAACACCGAATAAAGAAGTTAATCTCCCTACATTAAGAGGGAACCTAGATAGAAGAACTCTCCCTGGTTAAGAGGGAGGGAATAGCATAGTTTTTTTATTAGAGAATACATTTTGGAAGATATGTTACTACATGTAAAGTAGGAAGAGGAATATTATCTCAAATATTCAACCGATAATCCTACTAAGATTAGTTGAAGGGAAACATCGAAACCCTGAAGGTTTTCTTTGATTATATATTTGAAAATGTATTTTTGATTGGAGTTGTGTTTGTACACGTGAATCCTTCGAAGGTTTGAATCTCATGTTGGTTACCAATCAATTTGATTGGGAGAGATTGGTTATACTTGATCTACTTGATCAAGAGGTGTTGAGGCTTTGTGAGTGAAGCATTGCCTGGAAATACATCAGGCTGACACTTTGTTTTGATTTCTGGTAGGGAGTGTGGCATCGGGTGGATAAGCACCTAGTTCCTTGGGTTGATGGGTAGTAAGTAAGTTTGATGGTACCTATAGAGGCCAAAAGCTTTATTCCATATTATTCCTACTTAGATAGATTGTCTTGGTTAGGAATCTAGTTTATGGAATTGCGATGCCTAAATTATTGAGTGACCATTGGATAGATTTCCCTAGTCAAGAATCTAGTCCATGGAATTGAGGTGCCTAAAATTCTTCATGGTTCACATAGTTGAGATCTTCCTTGTACTGGTGTATTATGAATACCTCCCTAGTTAAGAGGGAGTGTTGAAGATTGCAACTAGGTTCGGTCTTCATACATTGTATTTGAATCAATATTTATTGTACTTGTAAAAATAATAAATAAAATAATTTTACATTATTATTAAATGACTTGTTAAAGCATGACTTTCATGCTTGGGTCATATTGTTTTAGGTCAAAGTCCCCATTGTGGACTTCTAGGATTTATTCTAAATTTGTAGAGTCATTATATATTTAGATTGACCCCTATTGGGCTTTTCAATCATGTAATTACATCAAGTATCGAGTCAAGTATGATTTATGGAGCCTCTACATCAAGTCATCCTTAAAATGATCAAGTTGACCTAAGTCCAAAAATTCGAACTCATCAGAAGCCTATAAATACAGGGATATTGAACTCATTCAGAGACATCTCACTCTCACATAGAAATTCGATATCTACTGTTGCATCAGGAAAAAGTGTGAAGTCAAGGAAGGGGTCAAAATAAGTGTGGTTTTGGACAAGCTAAGGGATTGGAAGAAAATCAAAATTTTGGCATAACTCTCTCTCTCTCTCGTGTGCTCTAGTTTGGAAGATCGAATATCTTATTATTATGTTGCTTCAGTTGCTGCCAGTTACTGAAAAGTTTACTGCGAAGAGAATAATAGGTTGAAGTTTATTTTTTTGGATGTTGTTTCCTTGAGAAGTTGTATTGGGTCAAAATTGAACTCCTATAAGCAATATCAAAGTCTTTCCTCCAAGATCGAAGTTCCAAAACTAAGGTTGAAGTTCCAAGGTCGAAGGAAGTGATTCATAGTGTTGATTTTGTTTTTTTTGTTGGTAGATTGAGTAAGGATCAAAACGAACACTGAATTAG
>MU968389.1:7716094-7899786 GCA_034641835.2 Pinus albicaulis
TGTGGAAATTTGAAGATCAAATTATGGTCTCAAAGAATATATGAAAGGAAAAATTACAATGGAATTCCTACAGTGGTTTTTTCCCTTGTTGTTGTTAAACACCATGTTGAATCACACACATGGTGTATGAGGAGAAGAATGCACACACACAAGAGACAACACACAATGAAAGATAAGCGTGAGGCTTTCTTATTTTCCATTATACAAAGATGTACATTTATAGTACAATGGTGTGACTCTTGGTTTCATATTCCAAGGTCACTTGGACTCCATTGTGACTTTTTGCATTCCACACCTACCCATGTGGGATTAGGTGTTCCAACATCCCCCCTTAATCCGAAGGGGTATGTGTGAGTCCAAGAAAAGAGTTGTAATACAAATATGCAAAGTATACATGGCAGCACTTGGGCTGAATCAACTCTCTGAAATGTTGGAAAAAAGAGGTGGTTTTAGGATGACCACAAACACTAGAACGCAAAACTTGTTGCAGTTCCCGGAACTCTTCCAAAACTGGCAAGAAGCTGAAGGCTTCTGCTAGAGGAATTGTCCCTCATATAAAAGGGAGACCTTCGACCTAAAAGAAGGGAGGTCTACTACCTGTGGTGGTTTTAGGTTGTCCACCAACCAAAGATGATGGTTTTAGGTTATCCACCAACTGAAAATGATGGTTTTAGGTTATCCACCAACTGAAAATGATGGTTTTAGGTTATCCACCAACCAAAGATGATGGTTTTAGGTTATCCACCAACCAAAGATGATGGTTTTAGGTTATCCACCAACCGAATTTATGCTCATGGGCATCCGTATCTCTGGCTACATCTCTGACTCTGGAATGACGAATTGTGGCTCAAGCTCGCTTGAACTGCTGGCTACAACTCTGAACATGGAATGAGAGATTGTGGCTCAGGCTCGCTTGATCTGTCGTCGAAGCTTTTACATGACCACCATTTTCCCCCCTGTCAGGGAAAAGGTGAGATGATGGCGAAAACTCAACTGCAAGTTTTCTCAATATCCATGAAAAAGTTCTAACATGTGTCGTAAACATCTTCTTGGCTGCTGATGCCCATTGCCAAGAAGCGATCCATCCAAGATGAATCTTGGTTCTTGCAGGAGGCTTGTGTCTGAAGCATCTGTCTGAAGAATGAGTGTTCCGACCACAGTGCTTGCATGGATGAAGATCAAAACAGTGATCTTTCATATGGCCAACTCGATCACAGTGTTGGAATTTTACAATCTGGTGTTGTTGTTGTGGAGTGGGATCTGGAACAGCTGCAGGTGAACTGTCATACATGAATCCGGCACTCTGAAATCTGATGGGCTTTGTGTAGTCTGGAATATGAAAGGTCACATCCTTGTCATATCCAAGACCAGTTCGGTGCTTGTTGTGGAAAAGCTCTTCCCAAGGTCTGATGATGGGCTTAGGAAGTGCAGGCTGGACTGCTGCATCTGTATGTAAATTTGCTTTAGTACAAGGAACTGAATGTAAATCATCTGCAACTTTATCTTCTTTCTTCTGATGAGAGTCCTTCACAATCTTCTGAATAGAAACAGGTTCAAAATGGTGACTCTTTTGCTGAAGTTCGTCTTGTTGAAGCTGAGTTTCCAACTGCAAAAACTCAATCTTTTCTTGTGCGTTTTGCAGGCATTTTTTAATGTCAAAAAAAGGCACTTTTACTGATCTTATCAACAGTGGAATGTATAAGAGTGTTTAGAAACTCTAATGCATCATCAATTTCGGCCATTGTCTCAAAAAATAGAGACTCAACAATCTTAGTGGAAGCAAAATTTTAACTCAGATCGGACCAATAATGCTCGCATCTGACAGTCATTTAACACACTACAACCATACAACTCACTGTGGCATTTTCTTTTTATAATTCCTTTGTCTCAGTCCAACAAAAAAAGATTATGAAGCACAAATAAACAAAGACTAATGTGCTGGAATGGTGCCTGGAGAAGCAGAACCTAGATCCACCTGTTATAGCTAAATGGTTTGAGTGATGCTGACTGCTCATAGAAAACCTTCACACAACGATGACGTAGAAGAACATAAAGACAACAATACAATATTATTCCATCCAGAATATGATTCAAACTACGATATGATGTTGCTATTGTGCACAAATTTAGTTTTGTGATATTACAAAGAAAGAAAACTCCAGGTTTGATCTATGGAAAATAGCTCGTTTACTGTTCAACTTCTTAGTATTTAGTTTTACCACCATGGAATATTTGTACACAGAATTGCACAGAGCAACACTACAACCCCCTCCTTCTGCGTTGTTAAAAAACACCTACCTCGAAAGGATCTTGTTCCTAACACCTACGAATGTCGATGTGTTGGCGTTTTTTTTTGAACTCAGATCCTCCATTCACAAAACGTTTTATCACACACTTGTTGATATCGTCGAGCGTGTAAATAAGATGACGAACCACTGAATTCATTGCAGATACGTTTCTAAACATTTCAATGCTACCGCAACAGTGCAAAATCCTAAACTGGCACCTCACAGCAAGCCTAAAGGCCTTCTCGAGGTAGCATCACCCCCTTAATGCCCAAGCTCTTGACAGTCCAACAGTTCACAGCTCCAAAATATTTTTCATTCCAGGTTTGTCTTCAAACTAAATGAGAGCACAAAGCCGAAAATTTCTTTCGATCCAACTTCAAGAACGCACAAAAAGGCTTACCTGCATCCGAGAAATCAAAGAAACGAAGTCTTCACAGTGGATTCGAGACCATTTCTTCAGATCGAGACTCGGGAGCATCATGAAGCATCAGTCAAATTTTGAAATTCCACCCGACATTGCAGGGAGGAAGTACTGTAGACATGATTTGGAGATCAGAAATGACTGGGTCCATGTCTTGCAATGTAGTCACTATCTTCCATCTCCTCTCCCAGAAGGCACATCACTTCCTTGTGTTATCTACAGCCATGGAAATAGTGGAGCGAAGGGCTATATCAGTGAGGAAATATGAGGAGAAACCGAGAGTGATGGGGAGGCATGGTGACGGGTCTATATCTGAGTTGCATTTCAGAACTGTAAGAAATATTGGTGTAACAAGTGGCAGAGATTTTATTTATAGAGAGGGCGGCATGCAAGAGAACACATAGGTGGACTGAATATGGCTCACAGGCCAAAAAGATTGCTGATAGAATATCAAAATGCACAGATCTAGCCTAGTATGAACTCAACAGCTGGACAATTATTGTCTGCAAATGAAGTGATTGGCATGGTGGACACCGGTAGGTTAGACAGGTAACGCACGCGCAGAGCAACAGAGTTTCTTCACAAGGAATAAATTCTGACAAGCATTTATATTAATAGCACACTGTATCAAGAATCAAATCAAGGATGTGCAAAGCCGTTTATGACAGACAGCAGCAAGAGCGTTTGTTGCAAACGTAGAAGAATAATTTTCTGACAAATTAACACATAAACTCACAATGGTATTGAAGCCATTTGTAATCACACCATTTTATTTTATGCAGTATCTTGCTCCGGTCTTCACACTGATTCAACCTTCTCCACACCAAGTAGAAAAACAATGTTTCAACGCATAAGCAAGTTAGACATACGCAGCAGAAAATCTAATGAAGGGCATAAATTTCCATAAACCTATGGCTCTCACTCAAATTGGAGCAAGGCCAGCAATCGCCCGCTCTGATACCATGTTAAACACCATGTTGAAGCACACACATGGTGTATGAGGAAGATGAGCACACACACACAAAAGGCTCAACACACAATGAAAGATAAGCGTGAGGCTTTCTTATTTTTCCATTATACATGATGTACATTTATAGTACAATGGTGTGACTCTTCGTTTCACATTCCAAGGTCACTTTGACTCCATTGTGACTTTTCATATTCCACACCTACCCATGTAGGATTAGGTGTTCCAACATTTGCTAGCCTACATCTGCTTTCCTTGATCTATGTGCTTTTGCTTTGATATTTTCTTGATGAAATAAGAAGAAAGAAGATAAGAAGAACATAATAAGAACTAAATAATATCACAAGTAAATAATCAATATTAAGAGAATATTCTTTTCCTTTTTGATTCTCTAACAGATACTTCAACATAACTAAAACAACTCTTCGTAGAGAGGACAGTGATAATGAGAACAAACATAGATTACAAAATTCAAAATAAAACTGTGGACTTGGCCAAAGATATACTACCTAGAAACATTTATATCATAAGGCACATAGAAAATTGACATCATATAGATATGCTGAGGGATCCCAGTCAAAAACTTCAATTTGTATTGCCTCATTTGTATAATCATGAACATTCCTCACCATAAGGGAGTTGCCGAGATGTTTCTCTACTATGTCCATTCTTCGGCCCAACTCTCAATTGGTGATGGATGTGCTCCAAAGAATGAAGGAGATCTTCTTGATGCTACTACTAGTAAATTAGTGTGCACCCCAATAAGAATTTCAACTTCCAATATGGGTTGATAATTTGCATGTACTAGTTAAAACAACCCATGGTGTTCCTTGTATCTGGAATCTAGTATGCCCACTCTACCACGAATTATGTATCTGAGAGATGAGTTATGTGAGTGGAAGCTTCTCCCTTAAATCAAGTACTTTCTTCTTAGATAGGGCTTGACATCAAGTCCGGTTATTTTAAAATGAAGTCCTTGAAATAATGATACGTACATGTGTGCCCCCTTTAGGATCTTTCTTGATAATATGTTTCCTCCCTCCAAACCTGTGTTTGTTGACATGGAATTGGGCTAAGAGTAAGCTTCTATATGACTTATAAAATACATTGAATATAGAATAATATATCTAAACCATTAGTGCTCTACAACACCAAGAGAACCCTAGCCTATCAACTTGTAATAGACAAGGGATAATGCAAGAGAATTTCCAACCCAACCCGGCCATTAGGGGGTCGTGTAATGGCCTCCAACACCTTTTCCAACACATTAATTGACACCCGCAAAAAAAAATTGAATTATAAAATCCCCAAGATATTCGAGGTTGTGAATATGAACCCAACAACAAGGACTATGAAAAAATAGGTAACAAGAGGGGGGCGAGGACACAATTATACAACCAAGCTATAAGTTCAGAAATTCCACCACTATGACTAGGAAGGATGGTACGACTCCCTTGTTTACACATGCCCCGCATACATATAAGACCCAACATAGATTTCCACCCTTTTTCCCTTAGAGAACATAGATAATTGATGCCAAGGGAATGTGTTGTTAGACCAAATGACAAGGAATGTAAACATACAAGCAACAAGTGAGGGATGAGGACACAATTATACAACCCTACTCTAAGTTCAAAAACTCCACCATTATGGCCAGGATAGAAGATAGGATTATCGTGTTTACCATGCTCCACAAGCATATAATACCCAACACAAATTTCCACCCTCGATCACTAAAAACACTTACGGGAATTAATGTGAGGAGAGGGATGCATCAAGCATGGAATCAAATGAGAAAACACATCGAGGGTAGGGGTAGAGAAAACCAAACATTAGTCCCTCAAATTTTTCTAAAAATACCACCCCAATGACTTACAAGAATGCTTCAAAGTATCAAACAAAGACATAGACAAATCATAAACTTGATAAAATAGATTGAAATAGGCAGAAGCTTTAAAATTATGGATGTAAAAATAGAAAAGGAAATGAGGTATAAAGACTTCACCATCAAACCCAAGGAGATTGACCAGTACCCAAAGCTTCCTCACACCGGAAAACAATAACACCACTATAACAGACCTGGGAAAAAGATTCATGTAATACAATTTAATAAAGGAAAAAATAAGACAACATTTAAGGGACACTTATTCCAAGATGAATTTCGGGAAAATATATCCTAATGGGCATCACTAGATATGTGGTTATGGCTAAAGAAAATTGGCAAAGGAAAATGCAAAGGCATAAAAGAGGAAAAAAATATTTTTGGCACATTTATTTATGAAAATAATGGAAATTAGGAGAAAAGGAAGGTAAAAGGCCACAAGTTGCATGTGATGAGGAAAATGAAGAAAATAGGGGCCTCATTGATAAAAAGGCCTATGAGGATCAACCATTGTGACAAGTAGTAGGAAAGCAAGCAAAGGAGGGAAAAGGAAAGGAAAGTAAGGGAAAGATCAAGCAAGGAAGTGTAGGATCTAGAAGCTTCAGCAAGAATACTTGTAGGTAACATATTGCATGGGTGATTTCCTAGCTAGTTTGGACATGCATGGCTTATGCATGTTGGTATTTGGTTCTCTTATTGTCGGTGGCATGGTTTTTTTGGGTTTTGACTGCGGATTTTAGCCTTGCCTTTCCTTTTTTTGGATTTCATGGTATGTTGGGATTTTGATCTCATTTTGAGCATTGGAATTGTCAGATGGATTTTGAAATTTAGGGTGGATATGGTCTTAGGTTCATTCCCAAAGGCCTAGGAATCCCTTGATCATTTTTGGCGGGATACATAGTAAATCCTAAGGGAGGTGTCTCAGTTTAGGGCCTAGTTATTGGGTGTGTGTTATATTATTTCCACGAGATCTCGAGCAATGCCCCAGGAATTTTTTGTTAGACCCTATATTAGGTGGAGGACCCGCCTATGGTTTTGTGCATGGATTTGCACATGGTTTTCTGGGGAAGCTATGACGAAGACTTTGTGGGTCAATTTAGGGAATTTTTACCAATCTAAGTCTCCAGTGAATAAATTGTTCTTGAGAAAAAAACTATATAAGATAAGGATGAAGGATTGAGACTCGGTGACAGAGCATTTGAACGCCTTCAATACTTTGGTAAGTTACTTGTCATATGTTGATATTAAAAACTCAGATGAAGATAATTGCATCAGTTTTTTTTCTCTCTACCAGATTCATGGGATAATTTGGTTATTGCAATAGGTAACAATACAACTATCTTGAATTTTTATGAAATTATCTCAGCCTTGTTATCGGAGGAAATGAGACAGAAAAATATGGAGGGCCAGAATGGAGATGCCTTAAATGTATGAGGAAGGTCCCAAAACATAAACAAAAATAATTTTTTGACTGGGATATCTAAATCTCTAGGAAAGACTGTAAGGTCTGCTGAAAATGCGGAAACGAAGGGCACTTCAAAAATGACGATAGATCTAAATCTCATGAGAAAGGAAAAGGATCTGATGATGATCCTTCTGTAGAGGTGAAAACCACCTCAGAGGAATGTGGGGATGTGTATTTGGCTTCTTCTTAAAATACACATGTAGATCATGAGGCATGGTTGATTGACTCAGGTGCATCCTTTCACTTCACTCCCCATAGGGAGTGATTCAATGAGTATGAGAAGTATGATGGTGGTGATGTCTTCTTAGGGGATGATAAGAAGGCAATAATCATCGGAAACTGAAATTCAAGCTGAAGCTACAAGGTAGAACGATTAGAACACTTCCTGGTGTTCTGCATATTCTTGCATTGGCTAGAAATCCAATTTTTGTAAGCAAGATGGATGATGTATGTGTAAAAATAGTGTTCAAGAAATATACCTGCAAGATGGGTTGGGGAGAACTGGTATTAATGTGGGGAGTTCAGATTGGAACTTTGCACAAGCTTCTAGGTAACCTTGTTATTAATTGGTGCAATAGTTTTGTGGTTCCTAAAAGTGGAGCGGAAAGCTTAGCAGTCTCTGGAGAAAATACCATGGCATCAAAGGCTTGGACATATTTTAGAAAATGGCCTTTGGATACTGCATGGTAATGGTATGTTAGAAGGTATGTCTAGTTTCTCTTTAGATTTTTACTTTTGTGACCATTGTGTATATTGGAAGCAGAATAGGGTGGGTTTCCCTTTTGGTGCTAAGATGGTGAACAAGATATTAGAGCTTGTGCATAGTGATGTGTTTCGAATTGTGTTGGTTCCATCATTGGGTAATTTTGTGTACTATGTGTCATTTATAGATGAATTCTCAAGGAAGACATGGATATATTTCCCAAGGAAGAAATTTGAAGCCTTTGACAGGTGTAAATAATTTAAAGCTCTCATGGAAAACCAGCCAAAGAATAAGCTAAAGGTGTTGAGGATAGATAATGGTGGAGAGTTCTACAAGAAGGAATTTGAAGGGTTATATAAGTGTGGTATAGCACATCAGAAGACTACTCCATACACACCTCAACAAAATAGAGTTGCAAAAATAATGAACAAAACATTGATGGAAAATTCAAGAATCATGCACAGTGGTACTAGGTTATGACAAGAATTCTCGGCAGAGGCAGTGGAGACTGCATGTTACCTGGTTAACATATCACCTTCATTAGCGTTGGAGGATAAGACTCCACATGAGGTATGGACTGGTAAGAAACCCTCTCTTTCACATCTGAGGGTATTTAGATGTGACGCATATGTACATGTTCCAAAGGTGAAAAGGACTAAGTTGGATAATAAATCTGAAAGGTGCATCTTGATTGGGTATAAGGATGGTTTGAAAGGTTACAAACTTTTAAACCTAGAAACAAGTAAGGTTGTGTCCAACCAAGATGTGGTGTTTAGAGAGGTGAAATATGTTGTTAAACATGAATTCTTACCAAAGGAACCTGAGAATATAGAGTTTGAGCTAAAAGAGGAAGAATTGGACTCTACAACAGAACAAGATTCAGAAGAGGAAGAGCCACAAACTCCAACTGTAAGGAGATCAGATCGACAAATAAGGCAACTAAAAAGGTATATTCCATTGTTTTCTGTTCAAATTTTGTTTTAACTATCACGAACGATGATCCCAGAACTGTCAGGGAGGCAATGGATTCAAAGGATGGAAAACTCTGGAAGGAGGCCATGGTTGATGAAATGGCATTCTTACACAAAAATGAGGAATGGGATCTGGTGGAGTTACCGGCTGGAAGGAAACCCATTGGAAGAAAATGGGTGTTTAAGAAGAAGATGAATTCAAAAGGAAAGGTGGAGAAATACAAAGCTTGGTTGGTAGCAAAATGTTATTACCAGGTGTCGCGAATTGGTTTTGGTGCTAGTTTTTCTCCTGTTTCCAAGATTACTTCTATTAGATTACTTTATCTGTTGTTGCTTCATTAGATTTGGAGGTAGAGCATATGGATGTCAAGACAAAATTTCTTCATAGGGATTTGGAAGAGGAGATCTACATTAAGCAATCTGAAGGCTTTGTGGTGAAGGGAAAGAAATAACTGGTATGCAGGTTAAAAAAGTCTCAGTGTGGGTTAAAACAATCACCAAGGATGTGGTATAAAAAAATTGATACCTATATATGGGGACTTAGCTTCACCACAAGAAAAGAGGATCACTGTGTGTATTTTAAATTAATTAGTGACTATGTTATTTATTTGGTCTTATATGTGGATGATATTTTGCTGGTTGGAAATGGAAAATAAATTATCAAGGATTTGATGACCCAATTGTTCTCCAAATTCAACACGAAGGATCTTGGTGCTAGAAACTATATTTTTGGCACGTAAATTAAGAGAGATTGGGAAATGTGGAAGCCCTGGTTAAACCAAAGTGTTTCACAGGTTTAATATGAAAGATAGTAAACCAATGAAGGTTCCCATTCTTGTAGGTGTAAATCTATTTATTGAACAATGTCCCAAGACACAAGAAGAAGATGAGGATATTTCTCGTGTTCCATATGCAAGTGCAATGGGTAGCCTGATGTATGTGATGGTTTGTACTAGACCATACATTACACATGCAGAGGGAGTATTGAGCAAGTTTATGTCAAAACCATGGAAGGAGCATTGCATAGCATTGAATCGATTTTTCAGATATTTGCATCGCACTAGTGATTATGGTTTGTGCTACCAAGGAAGAACATGATAGGACAAATTTGTGGACATCTGTGGGGTTTTTTATGTAGACTGGGTTGGATATTTGGATCAAATAATATCTACAAGTGGGTATGTGTTTAGCCTATTTGGAGGTGCAGTCAGTTGGATGAGTAAAAGATAGTTTGCAGTGGCTCTTTCAACTACAAAGGAAGAATACATGGCAGCCACTCTGTTGCACTGAAAATTGTCATCTTGACATTATGCTATGTGCATGAGCTCATTATCACTCATACTTCCTCCTTTGTAAGTCTAACACATCAGTTCCTCATGTCAAGCCTTGAAAATAATAGAAAATTTCTTAAAAATCTCCTTAACTCTGGTATCTCACTTTCTTTGTATCTTGCCTGCAGTCCCGCACCTAATGTTCATGAATCCTACGTACCTGAACGCACTTTCTCTATGTTATGGGTGTGGACCCCTGTAAAGATTAAAAAGGCGCAAGTAAAGTCAAAAAATCTCACTTTCAGTAAATTCTAGAAGCCTCTAGAAAGAATCTTGCAGTGGCAGAACCGCTCTTTTGAGGTTCATGTATCCCTTACCTTATGGAGCTAACCCCTTGATGTGAGGAGCTTATCCCTTTGAAGGATGATTCTATCCCTTCATAGTTGGAACTGAAGCCTCCTATTTTCCACTATAAAAAGAGGCATTGGGTAGCCTCAAAGGGAGTTCAAGCTTTAGAATTATTTGAGGTTAAGTGTTGTTGGGATTCAGACTCATTTAACTGAGATTTTTGTGAGGAGAGATCACATACCTCTATCTATCTTGATTGGAAGAGTGCAAGGCTTGCCAGAGTAGAGGAGATTCCTGCTTCGAACCCTAGGAAGGCCTGTTCAACATCAAGGCTAAGGTTGTAAGGTTTTCCTTCTTTCAAAGTTAGTACAAATGAATTCATTTTTCTCAATAAGCTGTTAATCAACTGTTTATTTCATGGATTCCTTGATCACCATGATAAGCATGATTTATGATGTTTACTATACAGGTGCTATTTAATGTTTTCTTGTTTGTGACTGTAGGTTTATGAAGATAACTCCTTCAAGTGCATGAGGGACGACAACTTCGAACAAGCATTGGATCTACGGTAAGTTTTTAACACCTTCATAGTATTCTTTTGTAAATCGCATATGTTTAGAGAAAGATAGGTTTATTTGGTTGTTTGTTGCTAGATTACCTTTTCGTACTAGGGAGATCGATCTTGTCCCCAAGATTGATTAATCCGCCCAACAAATTGGCGACTCCACTGGGGAAAGAACTTGTTGTTTTTGGTTCTCTTTTATTTTGATTCGAGGAAAAGTTTTTCCTGGTTTTTGATTCATGGATATCTGCCTGGGTAGCTTAGGTTTTCTCTGTTTTTGAAAATTTAGGAATATTTTATGTTTTTCTTGAAATTTTTTGGGGACGACACTTTGTTCTTTTGAACAGTGCGGGCAATTTCGCAATTTCCTTAAGTAAACAGTGCGGGACCACACCTGTTACTTCTGGGAGCCTGCAGACCCTGTTAAAATTTTGAAAAACTCCAGATTTATTTTTCCAGTTTATCTTTAATTTGATTTAGAATTTTTAGTATCTGCCCAGATTAGTGTTGTTTCTATCAAAAGCCTTTTGTGAATGAGTTCCAACAGTATTTGTGTTTTTGATGATTTTCTAGAAGTTTTTCATTTTGGACTGCTTTTCACTTGGTCTCTGTAGTGATTCAAAGATTGGAAGTTGAAATACCTCATTTTACATTGGTCTTTTTTTCTTCTTTCTGAGTCTGACCTGGTTGTGAAATCCATCCTTTATTGAGAAATATATCTATTCGTTTCTTTGCAAATCTTCGAAAAACTTTGTTATAGGTTTTGAATTTCATTTTTGTAAAAGAAAACATATCTGGATGTTTTTTTATTTGTTTTTTATTCTGGACAAATAGATCCTTAGTTTACTGAACAACTAAGTAAAACATTCTTCAAAAAATATTAAGGCTTTTATTCAATTAGATTTTTAAAGTTTGTAGATCTCAAAATTAGTTTTGTAGTTTTGAGTGCTTTTAAAATTTGTAGATTTCTTTTGAAAGAAAGTTGTTTTTGTAGTTTCAAGTTTTTGAAAGAGAAATTATTTTATTGTGAGCTTTGATAATTTGTCTCGTTTTGAGTTATTGTTGAAAAGACAAAAATATTTTCTTCCAGTTATTCTTTATGTTCAAAGAAAGACTTGTCTCTTAAAAGAATTGCATTCTCGAACTCTTTCTTTAACTAGAATTTCATTGAAAGGAAACGAATTGATTATCAATTTTAGGTGCATTTTTAGTGTTTTTGGAATTCGAGTCTTCACACCATCAAAGTTTCATTTCCATAACTATTGAATTAAAGAAAAACTCATAAAAGTAACGCATAATTAAAATTCATCTAGTAATCTTTTTATTTATAAGGCTCTTACCACCAATATAGCTTAGGCTAGTATCTTGGAGTAGGGAGTAATTAACTCTCCAAGATAGTAAAACCAAACAAGTAGATAAATATTGCGGTAGGAAATAAATCCAATTGTAATTGGTACAATATGGGAAGCTTCTCTTAAAGGATTTAACCACGAGATCATGTCCAAACCTTTGAGACAATCAATTCTGTTTCATTGGGAATGATAGAAGATTCTGCGCACATTACAAATGGTAAACCTTAGATTAACCATTATCGAGGAGCCTGGGGTCAATTGTCGGTAAACCTCAGATTGACCATGTCGAGGAGCCTTCAAGGGGATTGAGCTTTGTTACTTTGCCCTTGCACGTGGGATCGGATCGTAGACTATTCCCCCAGTTGTATTTTTTATTGTTGGTAACCTTAGTGTCCATAAGCTTAAGATTAATTCCTAAGGTGACGGTGAAGGAAAGATCTCACTGTACCAGGAGCAGACATCAACTAGACTCACTTGGACTCTCTGGGGGGTTATCTTCACACGAGATTGTTTTGTGAAGAAACTCGTGCCAGTCTATTTCATTAAGCAGGTTGTCGGGGTAATTGTTCCAACGCCCTTTCTGTATTAAATTTCTACTAAGTTGGATTTCATCACCAACTAGTGTTTTTTAGTATGGGAAGTTACTGTTTGTGTGTGGTTTGAACTCTTAGATTTTTAGGCGTGTGATTCAGTTGTTTTTTTCTTTAGAGACTTTAGGTGTTTTTATTGAAATTTTCTTTGTTTGCATGTGATTGCTTAATATTTAATCGTGGCAGAATTACCAAGACAATCCCGAAGACTTCAGGGGAAGCCTCCTGAATATACACCAAGTCAGCTTGAAGGGCTGCGTGCTCTAGTATCATCTAGTAGTGGTATAATTAGATCAACAGAAATTGGAATTTCATATATAGTTGTTCATCCTGATCATCAAATACCCACAACAGAACACATTCAAGAACCAATTTCAGTTTCTGAAGTTACTGGTAGTATTTATCCTTCCATTGAACTAGCTGACGAACCTAAAATTTTTGAGCCTTAAACTGAACCTTCTGTTTTGGAAACATCCTCAGGATTTATTACACCAACTTCTAGCGATCCGGGTTCACCTAGGGTAAATAAATATTGTTACTGAAGATCTTCCATATGGCATCATTTCTATTAAAGAGCTTACTAATCCAGATGAAGAGTTATCTCTTCCCGAATCCCCTTAGTCTTTAAATCTTAGGGAGCATGAATCTATTTTCTAAAGCCTTATTCGAACTAATGCTTGGTATCTATATTTGACAAAAAATTTAGAAAACCTGGGTATTGCTTCTTCTCTGCCTCGAATTCCATTTCATCCTACGCCCAGAGGTTGCTATCCTTCATCTATCATGGCAGGAGAGTCATCTATGTTTTCCCAGACACCGAAATCATTTTTACACGGTGGTCCTTCTGTTCCTTTGGGATATTAGGCTCTGTCTGGTACTTTCTCTAAAGCAGCTCCTCGACCGATTGAACACGTATTATCATCTGGTCTTAATGGAATTAAAACTGAAATGTTGAACGCAGAGAAAATATTTATGATGTCTGGTAATATTCCGAATCCTCAACCTCAAGGCAGTCAGTTATCGCCTAGAGGACAATTTCATGGTAGTCAGTGACCGCCTGGGGGGCAACCTCAAGGTAACTTTTTCCCAGGACAAACTGTGGCATCATATTATTTTGGAGAACAACCTCAAGGACAGTACATACCTCAAGGTTACCAACCTTCAAGACAGTACATACCCCAAGGTCAACCCCAAACTCAATATGTTCCTCAAGGTCCTTATCAACCCCAACTTCAGTACGCACCTCAGGGTTATCAACCTCAAGGTCAATACCCAATTCAAGGTTTCTAACTGCCTTCTGGTCAATCATCTGTACAAGGAGCCAGAAATTTATCACTTACTTATCAACCCTACGTTCAACCAGGCTATGGTACTTATGTTCAACCTTCTACGGGACAATACCCTGGAATGAATATGGTGTGGGATCCATCCCAATATCAACAGCCTATGCAGCCTAATGTGTAGTTTTCTTCTCAACCTGGATAGCCTTTGGTTTCTGGTCCAACCCAGCAACCTGTCCATCCTACTATTCAAACTCCTGCACCTGGTTCTGTTCAGCAGTCTGGGCCTAGTACACCTCAGACTTCGCCTCAAACTGCTGCAACATCTGTTCAGCCTATAACACCTGTTTCTAGAGTATCTGTAGCTCCGAGTTCTTCTATCCCTACATCCGTGCAAATACCTCAAGTCTCTATACCCCAGTCAAGACCTTCAATTTAGACTTCATTCCAGATACCTGTGGGATGAGCTGGTACAAGTATGATTGTCACAAGTCAACTGTAATTCACGTATCAACCGTACCAGGGAAAGCCTCAATTCGGTCCCGTTTCACAAAACCCATCTTATCAGTATCAACCGTACCCTGGCTATACTTATCAACAGCCTCAACAACCCTAGTTTGGTTTAGTTAATCATGGTTACCCGAGAGGTTACACAATTCCTAATGCAAATCCGATTCCCAGTTATCCTGGGTATCCTTCTCCCGGAACTGCTTTGGCTACTCAAGGTTTTTGCAACCCTAACCGTCAGTTACCATTTATTACAACTTTGGACTTACCCGATTTGACACGCCTTACGAATGATCCAATTTTCTATTATTCGTACTAGCCACCAATGCCGCATAAGTTTCCCAGTGATATACCAAAATTCGAGGGTAAGTCAGGAGAGGATCCATCAAATCACGTTATGACTTATCACCTCTAGTGTGTGTCTAGTTCAATAATTTATGATTCAATTCGCTTCTATCTTTCCAAAGAACTCTTATTAGTCTTGCTGCCAAATGGTACATTGAGTTACCACGAGGCTCTTTTAATAATTTCATTCAGTTAGCAACTGCCTTCTTGACTCATTTTCAGTTGCCTGTCAGATACGACAATGGCACGGAACTATTGACTTCACTAAAGCAATCCATGTCCACGTATATTTCTGATCATATTCACGAATGGCGATGTAGAAGGCATTTAGTGAAAGTTTACATTCCAGATCAAATTTTGGCGGAATGGTTTGTTAAATCATTGTTACCCAAAATCACTAAAGATGTAGCTAAGGCTGGAGTTGTTACTGAGGAGCAAGTCATTTCTCAAGCTCAGTACCTTGACCTCGTCTATATGCAATCAGGTACTTTACATGAAAAAATCCCCGATCTTCCAAAACAAGGTCAAATAACTGCAGCTCCTTCAGGGTCTCATGCCAATGATGGTATGATTGGTATAGTCAATACTAAAAGTAAGAAGAAATCTTAAAAGAATTCTTCTCCTATTATAACTTAACCTGATTCCCCGAAAGGAGAGTCTTCCCCTGAAATTTCTGCTGACATTCATGTCGTAGAGACATCTACATCCAAATCTAAATCTGACGGTAAAAATAAAGGGAAGAATAAAAACAAAAAGAATTCAAAAGATAAAAATGATAAAAACGAATCCAATGATGAAAAACGCAAACCTCGTTATCCTTGTTACATTTGTGATGAGGATCATTTTACTAAAGAATGCCCACATCAAGCAGAGGTTTCGAAATTTGTTAAAGTTTCACAACAACCTGCTATCTTGAATGATCCTTTTCCAACTCAAGATAGTAAGATGATTGGTTCTATCTCGAATGCCTCAGAAGAACCTATTATGATGATGTCTCATGTTAGGATTGCGACGTGATCACAAGATTATGGTAATAAGAATCCTGTTGATGGTGAAGAAGCAGAATCTTCTAGTGCAAACACATCAACTACACCTCCTCTTGTTTCTGGTTCACTACAGATCAAGAAACCCAATCTAGACTTAATAATCAAACCACCTGCTAAAGGTGTTCTTCGTAAATCAGCTTTCAATCCACATGCGAGAGCTGCTCAGAATTACAACATTGTTGAGGACTTAGCTATTTCCCCTTCAGCAATGTCAGCTTTGGAAGTGCTGCAATCATGCCTAGCGCAGCGTAAATTACTTTTGTCTGCCATAGGAGCTATCGATATTCAAGACTCGAACCTAATAATCTTCGATTTAGAGAATAGTACACCTCGCCTACCTCATCAAATGGCTTTCCAAATTCTAGTATTAGTCAAAAACAGACCGATCTTTCGGACTATGATTGATGATGGAGCTTCAACGTGTATTATGTCGATCCAGTGTTGGAAATCACTTGGTTCTCCTACACTCAATCAGTCTCCGACAATTCTAAAGGCTTTTGATAGATGAGGTTTCCACCCTCTTGGTATTTTTTAGGATTTACCCATAGGGGTCGAAGGTAAAACTGTAAATCTAGATGTGGAAGTGGTTGATGCCCCTCTAAATTACAACCTTCTCCTGGGTCGCAGTTGGTCTTATGCTATGAATGTTGTTGTTTCTTCGGTCTTTCGGCTTATAAAATTTCCACATCAAGGAAGGATCATTACAATAGATGAGTTGACTTATTTTTCTTCCGGTCCAGCCTCTACAGAAACAATCCAGCACGTCGGTCAAGTGGCTATCCCTTACAAGGATGTTGGAGTAGGTTTGATTAAAGATTCTGGTTTACTAGGAATTTTTTCCTTTCCTCCTCCTAACGTATCGCCTTCTATCGCAACTATTCATATGATTCCATCAAATACTATTATGTTTGATGATCCTTGGATCATACCTTCCGACTCCGAGTTAGATTCATTTGATGGCATGATGCCTTTGAGTCCATTTGAAATTGCATATCAGGTTGTACAGTCACTTTCCGACCCTTTTTCAACCAAAATCGATCGAATGAATGGGATCCATGAGGAATCACTTTCTATATCTAGTTCAGCCACAACAACATTTCCTGATCTTGTTCATACTGATGATCAGATTCGTGAACTTTTGTCTGTTAATGATTTAACATGGGAAGATCTACATCATCGATCTTCATTTTTACCTAAGCTGGATCATTTTGAAGATGATTTCACTTCTATTTTTACTGCTGAAGATGTCAAAGAACCGCAAAATCCATTGCGAAATTCTGATTCTGAGTTAAATTTGGAAAATATCTCTCGAACGATTCCAATTGACATTTCAATAAAGCCATGAATAATTGAAAACATTCATATAGGTGCTTGTTGTATGGAAGATGAAATTCAAAATTATAAAGCCCTATTTCAAGAATTCCATGATGTGTTTTCTTGGTCAGATGAAGAAATGCCAGGAATCGATCCATCAATTTTCGTACATGAAATCAAGACTTACCCAGATGCCAAACCTGTTCGTCAACGTCTACGTCAAATACATCCTAGAAAAGTTGCTACTATCAAAGCCGAAGTTGAAAAATTACTTCGTGCAGGTTTCATTTATCCAATTCCTATCGAATATTGTTCTTGTTAACAAAAAACAAGGAACGATAAGAGTATGTATCAACTATAGGGATATTAATCGAGCTTGTCCTAAAGACAATTATCCAACCCCCTATATCGATCAAATAATTGATGATTGTGCCGGCAGTGAAATGTTCTCCTTTATGGATGGTTTTTTCGGTTACAATCAAATAAACATACTCCCTGCTGATCAACTAAAAACAAATTTCATTTGTCCATGGGGGACATTTTCTTATTTCAAACTACCCTTTGGATTGAAGAATGTTGGGGCAACTTTTCAGAGGGCTATGTCTTACACATTTCATGACATTAAGCACATTGTGCAGCCTTATCTTGATGATTTACCTGCTCATTCATCACGTAGGGCTGATCATCTCACTCATTTAAGAGCTATCTTTATGAAATGTAGGCATTATCGAATTCGGCTGAATCCACACAAATGTGTTTTTTGTGTAGAATCGGATCACTTACTGGGATTTTTTGTTTCAAAAGAAAGCATTCACGTTGATCTATCGAAGGTCGAAGCTATTGTCAATCTTCCTCCTCCTTCAACTCTGCGCCAACTCCAAAGTTTGTAGGGGAAAGCAAACTTTTTACGTCGGTTCATTCCTAACTACGCCGAGCTAACAAAGGGTTTTACCCAGTTGTTGAAACAGAACGTTCCATTATTTTGGGATGAGATCACTGATCGATATTTTGATGCACTTAAACACACGTTGACCCATGCACTGTTATTGCATCCTCCCAACTACAACCAGGACTACGTTTTGTACCTCGCCACCTCTCATTCCACAATTGGGATGGTTTTAGTTCAAGAAGACGAATTCAACAATGAACATGTGATTTACTATCTTAGTCTAAATCTGCATCCGACTGAGATCAAATACACACATGTGGAGAAATTGTCCTTGGCAGTTGTTCAAGCTGTCCAAATATTTTGACACTACATCTTATTACGCAAAACCACAGTAATTTCTAACCGTAATCCTATGATGTACATTTTAACTAAACAATTTCTAGGGGGCAAGTATTCCAAATGGATAGTTATCCTGCAGGAATTTGACTTGGAATTTGAAAAATCCAAGGCAAAGAAATATTTGGTTTTTGCCGAGCTGATGTGTGATTTCCCCTCTACTGATACTGAAACTGTGGCGGAGTAGCCCATTGCAGACGAATCCTTGTTTCTTATTAGTACACTTGATCCATGGTATGGGGATATTATCGTTTATCTCCAAACCCAATATTTTCGGCCTGAAATCTCACAATATCAGTGACGGAAAATACGTTTCCAATCCCAACAATACAATATTATTGGTGATACACTCTATCGTTGTGGAGCAGATTCTATTTTCCGACGCTGTCTTACTCATGAAGAAGCTGAGAAGGTTTTAAATGATTGCCATTCTGGAGCATGTGGCGGTCATATGTCTGGGTATGCCACAACCCAAAAGATATTGCGCACTGGTTATTTTTGGCTGTCGTTATTCAAAGATTGTATCTATGCAGTCTAGAAATGCCACAATTGTCAAGTTTTTGATCGTAAAATGTGTGCGCCACCCGCTCCTCTTCACCCTATAATTGTTGTCGTTCCTTTTGCAAAGTGGGGTTATCACATGTAACCCTCACTCAGTCGAGGGGGCATGCATACATTATCTTAGCGATAGATTATTTTACTAAGTGGGCCAAGGCGATGCCTACATTTTTCAGTAGACGGCAAGACTGCTGCAACTTTCATATTAAATCATATAATTGCAAGATTCGGTGTTCCTCAAGCCATTATTACAGATCATGGAAGTCATTTTTGGAATATCATGATGATTGAACTAACAGATCAACTTGGCCTATGCCATGATAGTTATACTCCATATTATCTGTAGGCTAATGGTCTAGTTGAAGCTATCAACAAAGTTTTAGTCGCTATGATCAGACGAATTATTGGTATTCATAAGTCGAATTGGCATTCCATGTTATTTTCAGCACTTTGGGCATATCGGACCTCAATAAAAACATCAAGTGGTTTCACTCCCTTTCAACTGTTCTACGGTTTGGAAGTTGTGTTTCCAATTGAATGCAAAATTTCATCATTGAAATTAGCCATAGAATTACTCCTAGCTACGTCTGAAGAGGAGAAACATTTTTTGTACTTGGCTCAGCTAGATGAGAATCGACGAAACGCTGCAATAGCAAACGAGACTCATGTCAAACGAATAAAAGCTCAGTATGATAGAAGTATTACCCCTCGTAATTTTTCAGAAGGAGACCTAGTCTTAGTGTACGATCATGCCAACGATAAGCTAGGAGCTAGAAAATTTGTGCCCATGTGGCATGGTCCTTTCATTGTTAAGCAGAAGCTGGCAAAAGGAGCCTATGATCTGATAGATTTCGATGGTGTCTCTTTAGATAAACCGAAAAATGGGCTTTATTTGAAGAGATATTATGCTTAATTTTGGTGTGGAGATTTATTAGATTAGATTTCTTTACTGCTGGTGTGTCTCAGATTAGAAAAGCATGCCTAGTTTAGAGTGTGTTTTTATCACTATTCCTGCTTATCTAAGTTTTACTCTTGATATTGCAGATGTTGACGTCTCTTCAAATCTACATTGGTTTTGTTGATGGTGCTTGTCATAGTACACGGAACATTTCTTCCACAGCTTGGGTTATCTATTCACCCTCTGACGAGTTAGTATCCATGCATGGGGTAAGCCTCGGTCAAACAACGAATAACATTGTAGAGTATAGTGTAGTGATTGAGTTATTATCTGAATCCATATTGTTTGGAATTCAGAGTTTGATTGTTAGGTTGGATTCTGAAATTTTTGTATTACAACTTAATAGGGTTTATGCCATTAGAAATTCAGTGTTATTACGATTATTTTTAAGAGTTTGTCTCTTGGAACGTGAATTTTATTACATTGAATATCAACATATTCCAAGACATTTGAATACATTAGTAGATGCAGTTGCTTCTAGTATGATAAATCGATGTTTGCAATAATCAAAACAGTAAATTAAACAACATTCATAACATGTACACAGATAGCCAGTAAATAGTGATATATCATAGTATAGAAGTGTTTCAAAAAATATACATCGTCTTCGATCATAGGTTGGAAACACCTTATGATCGACAAAAATGATAATACAAAAGGTCAAAAATATGATTCTATGACACGATCATCCTATCACTGATGATGATCACGATAAGAGACCACTACCCGGACCACCCTACATAGGAACCTCCTAAAAGGTCCTGGGACAACAATCACATATCTTTGTAATCTGAGCGGAATATCATCTATGTCAGACTCTGGAATGTCTAGAGTCAGGCGCTCTAGGTGATGCTCTAAATCAGACAGAATATCTGCTGATTGGCCCTCTAGGGCTGGTGCTGCGGCAGTTGGATGCCTCCTGTCATAAGGCTGGAGATGGGCTGGTCGCCGTGGGCCCACATCAGCATTTAAAAATTTTGGTTATTAGTTTCAAGACGATCAAAATAAAAAAAATTGGAACTTAGAAATTGTTGAAAATGATTTTTACCTGTTTCATCCCACTGTTCCCTTGCTGGGAGAGCCATCTCTCGGTCGCCGCGAACATCTATCCCGGTGTATGGAAAATCCTCTACAACAAAAATTTGGCGTTCCAACCAATGAAAATATGTAGAAGGAATTCAAACAACCTCGACGCCCTCAGTAGCATGATGGGCCATCAATGCAACCCAACGAACCATCCTAGGTTCTCGAGGTCATCCAACATCAACCAGAATGTTCTGCGGAGCTAACATGGGGATCCTCTCTAGAGCAAAGGTGACTACAATGGATCCATATTCAAAGTTATTTAGCTTTCCTTTCTTTTCTCTGGTTAGTTGGCCTTTTACATTGGCCAACATAGCTTCACACCAGTTGAAAATGGTGCCTCGAAAACAATCTACAGCAATGCGCATCTGGGAACCGGTAGCCACATGCAATGCTGCACTCCCACACAGTCTGGTGACAGTAAATGCAATAACTTTAAGCTCGGGACGAATGATAGTTTTTATGTCAATCCATTTGTCCCGGGGGTTTGCCTGATCATTACAGAACTCTTTTCGAAGACTAGCGACAGTCTGGCCACCTGGCCTAGTCCCAAACAGAGAAATTTGTTCGCCCCTCTTAGAAAAACTAGTCAAAAAATAGATATCCTCCAACTCAATTTCGAGCCGGCGGCAGCCAATAGTGAAACACTGGTCCTGTACATTCCACCTGTTCACCAGCCATGTTAGGAGGTCTACTTGTGCCCTCATGCCCTGAATGGCCCAGAATTTATACAAACTGCATGCTCTTAATGCTTGCATTGTAGGCAAATGAAGCATTGTGGAATCATCTACATCTTCATGCTCATGTTCTCTCCAAATTAGCATCTTGTATATCCTACAGTGCATAAAAAGATATATTAGAACAAATTAATTTGAAAAATTTTGGGTGGAAGTAAAGAAATTTAAGTTTGAAATTTAATTGCGCGGGGTCCACACTTTGTTCTCTTACACAGTGCGTAGGAACACACGGGCACTGTGAGACAAGTGCGGACCTACGACTTTTTTTATGTAGGAAAAATTCGGGGTCTGCAGGGCCCGCGTGTTGCACCTGCGGACCCCCGCGGTCGATTTTTTAAACATATTTTTCTCTTAAAAATGAAATATAAAGCCTACAAATGAAATGCAAACAAATGAAATGCAAGATTAGGAGGTCGTGGATTACCTGGAGCTGATGGTTCTCGATTTCGTTGGATGGATTTTCCAGAATATTCACAGGAACTTTTTGACCCAAAGGCTTTTAATTTTCACTCTGAACTCAAATGGTAAAAATGAAGTTAGAAAAGTCATTTTTATAAGTTTTTTTCGAATAAATGAATTTTTAATTTGTTTATTTTTCACTTTAAAAAGGCTATTTTTGAAAGCATTTTTATTTATCTTAAACAGGTATGTGTAATGTTTCAAGTTTTTGTGCAGAAATTGGATTTTTCAAGAGAATTGATCGTTTTTCAACAAAGAGCATACTTTTATCACTTTTTCGGACTCTTTCAAAAATTTACGGAAAAGCGAAACATTGGAGTCTTCGTTTAAGCCCTTTTCAGACTCTCTAAACATGAAAAGATTGTCGAGCACTTGATTATTCGAACTCGTTAAAATAAATAAATTATTATCCCTTCAGTATAAGTTTACCCCTTTTACAGACTGAAATGGATCATTTACGAAAAAGGTATATGTTGACTAATTACGGTCAATAGAGTTCTCTCTCACATTATTTTATCCTTTTTCGGGCCCGAGAGACTAAATTTACAAAAAAGTACACCCATGGAGTTTTCTTAAGTTTTTTCTTCTGACTCCCTAAAATTGAAAAACACCGAGTTTCTCCTATACTAGACTCGTTAAAATTTAACAGTAAAGGACCTTTTCAATTTTAAACAGGAACGAACCACTCCTTCTTAGGGTTCAAATCTTAAACTAAGTTGGACTCATCTAAAGGATGAGCTTATAAACAAGCAAATGTTATCCTCCTCAAGCTTGTCAAAAATAAAGAGGTACTTGCCAGAAATGGTGGGGGAAAAGAGAGAAAAATGGACTTGTTTGTTGTATTCTGATTTTTTGAAAAGCCATTTAACCACTCTTGAACACGACACTTTTCTTCACCTGGGTTGGGAAATCCTTTGCCTAACAGTTAATCAAACCATATTGAAAGTCTTCAGCCGGTTTCTGGGTATTAGCTTTGGGTCAATTATCACCAAACCATCTACAGTGTCATTATGTGTTCAAGAGGACAGTTCAAATAAACCATTCATCTGAAAAATATCTGTCATCCATTTGACCATCTCTGAGTCAGTCCTTGCCAATACATTTCTTCAAAACTTGATCTATGATTTTGTGGTATGGGCCTGCCTACGACGGATCACTTTCTATCAACAACAGCTCATTATCTAGGAATTTGATCTAGAAATTATCAGTACCTTGAAATTTGCATGCCTCAATGGCAAGTTTCTCGCCTTCGACGACAGGTTGCATCATTGACCTTCGATCGAATGATTCCATGACATGTTCGACTTCAGCTCATTCATTCACATTTCATGGATTGTACTGAGTAATTTGAGAGCTATCGACATTACTGGTGGTTACTCTCACACTTTTTAACAGTTTACATCATTGACTGGTAATCAAGTGGTTTCTACCGTGTTCGACTTCGACACATTCATTCACATGGATAGAATTGTACTAGTTCGAGATGCAGAAATCAAGACCCTAGATCTAATTTCTACCATCCAGGGTGCGAGGAATTTTGTTATCATTTATATAGTAGACTATTCATAAACATATGGTTGCGTCCATATTGTGTCTACACATGTCTATTCTGTTGATGTATTCAAAATCGTTCCCATATCAGAACAGTTTGAATAAGTTTCTAGTTAGTTTTGATCTGAGTATGGGAATGCCTACCTCAGCGATGATATGTACATATATTTTTCATTGAATGTTTTTACAAGTTCCAACTGGGGTGTCCATAGGATGATCCTTGAAATGATAAAGTATTGCACTCTTCATATATGACAGACTTCAGCTTCATCTATTCCAGATTTTTCACTTTAGGGGGCAATCTGTTGCACTGAAAATTGTCATCCTGACATTCTACTATGTGTATGAGCTCATTATCACTCATACTTCCTCCTTTGCAAGTATAACACATCAGTTCCTCATGTCAAGCCTTGAAAATAAGAGAAAAGTTCTTAAAAATCTCCTTAACTCTAGTATCGCACTTTCTCTGTATCTTACCTGCGGTCCCGCACCTAATGTTCATGACTCCTGTGTACCTGAACGCACTTTCTCTGTGTTATGGGTGCGGACCCCTATAAAGATTAAAAAGGCGCAAGTAAACTCAAAAAATCTCACTTTCAGTAAATTCTAGAAGCCTCTAGAAAGAATCTTGTGGTGGCAGAACCGCTCTTTTAAGGTTCATGTATCCCTTACCTTATGGAGCTAACCCCTTGATGTGAGGAGCTTATCCCTTTGAAGGAGGATTCTATCCCTTCATAGTTGGAACTGAAAAATCCTCTTTTCCACTATAAAAAGAGGCATTGGGTAGCCTCAAAGGGAGTTCAAGCTTTAGAATTATTTGAGGTTAAGTGTTGTTGGGATTCAGACTCATTTAACTGAGATTTTTGTAAGGAGAGATCACATACCTCTATCTGTCTTGGTTGGAAGAGTGCAAGGCTTGTCAGAGTAGAGGAGATTCCTGCTTTGGACCCCGGGAAGGCCTGTTCAACATCAAGGCTAAGGTTGTAAGGTTTTCCTTCTTTCAAAGTTATTACAAATGAATTCCTTTTTCTCAATAAGTTGTTATTCAACTATTTATTTCATGGATTCCTTGATTATCATGATAAGCATGATTTATGATGTTTACTATACAGGTGTTATTTAATGTTTTCTTGTTTGTGACTGTAGGTTTATGAAGATAACTCCTTCAAGTGCATGAGGGACAACAACTTCGAACAACCATTGGATCTAATTTTTCAACACCTTTATAGTATTCTTTTTTAAATCACATATATTTAGAGAAATATAGGTTTATTTGGTTGTTTGTTGCTAGATTACCTTTTGGTACTAGGGAGATTGATCTTGTCCGCAAGATTGATTAATCTGCCCAGCACACTCATGCAAGAAAGGAAGCAGTTTGGTTGCAAAGATTTTGTTCAAGTATGGGGTTGGTGTAGTGAGCTATAAGGATAGACTGTGATAGCAAAACTGAAATATTGTTGGCTAAGAACCTTGCTTATCATTGATGCTCAATATCTCTTTTTGAGAGGTATGGTTGAGGATAAAAACGTGTTGCTAGTAAAGGTGGACACTTTGAATAATTTTGCAGATGCATTGACGAAGTCTATGATTAGTAAGAAGTTTTCTTGGTGTATAGAAACAATGGGTGTTGCAGGGTTTTACCAATGACTAAGCTCTCATGTGCCCCCCTGTGGAAATAAAACCAGAATGTTGGGTGTGTTTTATATTCTTTGCACGATTAGAATAGGCATGAAGCGGGGGGTGGTAGACCCCCTTTTCTTGCATTGGGTGAAACAGGGGGCCCCTTGCACGAGGTCTGGGAAGCACCCCAGGAAAGTTTTTTTGGACCTTATATTAGGTGGGCAGACCCACCTATGGTTTTTTGCATGGTTTGCACATGGTTTTGGGCATGATGGTTTTATGCTCCTGGTATTTTGTAGATCCACTGAAGGGAACTATGGTTATGTTCTAATCCAGGGTTAATGGATTGTGATTTATGAATGTTTCGGCATGTATATATATGTGTTGTAACACTAAAAGGAATATAATGATAAATCAAGTTAGTAGTCCCAGTTTGGGATCCAGGGAAAAATCTCTATGTATATATGTTTTTTGTTTTATGCCCTCGCTATTGTTTATCTTTTGCTTTTAATAATTTGTTTGTAGATAATTTATGTACGGGGTTAAAACCTACACCAGTGATCCAGGATTAGATTGTGGTAAATCCTAAGAGACATGGAGACAGGAAATTCCTCAAGGATAGTGATCGATTCTAGATGACATTCCAAGTTCGGTTTGGTTTTGGTGTGATCATTGTATGGTGAGGGTGGAGGTGGTTTAGCCTCCGACTTCCCTTGGTTATATTTTGTATTGGTTTATCCATGAGATCTCACATTCATGCTTGGAATATGGCACAAGGGTGACTGGCTGAAGAGAGATTTGGCTCAACCATTTCTATGGTCAGGTGGTAGATGGAAGTCTCGAAATTGGTCGATTATTACTTACGTTTAATGGAGGCTAAGTTTTATTTCTTTTATACATATTATATGTGGATTTAATGCTTGTTATCTCATTGTTATTTCCATGGTTTATGTTGGTTATAAGCATGTTTAAATTATTGTTTCATGTCATGGTTATTTCATGTATTTACATATAATTTCTAAAATAATGGATGCAAGGCCTAATTGATGTCATATATATTCAAGGAAGAGGGTGGTGATCATTCTATCTCATAAGATTTTTCATTCATTCATGTTTTGTCTTATATCTTGGACCTGTGGATTTCATTCATGCCAAGTGTTTGACAAAATTTCAGTCCCAGATGGGGATGGTTAGTCCTAGTCCTGGAGTCAGTTTTTGGTATTTGGCATTATCGTCATGTGTTTAATGATTTTTCAAAGCTACCAGAAGTTATGGGCAGTGTATGTGATTTTTGGCTTTAAAAGTGCCTTAAATCCTGTGGATACAGGCACAGGTCTGGGAAATTGAGTCTTTGGATGCACGCATGCCCATGTTGTGGGTGTGTCCAGAGCCTCCCATATGCACCCTTTCCCATCTTGAGGGAGTTTCTAGGTGTTTGAAGGCCTAAAAGTCAGTGGGACCCAGGGATAAGCTAGCTTGAGGGTTTGGATAGCCTCTGGGGGTCATGTAGCAGGTGCAAGGGAGTCTGTGTTATGGTTTTCCGCATCGATTCCACTTCCTTAAAGTCACCAAGGAGGTTTAGTTTGCTCTTAACTGCCCTCATCTCATGTTTACCCCAGTTGGTCGGTTACTTGGGTAGATGTGAGGGGAGGCTTGTGTTACAAACACCACCTTATTTTCTTGCATGTTACAGACATTAATAGACTCATGAATAAAGGATAATATACTAAATCAAAAACTAAGAAGTGAAAGGGAATTACCTATAGAATAGATTTTTTCAGAGTGTGAAAGGAGAAAGAAGCCCCTTAATACTGCAAAACCAATTGGTGTCTCTCAGCCTCAATGCATTTCAACCCCAAGCAAATGTAATTACATCGCCACCAAAAACATAGTTACTTTTCCTTTCACCTTCCCATTTTACACTAGGAACTACAGGAAGATATGTAACAAGCCATAAGCAAGAGTGTTGTGTAGGGGATACACCATGTGGGAGTTCTTATTTCCATTCTTTTTCATATGAGTAACAAGCTCGAGAAGTGTGCTCTCAATGCACCACCTCCAACCTTCAATATTGCGCTGAAGCATTTTTCAATAATGAGATGGATCATGTAGATCATGAGTGTACATTAACTTATGTGAGGGCATGTTGCCATGTCCCCTAGTTCTCAAACTAGGTTGGACGACAACAACCTACCTCCCCCCATCCATCTCGAGAGTCACCCCATCTGCAGAAACAAATCTAACCAATTTAAAATAAGTAAATTAGTAATTAAACAAATTCAATCTTATTCTTCTTCTTCTCTTTAAGGAAATTACTTAACTTTTTTAATAAATAGTGAAATGTATTTTTTTTTAAATAAATTAAGAAATATTAAATTTAACCTATTTTTAAGAAATAATCCATTTTAAATTGATTTAAAATAAATAAATGAATAACTAACAAATTTAATTTATTTTTTAATAAATTAATTAAGTTAATAAAGAGACCAACAACATATTTTAAATAAAAATTCTTAATTTTAATATATCTTAGAGATTTTTTTTCATCCTCCTTGGAGTAGTTCAATTAGTGATGGTCTTGAAAATGAAGTTAGTGATGATCTTGACAATGGAGTGTTATGTATGAGGAGGTTTGAGGTTCAAACCTTTGAATTCACCTATCCTTGTTGAAGGGGCATACATGGGAACTTAGGGGTTATAGTGGTAGTGGTTGGAATCAACCTATATCACATGAGTATGTTTGTTGAAGGAGCATATGTAAGTACCTAGAGGTTATAGTGGTAGTGTTTGGATTCGACCCGTGTCACACAAGTTTGGTTGCCGAAGGGGCATACATAGGCACCTAGAGGTTATAGTGGTAGTGGTTGGAATCCACTTGTATCTCGCACGTATGCTTGTTGAAGGAACACACCTAAGCATGTTGAGGTTATAGTGGTAGCGATTGGAATCGACCTGTATCACGCGAATATGCTTCTCAAAGATACATATATAAGCAACTTGAGGTTATAGTGATAACAATTAAAATTGATCCATTTCATAAATACAAAACCAACACACTGTCATTTTTTCTAAATAAATAAATAAATAGTTCAACTTCCAAAAAATTCCAACTTCCAAAAACAAAAATTAAATTCATTTTAAATTATTATATTAATTTTATTAAACAACCAATTATGAATTTAAAAAAAAAAAAAAGATTTTAGTTCAACTTCCAATTTTTTTTTTTTTTTTTAACTTAAAAAAATAATAAATTTATTACTATAATAAATTTTAAGTTTTATAATATCGTTTTCAACTTCCAAAGTTTTAGATTATTTTAAATTTTATTATAAATTTAAAATTTATAATAAAATATTATAAAGTTGACTTATTCAGCGATTTTTTTAATTTCCAAATCCCATTGTTCAATGTCATAGGTTAGTGTTCCAAATCCCATTCTTCGATGTCATACACTTAAATAACAACATATTTTAAATATTTTAAAATGCTGCCGTTAACATCAAATAAACGCATGACCGAGGGACGGTATGTATGACTATATATACGTACCAGTGCGGACATACTATATTAAACTCCTATTTTTAATGGAGTAGTCTACCGAGCCCGCGTTTTGGCCCGGAAACGCTGCCCACCGGAAAACATTTCCTGCCCATCGCCGAGACCTGACATCCTCGGAAAACATTTCCTGCCCATCGCCGAGACCTGACATCCTTTCTGACATCGCCGATTGCCCTTGGGATCACCGCGTGACCCTGTCAGAGTTGATAATATAACCGCATTCATCACCTTGTCAGACCCACCGCCGCCATTAAACATAATGATCCATCGCGCGCCCACTGAAATTCAAATTTGTATGTGAAATTCAAATTTTTAACCCGGCCCAGCCTGGTAGACTACGTTCAAAGTGACTACAAGCCACCGATTGATGGAAGAGGCCCGCAAGATTACAGACCTCCCATGGATGGAAGCCGCCGATGGATGCAAGAGGCCCGATTCATGATTAAGATATACTGTTTAGACAGTAAAATAGCATGAATACCGTGCTTCACGAGAACCGGTGAGTCGTCATTTGGATCATATGACTTTGGACTTTTGTGCAGAAGTTTCTACAGCTTGAAGCACCAGACAAGTTGTGCTTTACCTCTCCTCTTCTGTAATTATATGATTGGTAGCAGAGCACACGACATGAGATGCGACATATGTCATGGTGTCGAGTGATTCCATTTGCTCAGGTATTTAAAATTCAATGTGAGATTCAAGTATGGCCTACACACTGAAACTCGGTTGCAGCAGGACGGTGAGGCGCAACAAGATATACGACACCTATTCTACCAAGGGGGAGAGCAACTTCTTTTCCGATGGAAGTTATGAGCCATAATTGTGGATACACAATTCCTCTCATGCTACTAAATATTTCATCTCACCCATGGCAGCCAAACAACAATACATTAGTCTCGATGACCTTCGTTAATGTCTCGAGATGAAGATTTATATGGATGGAGGGAACGGTATTTTCTCTGTATTCAAGATGCCCAGAAGCTGCTGAGGTTTTCTTTAAGCTTAGCTCTTGAGGTCAGACTATATATCTACATATGCCATGCAATATATTTTAACCTATTGTTTTCATTGTTTAAATTGTTTACAGTTTTATTTTCTTCTCAGCAACTTTGAGTAGTTACTTACTCCGAAGATCACACTTTTGCATATATTATATCTTCTGTCTTGTGCGTTTGCAGGGTTGCATTTACAGGTCATGGTAGGTACAACATGCTGCTACTCTATCTCATCAGCAGTTATTTTATTGTGAATACCATTTATTTTCTGCGCTGCGAGCCAGGTTTACAATGGCATAGTCACGGTTTCGGAAGAAAATTTTAATCATTCCTTCAGCAAAAATGCTGAGCATAATGGAGATTTCTATATTTTTTTTGGTTTTCAAACATAAGAGGAGAGAAAATACTAAGAGCGAGAAACAACTGCTATGTAGATCTTTGAGAGTGACTGGCGAAATGCGAAAAATTTTGCTTTTTTTAATGATGCGTAATGAAACTTTTACAGGTTCATGGGTTCATAAGATGTCCTAAGTTTGACCATTTGTAATTTTGCAAATGATTTTTAAAGTTTGAGTAGTTGTGTTTTAATATTATTATGGGAATATAATTGTTTTATATAGATAAAAGTATAAGTTTTGGTTGTGATGATTCAAGGAATAAAAGTGAGGAGCTTATATTTGATTTTATTTCTTTTTATTTGTTATTTTGAAATTTGAATGTAATTTTTTTATTTTATTATGTTTTTTTTTCAATTTTATATTTTGAAATAATTTTATTAAATATATTGTATATTTTTGAATATTTTTGGTGGGAATTTATTGGTGATTTCTTTATCTTTTGTTATATAAAATTTGCTTTTGACTGTATATATGGATTCATCATGAAAATTTTTAAAACATTTTGATTATAAAGAATTCACCCAACAATATTGTAATTCTAATAAATCTTTATTAAATTTTAAGTAATTTTGACTAAAAAATATACAAAAAAAAACATTAAAAACATATTATAAACTACAACAATTTTAATTAACTTTAAAATATTAAAATTAATATTTTTTAATCCATTTAAATGTATGATTAACTAGTAAATTAATGCAAGGGAATTTTTTTAAATTAAATTTTAAAGAGCATATTGAATCAAAGTCCTTAGTGATTTAAGAAAAAAAAACACAGCCAATCTGCGATTGAAAATTTTAAAAAATAAGAGCAAGGAGCCACGAGATGAAATCAAATACACAAAATTCTATTTAAAGCAGGTCCCATGTAAATAGGTGAACATAAAAATATATGATCCACTGTAAATCGGCAAACCTAAAAATATATGACCAACTGTACGTAAATGCAATGACAGTGTTTCAAATTAAATTTAAAATGAAGATTGATACAGTCCTGAGTAATTAAAAAACATTACACAACCATCTACCATTGAAAAATTTAAAAACTGAGAGTAGGGAGCCACAAGATGAAATCAAGTATACAAATTCTCTTAAAGACATTCAACAACAGATATTTTTTTATCATAGAATTAAAATTTCACTCAGATTTCAAGAGCTTATGAAATTCGTAATTGAATAGGATTCTTCAATGTGGATTCTTAAACAGCTGGATTCTTAAAGAGATTTGCGGTTACACCAAAATTTAGAGGTGTAGGGAAAATTTCAAACCAGTAACTAGGATCGATTTAGAGGTGTAGGTGTTGGTAAATTTTCAAACTAGTAACTAGTATCCTAGAATTATGGATTTTATAGAGGTGTAGTAATTACTACGACACCTCCCTCAAAAGTAACTTAGAAGAATCGAAACTGAGCCCATACCAAATATTAGTAAACTTTCAACCAATACAAATTCCCACAACAAGAAAAGCTCTCTTTTAGCACCATAAGTTAGCACCACTTACGTTATGTGGTGTTAATGTGATGTAAATGTTTATGTATCGTATTATAAATGGAATATATCACCATAAGTTAGCACCACTTAAGTTATGTGGTGTTAATGTGGTGTAAATATTTATGTATTATATTAAAAATGAAGTATATCACCATAAGTTAGCACCACTTAAGTTATGTGGTGTTAATGTGGTGTAAATGTTTATGTATTATATTAAAAATGAATTATATCACCATAAGTTAGCACCACTTACATTATGTGGTGTTAATGTGGTGTAAATGTTTATGTATCATATTAAAAATGAAGTATATAATCACCATATTTGATGGACAAGTTAGCACAATTCTTACTATGTGGTGTTAAAGTGAAATAATTTTTTATTGATCTTATTGGAAGTGGAGTATATCACCATATATTTAAAGAAGTAGTGTATGCTATATTGTCAAGTTCTATAAAGTAGGGTAGTTAACTTTGTGTTTGCCATGTTGGCATGTACAAGTGGATTTATTAATGTGAATTGTCACCATAACTATAAAAAAATTACAAATATTTATATTATGAATATATAAATTAGAACTAAAGTCACAAATATTTATTTTATAATATTTATTTGTTTGTCATGTTTACATGTAAAACTAAAATTCAAAGTAATTGTTTTCTAAATATTTTATTTCAATTATTTACTTTTTATATTATTCTCATGAGAAAATAAATACACAAAACCATATTACATAATTATTTATTTTATGAATAAGCGAATTAAGATAAATATTATTATATTATTGTAATTTCCAAATAAAATAAGGGTGAATTCGATGGAGTTGGGTTACTCTTTTTTGGAAGAACTTCTGTTCCAAAGGTTGAAAATGTATCTTTGTGAGGGTATTTTTTAAGCCCTCCTTCAAAGCTTTTAAAAGGTCCATCTAGGACTAAATAAAACCCTGAATTAAACTACATAGCTTCATCGTGCTATGGAGCTTGATGGAGACACATAGCTTGATAGAGCTATAATATGTACATGTGCCATTAAATTTTGCTTCAACTTAATGATAGTGTTTTATGGGCTCATGGCATTGAGAATCCAATAGTATTGCATATGGTATAGTATGGTTTGCATTTTTATATTATACTTAGTATATTTTTTATTATTTCATTACATATATGTATGTATCTAATTTTAGAATTTGTTATTGTTATTAGTTTTATACATTTTATAGATTTTTTTTTGTAAGCTTGGTAGGACTCCTTTTTCATTCATTTTATAAACAAAAAACTAGATTTACCAGTTTGGTGGTCTCAACCTGTCTTTAGTGAGGAACCCAGTGTATTGGCCACCTGATGGCATGGTATGCCATCCAAAAAAATAAGGTTTTGAGTCTGTCATACCAAACAAACAAAGCCTGGATACTCACACATATAATATACAGTTTCTCACAGATTGACTAACATATTTATTGGATCCTTGAAATTTAAATGTTAGCCGCATATAAATACTAAGCAAAAAGGCAGATTAAAATAGTCATGAACTACTCAGCCTCGTCTAGAACCGAGGCTGACTCCACTGGTGTCAGATCCTGAACCGAGGTACCAGCCTGCTCAAAAGGCTTGGAAATACACGGGAGGTGGTAGTCAATACGCTCGAGGCGCCCATCCTGTTTCCTCAGCTGGAAAGTGATCTTATCAAACTCACTCTTGTAGTCTGGGAAGTCTTGGGCTAATTTCACTAGGCTTATAGAGATCTGCTCCAAGGCTTTGCCAACGATGCTCTTCATAGACCAATAAAGATACAGTGTCTGTTTGAATTATGTTAGTCTGCCCCTTGTTTGTCCCAAATATGGTATTAAACCTCTCCATTCCTTAGTATCCATCTTTGTCTCTGCATGTCTATTTATGTCAGCTTCCCATTTTTCAATGAGCTTTTGAATTTCCTCTGATGTGTTCTCGTGGTATGCTTTCGCTGCCTCTTGGATCACATCGATTGCAGGCCTCCTTCCTCTCAGCTTGCTCGAGGGTGAGCTGGGTTGGGCTTCTACCGCCTTCCCTTTATCTTTCCAGCCACGGCCTCAAGCTGCAGGGCTCTTGGAATGGTCGCGAGCTGCAGGACTCTTGGAGCATGCCATCCCACAATCTTTGACTAGGTTTCCGGGTAGGTGACCTATCCACACAATCAAACAAAGGCATAATTCCATATAATGAAAATGATCAAAGGTCCATGCATCCCAGTTATCAGAATAAAGGTGACCCAGGGGCCTCTTCTCAGGACTTCTCCCCTGCCCGTCCCTCTACGGACCCATCGCCCTCTTACCCTGCTTAATTTCTGCCACCCCCTATCCTTGACGGTCGCACACACCCCATAAATTATCCCCATAACCCAAAGAGCTCATGCCTTCCTTTAATCTCCTGACATCCCTTCTGGTGTCCTCTCTCTCATCATACCTCCCACCCTCTAAATTGACAAAGGAGGCATCGCTACCCATTACTCAGGCCTGGGTGGAATTCCCTCTCCCATTCCTCATGCGCACTGAGCCCAAGTAGCTCAAGGTGGTATAAAATAGCAAAGCCTTTGAACTAAACACAACCCATGACTGCTCCTTAACTCTATACCCTGGCAGGATTGCCCAACCCCTCACCATTCCATCATGTTGGCATCCCTTACCTGACAGACTCACACTCAGGTGCAAGTTGAGGCCATGCCCAATTCCTACTCTGACACAGAGGCAGAGACCCAAAAGAACCCCAACCTTCCCCCAACCAGAGTCATAATGGTTCCGCTCTCCCCTACCCAGCAAAAGACTATACCAGTCTAGCTTAATCACCTTAGGCTCCCATAGAGACCGCCCCAAATCATAAAACATAAACATGGCATGAACACGGGAGAGGAAACCAAGCATATACCTGAGTTTCATCGTGGTGGAAGTGCAATGGAGGTTTGTTATCCCGTTGTCGCGCCCGCACCAAAGTCTTTCGTCATAACAAAACCCCCACGCCTTCCTCCACCCTGTTTTAAGCTCCATGCGCGAGCCTATGTTCCGCTACCTCACCTCATGCTGCATGCGACAGTATAGCCTGCCGCCCTTGCCACTCATGTGGAAGGTGGTTGGCTTCAACCCCAGGGACACTACCATTAACACTGATGGGAGGGCCGATCTTCTTTGTTACACCCCGAACGGGGAGCTGAGTCCGAGAACTGTGGGTGAGCTTTGCCCTCCAACCTGTCCTGCTCTTTGATGCTTTACAGCTTGATCCATCGTTCTTTAAGTCGTGACCACCTGTGACTTGTGCACACATTCGCGCAGCTCCGTTTGTTGTTTCGTTCGACAAGGCTCTCTCTTCGTTCGTCGCGCGCGACGTGTCGTTTTCTGGTTTAAGGGCGCCGCTCAAACTCCGTTCGGGCTCGGTGGTTTCGGTTGGGGGCGCCGCCAAAACGCGTTCAAGTCGGGCCGGTCGTTTCGGTTTGTGCCGCCAAAACGCGTTTCAGCTGTGTCATTTCTGGGCTGAGGCGCTCATATCAAATTTGCTAAGTCATGACCACACGGGTGCCCTGTGCACGTTCGTGCGGCCCGTTTTCCAGTTGCTCCCTTGTGCCTTTGTTCAGTCGGGCGCGCCGTGTGAGGGCGCCCGCCCAAACGCATTTGAGTCGGGTCGGATCATTTTGTTTGTGGGCGCCTGTATCAAATTTTCTAAGTTGTGACCGCACGGGGGCCTTTTGCACGTTCGTGCGGCCCGTTTGCCGTTTTATCCCTTGTGCATTCATTCGGTCGTGCACGCAGTGTCGCATCGTGTGAGGGCGCCTGCCCAAATGCGTTTGGGTTGGGTTGTTTCATTTAAGGGCAGCCGTATCAAATTTTCTAAGTTGTGACCGCACAGATGCCTTGTGCACGTTCGTGCTACTCGTTTGCCATTTGCTCCCTTGTGCCTTCGTTCGGTCGGGCACACCTTGTCATTTCGTTTGAGGGCGCCGGCCTAAACTCGTTTGGGTTGGGTCGTTTCGGCTGAGGGCACCTGCCCAAACGCATTCAGGTTAGGTTGTTTCGGTTGAGGGTGCCCGCCCAAACACGTTTGGGTTAGGTCGTTTCGGTTGAGGGCACGCGTATCAAATTGGCTAAGTTGTGACCGCACGGGTGCGCTGTGCACGTTTGTGCGGCCCGTTTTTCGGTTGCTTCCTTGTGCCTTCATTCGGTCATGCGCGTCGTGTCGCGTCCTGTGAGGGCGCTCGCCCAAACGCTTTTGGGTCGGGTCGTTTCGTTTGAGGGCGGCCGTATCAAATTTGCTAAGTTGTGACCGCACGGGTGCCTTGTGCACGTTCGTGCGGCCTGTTTGTCATTTTCTCCCTTGTGCCTTAGTTCAGTTGGGCGCGCCATGTTGTTTCGTTTGAGGGTGCCCGCCCAAACCCATTCGGGTCGGGTCTTTTCAGTTCAGGGCACCCGACCAAACGCGTTCAGGTCGATTCGTTTCGGTTGAGGGTACCCGTATCAAATTTTCTAACCTCACAGGGTCCTCCCGCAGGATGCGTGCATAACAGTCTTCATTGCGGGTGCGTTCAGGTCGAGTTGGGTTCGTGCAGCGCGTCCATGTTCAGGACGTGCAGAACAATGATTGAAGGCGCGAAGGTCGTTCATCAGGGTCAAGCCAGGTCAAACGCAACCCGAACGTGTTCAAACATTTTTCGAACATAGTATCAGAGCTAAGTTGCAAGAAAGAGACTGAAGATCACATCCTAGTTGGAATTATGGCAAGGGTTATAAACAAGGGCTTCAATTTTGTTGGGAATCTCACTACATTCATCAAGGGTTTCATTTTGAAGATCATTTCCAAGCTAGAAGTAATGGATGGAAGTTTATTTTCTTCTTTGTCTGGGACTTTCAAGAATGAGAATGTATGGATTATTGATAATGGTGCTTCTAGACATATGATGGGAGAATGCATCCAACTTCAGACTTTGTCAAAAGGAACCTGCACCTCCTAGCTCAATCTGAAATTGCATGTCCTTCTTGTTCAGGTAGCTGAAATACTTCTTGTTCTTGGTCATGTGGAAGGATGCTCATGAATCAATATACAATACACTATTGTCTGCTGAGCTTTCCATGCAAGCTATCAATGGGAAATTTTTCTCTAACTAGGCAGAAAATGCATCTACCTCTGCTGACGCACCTACATGATCCTTACTGGACTCCTTCCAATTAAGGCACTTGGTGGCATAATGTTCGAACTCATGGCAATGGAAGCACTTGATCTTGCTTAGATCCTCCTTCTTCTCGCCCTTTTGACTGGACTCAGCCTCTCCTTGGCCCTTCTTTCCCTTGGCTTTGCTACCTTCGCCTGCTAGGGAAAAGTTCTCCTCATCCTCTACAGAAGTTTCTCTACCAGCTCTCGCCCTTCTCCGGATCTCTTCTTGAACACAATCACTCCACAACCTTTCCCAACTAGGAATATTCTCTCTTCCACTTACTGCATCTTGGAAACTATACCAGGACTTATGGAGTCCCAATAGCGCGGGACTCACAAGGTCACTATTTGCTACATTCATGCCCACACCACCTAGCTCATCTTGAACTTGAGTGAACTTTGAAAGATATGTGATGATGGGCTCATCTTTGCTCATCTGCTTACTTCTTAGCTTCTCTTTGAGAGAAAGCTTTGTAACATCACTGGAAGCCTGAAACAAATTGAAGATGGCTTTAAATTTAAACATCTCATACACTATCTTCTTCTCATTCAGATGAGGAATAATATGATCTCTGACCCCCTCTAGAATGATCCTTCTTTCCTTGGTGTCATTCTTAGTATGCTGGGCCAACCGTTGGGGATCTTGAGGTGGCACTATTGCCTACTTGACATACTCTGCTACCCCATTATCTTCCAACACTACTATGATTTTCTTCTTCCATGCACGTAAATTTGAGGCTCCTTCTAAACTGTGATTTGACCTTAGCCCTAGGACCGACATATTGCTATCCAAGGAACTGCTCTGCTCTGCTCTTCAAACTATCACCCTGAAAACAATCTTGTCCTCATGTTGTCCTAGCTAGACTGACCTTGCAAACACACAGACCCTTGCTCCTACTTTCTTGCGCTCAGATAGTCCCTATTTCCTTGTGCACAGGTTTCCTAGTTCCTAGTGTAGAGGAATACTGTGCTTCACGAGAACCGGTGAGTCGTCATTTGGATCATATGACTTTGGACTTTTGTGCAGAATTTTCTACAGCTTGAAGCACCAGACAAGTTGTGCTTTACCTCTCCTCTTCTGTAATTATATGATCGGTAGCAGAGCACACAACAGGAGATGCGAAAGATGTCATGGTGTCGAGCGATTCCATTTGCTCAGGTATTTAAAATTCAATGTAGTATGGCCTACACACTGAAACCCGGTTGCAGTAAGACGCTGAGGCGCAGCAAGATATACAACTCCTGTTCTACCAAGGGGGAGAGCAGCTGCTAAATATTTCATCTCACCCATGGCAGCCAAACGGAAATACATTAGTCTCGATGACCTTCGTGAATGCCTTGAGATGAAGATTTATATGGATGAAGGGAATGGTAGTTTCTCTGTACTCAAGATGCCCAGAAGCCGCTGAGGTTTTCTTTAAGCTTAGCTCTTGAGGTCAGGCTATATATCTACATATGCCATGCAATATATTTTAACCTATTGTTTTCATTGTTTAAATTGTTTACAATTTTATTTTCTTCTCAGCAACTTTGAGCAGTTACTTACTCCGGAGATCACACATTTGCATATATTATATCTTTTGTCTTGTGAGTTTGCAGGGTTGCATTTACAGGTCATGGCAGGTACAGCATGCTGCTACTCTATCTCATCAGCAGTTACTTTATTGTGAATACCATTTATTTTCTGCTCTGCGAGCCAAGTTTACAATGGCATAGTATCGGTTTCAGAAGAAAATTTTAATCATTGTTTCAGCAAAAACGCTGAGCATAATGGAGATTTCTATATTTTTTTTGGTTTTCAAACATAAGAGGAGAGAAAATAATACTGAGAGCGAGAAACAACTGCTATGTAGATCTTTGAGAGAGACTGGCGAAATGCGAAATTGTTTTGCTATTTTTAATGATGCGTAATGAAACTTTTACAAGTTCATGGGTTCATGAGATGTCCTAAGTTTGACCGTTTGTAATTTTGCAATGATTTTTAAAGTGTGGGTAGTTGTGTTTTAATATTATTATAGGAATATAATTGTTTTATATAGATAAAAGTATAAGTTTTGGTTGTGATGATTCAACGGATCAATGGAATAAATGTGAGGAGCTTATATTTGATTTTAATTATTTTTATTTGTTATTTTGAAATTTGAATGTAATTTTTTTATTATATTATGTTTCTCTTCAATTTTATATCTTGAAATAATTTTATTAAATATATTGGATATTTTTGGTGGGAATTTATTGGTGAAATCTTTATTTTTTGTTATATAAAATTTGTTTTTATTGAATATATGGATTCATCATGAAATTTTTTTAAAACATTTTGATTACAAAGAATTCACCCAACAATATTGTGATTCTAATAAATTCTTATTAAATTTTAAGCAATTTTGACTAAAAAATATACCAAAAAAACATTAAAAACATATTATAAACTAAATCAAATACACAAAATTCTATATCGGTGAACATAAAAAGATATGATCAACTGTAAATCGGCAAACCTAAAAATATATGACCAATTGTACTTAAATGCAATGACAGTGTTTCAAATTAAATTTAAAACGAAGATTGATACAGTTCTGAGTAATTAAAAAACATTACACAACCATCTGCCATTGAAAATTTTAAAAACTGAGAGTAGGGAGCCACAAGATGAAATCAAGTATACGAAATTCTATAAATTTTCAAACTAGTAACTAGTATCCTAGAATTATGGATTTCATAGAAGTGCAGTGATTACTCCCAGGCTCTTATACCAAATATTAGTAAACTTTCAACCAATAGAAATTCCATAGAAATACTATGATTACTCCAACAATTTTACAACATAAAACCATCACAAATAAGTTAATATGCCATCAAGCTCTAAAATCATAGATGTGATGTGCCTACTAACCATGTGGGAAAACTTCATTGTCTCACGAATCTATGCCATCTAACTCCAAGGAAAAGGAGTCCACCTAGGATTCACACCACCAAGAACCCAAATAGGCTGAAATAAACAAGCAATGCTCTTAGTGGTATTGAGTCTAGAGAGGCCATCCAAAGTCTCTTGTATAGAGAGAATCGACCCTTGAATAGATAAATCTAGGCCTCTCTAATCATATCGATGAGAGAAAGTCACAAGAGAACCTCTTGAGTCCCAAAACAAACAACATAACCTCCCTCAAAAAAGTGATCGTTAAACTTGATCTCATGGAGATGGCATAGTTGTGATCTTGTCAACCCTAGGATGCAATGAATCATCTTAATCGATAACTGTTAGGAGAAAAACCCACAATTAGTCAAGCGTGATATGAAGACCATGAACCCAATGACATCATATGTAATCAATATGGACAATGGGATTGTTGATAAGTGTAGCGAGAGAAGGTCTTCTCTGGTGCGTGCCTTAGCCAAAAAGACCATGATTTGTCTTCCTTTGCCTATGGACGAGTTCGTGGAGATGGTGAATTCATGCATAGTGTTGGAGGATCAGTTACATGGACCTTCTTCAGTTTGAATACAAGTTCGAAAGGTAGTTACAAATTTAGAAGAGGACGAGTTGGGAGCTTCAATCCTTGATTGAAGCAAGGACAAGTTAGAGAACTAGTTAGAATCTGTTAACTATTCAATCAAAACACATGTTCTAAATTTGTAACTTGCAATTTTAGTACGGAACGAATCAATAAAGGAGGACAAAGGCACAAATTTTCATAGTTGTTTTGTGCACAAAGGACTGTGACAAGACACAACTCATGAGATTGTGAGAGAGAGCACAAAATTGCATGAGAGATCTTTGTTGTGAGTGCATATCTTGGAGGAGCCAATACGCAACATTGAAGAGAGCTTTTCTCGTGGCAGAATTGTGCTAGGAAATAGGGCAATTCTGCGGTAGGAAATAGGAGTCAAGCCCTGAAGAATAGGGATTCCTCTACACTAGGAACTAGGAAACCTGTGCACAAGGAAATAGGGACTATCTGAGCGCAAGAAAGTAGGAGCAAGGGTCTGTGTGTTTGCAAGGTCAGTCTAGCTAGGACAACATGAGGACAAGATTGTTTTCAGGGTGATAGTTTGAAGAGCAGAGCAGAGCAGTTCCTTGGATAGCAATATGTCGGTCCTAGGGCTAAGGTCAAATCATAATTTAGAAGGAGCCTCAAATTTACGTGCATGGAAGAAGAAAATCACAGTAGTGTTGGAAGATAATGGGGTAGCAGAGTATGTCAAGTAAGCAATAATGCCACCTCAAGATCCCCAACGGTTGGCCCAACACACTGAGAATGACACCAAGGCAAGAAGGATCATTCTAGAGGGGGTTAGAGATCATATTATTCCTCATCTCAATGAGAAGAAGGCAGTGTATGAGATGTTTAAATTTAAAGCCATCTTCAATTTTTTTCAGGCTTCTAGTGATGTTATGAAGCTTGCTCTCAAAGAGAAACTAAGAAGTAAGCAAATGAGCAAAGATGAGCCCATCATCACATATCTTTCAAAGTTCACTCAAGTTCAAGATGAGCTAGGTGGTGTGGGCATGAATGTAGCAGATAGTGACCTTATGAGTCCCGCGCTACTGGGACTCCATAAGTCTTGGTATAGTTTCCAAGATGCAGTAAGTGGCAGAGAGAATATTCCTAGTTGGGAAAGGTTATGGCGTGATTGTGTTCAAGAAGAGATCCGGAGAAGGGTGAGAGCTGGTAGAGAAACTCCTGTAGAGGATGAGGAGAACTTTTCCCTAGCAGACGAAGGTAGCAAAGCCAAGGGCAAGAAGGGCCAAGGAGAGGCTGAGTCCAGTCAAAAGGGTGAGAAGAAGGAGGATCTAAGCAAGATCAAGTGCTTCCATTGCCATGAGTTCGGACATTATGCCACCAAGTGCCTTAATTGGAAGGAGTCCAGTAAGGATCATGTAGGTGCATCAGCGGAGGTAGATGCATTTTCTGCCTAGTTAGAGAAAGATTTCCCATTGATAGCTTGCATGGCAAGCTCAACAGACAATAGTGTATTGTATATTGATTCATGAGCATCCTTCCACATGACCAAGAAAAAGAAGTATTTCAACTACCTGAACAAGAAGGACATGCAATTTCAGATTGAGCTAGGAGGTGCAGGTTCCTTCTGACAAAGTCTGAAGTTGGATGCATTCTCCCATCATATGTCTAGAAGCACCATTATCAATAATACATACATTCTCATTCTTGAAAGTCCCAGACAAAGCAGAAAATAAACTTCATCCATTACTTCTAGCTTGGAAATGGTCTTCAAAATGAAACCCTTGATGAATGTAGTGAGATTCCCAACAAACTTGAAGCCCTTTTTTATAACCCTTGCCATAATTCCAACTAGGATGTGATCTTTAGTCTCTTTCTTGCACCTTAGCTCTGATACTATGTTCGAAAAATGTTTGAACACGTTCGGGTTGCGTTCAACCTAGCTTGACCCTGATGAATGACCTTCGCGCCTTCAATCATTGTTCCGCACATCCTGAACATGGACGCGCTGCACGAACCAGACTCGACCTGAACGCACCCGCAATGAACACTGTTCTGCACGCGTCCTGCGGGAGGACCCCGTGAGGTCAGAAAATTTGATACGGGCACCCTCAACCGAAACGACTCGACCTGAACGCGTTTGGTCGGGTGCCCTCAATTGAAAAGACCCGACCTGAACGGGTTTGGGCGGGCACCCTCAAACGAAACGACACGACACGCCCGAATGAACTAAGGCACAAGGGAGAAAATGATAAACAGGCCGCACGAATGTGCACAAGGCACCCGTGCGGTCACAACTTAGCAAATTTGATACGCCCACCCTCAAACGAAACGACCCGACCCAAACGCGTTTGGGCGAGTGCCCTCACACGACGCAACACGACACGCATGACCGAATGAAGGCATAAGGGAGCAACCGACAAACAGGCCGCACAAACGTGCACAACACACCCGTGCAGTCACAACTTAGCAAATTTGATACGCACGCCCTCAACCGAAACAACCTGACCCAAACGAGTTTGGGCGGGCACCCTCAACCGAAATGACCCGACCCGAACGCATTTGGGCAGGTGCCCTCAACCAAAACGACCCAACCCGAACAGGTTTAGGCGGGCACCCTCAAACGAAGCGACAAGGTATGCCCGACCGAACGAAGGCACAAGGGAGAAAACGACAAACGAGCAGCACGAACGTGCACAAGGCACCCATGCGGTCACAACTTAGCAAATTTGATATGGTTGCCCTCAAATGAAACAACCCAACCCAAACGCGTTTGGGCAGGCGCCCTCACATGACACGACACTGCGTGCACGACCGAATGAATGCACAAGGGGTAAAATGGCAAACGGGCCACACGAACGTGCAAAAGGCACCCATGCGGTCACAACTTAGAAAATTTGATACAGTCGCCCACAAACGAAATGACCCGACCCGACTCAAAAGCGTTTGGGCGGGCGCCCTCACACGGCGCACCCGACCGAACAAAGGCAAGGGAGCAACTGGCAAACGGGCCGCACGAACGTGCACAGGGCACTCGTGCAGTCACAACTTAGCAAATTTGATATGAGCGCCCTCAACCGAAATGACCTGGCCCAAACGCGTTTGGGCGAGCACCCTAAACCGAAACGACCTGACCCGACTTGAACGCGTTTTGGCGGCGCCCCCAACCGAAACCACCCGACCCGAACGGGTTTGAGCGGGCGCCCTTAAACCAAACGACACGTCGCGCCCGACCAAACGAAGGCACAAGGGAGCAAACAACAAACGGGCTGCACGAATGTGCACAAGTCACCCGTGTGGTCACAACTTAAAGAACGATGGATCAAGCTACAGAGCATCAAAGAGTAGGACAGGTCAGAGGGCATAGCTCACCCACAGTTCTCGGACTCAGCTCCCCGATCGGGGTGCAACGAAGAAGATCGACCCTCCCATCAGTGTTAATGGTAGTGTCCCTGGGGTTGAAGCCAACCACCTTCCACATGAGTGGCAAGGGCGGCAGGCTGTACTGTCGCATGCAGCATGAGGTGAGGTAGCGAGACAGAGGCCCATGCATGGAGCTTAAAATGGGGTGGAGGAAGGCGTGGAGGTTTTGTTGTGACGAAAGACTTTGGTGCAGGCGCGACAATGGGATAAAAAACCTCTATTGCACTTCCACCATGATGAAACTCAGGTATGTGCTTGGTTTCGTCTCCCTTGTTCATGCCATGTTTATGTTTTATGATTTGGGGTGGTCTCTATGGGAGCCTAAGGTGATTAAGCTGGACTAGTATAGTCTTATGCTGGGTAGGGGAGAGCGGAACCATTACGACTCTGGTTGGGGTAAGGTTGGGGTTCTTTTGGGTCTCTGCCTCTGTGTCAGAGTAGGAATTGGGCATGGCCTCAACTTGCACCCGAGTGTGAGTCTGTCAGGTAAGGGATGCCAACAAGATGGAATGGTGAGGGGTCAGGCAATCCTGCCAGGGTATAGAGTTAAGGAGAAGTCATGGGTTGTGTTTAGTTCAAAGGCTTTGCTGGTTTATACCACCTTGAGCTACTTGGGCTCAATGCACATGAGGAATGGGAGAGGGAATTCCACCCAGGCCCGAGCAATGGGTAGCAATGCCTCCTTTGTCAATTTAGAGGGTGGGAGGTATGATGAGAGAGATGACACCAGAAGGGAGGTCAAGAGATTGAAGGAAGGCATGAGCTCTTTAGGTTACGGGGATAATTTATGGGGTGTGTGCGACCATCAGGGACAAGAGGTGGCAGAAATTAAGTAGGGTATGAGGGTGATGGGTCCGCAGAGGGACGGGTAAGGGAGAAATCCTGGGAAGAGGCCCCCGGGTCACCTTTCTTCTGATGACTGGGATGCATGGACCTTTGATCATTTTCATTATATGGAATTATGCCTTTGTTTGATTGTGTGGATAGGTCACCTACCCGGAAACCTAGTCAAAGATTGTGGGATGGCATGCTCCAAGAGTCCTACAGCTCGCGACCATTCTAAGAGCCCTGCAGCTTGAGGCCGTGGCTGGAAAGATAAAGGGAAGGCAGTAGAAGCCCAACCCAGCTCACCCCCAAGCAAGCCGAGAGGAAGGAGGCCTGCAATCGATGTGATCCAAGAGGCAACGAAAGCATACCACGAGAACACATCAAAGGAAATTCAAAATCTCATTGAAAAATGGGAAGCTGACATAAATAGTCATGCAGAGACAAAGATGGATACTAAGGAATGGAGAGGTTTAATAATAGATTTGGGAAAAACAAGGGGTAGACTAACATAATTCAAGCAGACACTGTATCTTTATTGGTCTATGAAGAGCATCCTTGGCAAAGCCTTGGAGCAGAACTCTATAAGCCTGGTGAAATTAGCCCAAGACTTCCCAGACTACAAGAGCGAGTTCGATAAGATCAAGTTCCAGCTAAGAAAACAGGATGGGCGCCTCAAGCGTATTGACTACCACCTCCTGTGTATTTCCAAGCCTTTTGAGCAGGCTGGTACCTCGGTTCAGGATCCGGCACCAATGGAGTCAGCCTTAATTCTAGACGAGGCTGAGTAGTTCATGGCTATTTTAATCTGCCTTTTTTCTTAGTGTTTATATGCGGCTAACATTTAAATTTCAAGGATCCAGTAAATATGTTAGTCAATCTGTGAGAAACTGTATATGTGTGAGTATCCAGGCTTTGTTTGTTTGGTATGATAGACTCAAAACCTTATTTTTTTGGATGGCATACCATGCCATCAAGTGGCCAACAGACTCGGTTCCCCACTCAAGATGGGTTGAGACCACCAAACTGGTAAATCTAGTTGTTTGTTGTTTATAAAATGAATGAAAATGAGTCCTACCAAGCTTACAAAAAAAAACACTATAAAATGTATAAAATTAATAACAATAACAAATTCTAAAATTACATACATACATATATGTAATGAAATAATAATAAATATACTAAGTATAATATAAAAATGCAAATCATACTATACCATGTGCAATACTATTGGATTCTCAATGCCATGAGCCGACAAAACACTATCATTAAGTTGAAGCAAAATTTAATGGCACATGTACATATTATAGCTCTATCAAGCTATGTGTCTCCATCAAGCTCCATAGCACAATGAAGCTATGTAGTTTAATTCAGGGTTTTATTTAGTCCTAGATGGACCTTTTAAAAGCTTTGAAGGAGGGCTTAAAAAATACCCTCACAAAGATACATTTTCAACCTTTGGAACAGAAGTTCTTCCAAAAAAGAGTAACCCAACTCCATCGAATTCACCCTTATTTTATTTGGAAATTACAATAATATAATAATATTTATCTTAATTGGCTTATTCATAAAATAAATAATTATGTAATATGGTTTTGTGTATTTATTTTCTCATGAGAATAATATAAAAAGTAAATAATAGAAATAAAATATTTAGAAAACAATTACTTTGAATTTTAGTTTTACATGTAAACATGACAAACAAATAAATATTATCAAATAAATATTTGTGAGTTTAGTTCTAATTTATATATTCATAATATAAATATTTGTAAATTTTTTATAATTCGTGACAATTCACATTAATAAATCCACTTGTACATGCCAACATGGCAAACACAAAGTTAACTACCCTACTTTATAGAACTTGACAATATAGCATACAACACTTCTTTAAATATATGGTGATATACTCCACTTCCAATAAGATCAATAAAAAAACATTTCACGATAACACCACATAGTAAGAATGGTGCTAACTTGTCCGTCAAATATGGTGATTATATACTTCATTTTAATATGATACATAAACATTTACACCACATTAACACCACATAACGTAAGTGGTGCTAACTTATGGTGATATAATTCATCTTTAATATAATACATAAACATTTACATCACATTAACACCACATAACTTAAGTGGTGCTAACTTATAGTGATATACTTAATTTTTAATATAATACATAAATATTTACCCCACATTAACACCACATAACTCAAGTGGTGCTAACTTATGGTGATATACTCCATTTTTAATATGATACATAAACATTTACATCATATTAACACCACATAATGTAAGTGGTGCTAACTTATGGTGCTAAAAGAGAGCTTTTCTTGTTGTGGGAATTTGTATTGGTTGAAAGTTTACTAATATTTGGAGTCTAGGCTCAGTTTCGAATCTTGTAAGTTACTTTAGAGGGAGGTGTCGTAGTAATCAATGCACCTCTATGAAATCCATAATTCTAGGATACTAGTTACTAGTTTGAAAATTTACCAATACCTACATAATTCTAGGATACTAGTTACTAGTTTGAAAATTTACCAACACCTATACCTCTAAATCGATCCTAGTTGCTGGTTTGAAATTTTCCCTACACCTCTAAATTTTGGTGTAACTGCAAATCTCTGCAAATCTCTTTAAGAATCCACGTTGAAGAATCCTATTCAATTACCAATTTCATAAGCTCTTGAAATTTGAGTGAAATTTTAATTCTATGATAAAAAAATATATATATCTGTTGTTGAATGTCTTTAACAGAATTTCATATACTTGATTTCAACTTGTGGCTCCCTGCTCTCAGTTTTTAAATTTTTCAATGGCAGATGGTTGTGCAATGTTTTTTAATTACTCAGGACTGTATCAATCTTCGTTTTAAATTTAATTTGAAACATTGTCATTGGTTGGTCATATATTTTTAGATTTGCTGATTTACAATTGATCATATCTTTTTATGTTCACCGATATAGAATTTTGTGTATTTGATTTCATCTGGTGGCTCCTTGCTCTTATTTTTTAAAATTTTCAATCGAAGATTGGCTGTGTATTTTTTTCTTAAATCACTGAGGACTTTGATTCAATATGCTCTTTAAAATTTAATTTAAAAAATTTCCCTTGCATTAATTTACTAGTTGATCATACATTTAAATGGATTAAAAAATATTAATTTTAATATTTTAAAGTTAATTAAAATTGTTGTAGTTTATAATATGTTTTTAATGGTTTTTTGGTATATTTTTCAGTCAAAATTGCTTAAAATTTAATAAGGACTTATTAGAATCACAATATTGTTAGGTGAATTCTTTGTAATGAAAATGTTTAAAAAAAATTTCATCATAAATCCATATATACAATAAAAACAAATTTTATATAACAAAAAATAAAGATTTCACCAATAAATTCCCACCAAAAATACCAAAAATATCCAATATATTTAATAAAATTATTTCAAAATATAAAATTAGAAAAAAAACATAATATAAAAAAAAAAATTACATTCAAATTTCAAAATAACAAATAAAAAGAATTAAAATCAAATATAACCTCCTCAAATTTATTCCATTGATCCGTTGAATCATCACAACCAAAACTTATACTTTTATCGATATAAAACAACTATATTCCCATAATAATATTAAAACACAACTACGCACAATTTAAAAATCATTGCAAAATTACAAACGGTCAAACTTAGGACATCTCATGAACCCATGAACCTGTAAAAGTTTCATTACGCATCATTAAAAAAAGCAAAACAATTTCGCATTTCGCCAGTCTCTCTCAAAGATCTACATAGCAGTTGTTTCTCGCTCTCAATATTATTTTCTGTCCTCTTATGTTTGAAAACCAAAAAAAATATAGAAATCTCCATTATGCTCAGCGTTTTTGCTGAAGCAATGATTAAAATTTTCTTCCGAAACCGAGACTATGCCATTGTAAACCTGGCTCGCAGAGTAGAAAATAAATGGTATTCACAATAAAGTAACTGCTGATGAGATAGAGTAGCAGTATGTTGTACCTGCCATGACCTGTAAATGCAACCCTGCAAACGCACAAGACAAAAGATATAATATATGCAAATGTGTGATCTCCGGAGTAAGTAACTGCTCAAAGTTGCTGAGAAGAAAATAAAATTGTAAACAATTTAAACAATAGGTTAAAATATATTGCATGGCATATGTAGATATATAGCCTGACCTCAAGAGCTAAGCTTAAAGAAAACCTCAGCGGCTTCTGGGCATCTTGAGTACAGAAAAACTACCGTTCCCTTCATCCATATAAATCTTCATCTCGAGGCATTCACGAAGGTCATCGAGACTAATTTATTGCTGTTTGGCTGCCATGGGTGAGATGAAATATTTAACAGCTGCTCTCCCCCTTGGTAGAACAGGAGCTATATATCTTGCTGCGCCTCAGCGTCTTACTGCAACCGGGTTTCAGTGTGTAGGCCATACTACATTGAATTTTAAATACCTGAGCAAATGGAATCGCTCGACACCATGACATCTTTCGCATCTCCTGTTGTGTGCTCTGCTACCGATCATATAATTACAGGAGAGGAGAGGTAGAGCACAACTTGTCTGGTGCTTCAAGCTGTAGAAACTTCTGCACAAAAGTCCAAAGTCATATGATCCAAATGACGACTCACCGGTTCTCGTGAAGCACAGTATTCATGCTATTTTACTGTCTAAACAATATATCTTAATCATGAATCGGGCCTCTTGCATCCATCGGTGGCTTCCATCCATGGGAGGTCTGTAATCTTGCGGGCCTCTTCCATCAATCGGTGGCCTATAGTCACTTTGAACGTAGTCTACCAGGCCAGGCCGGGTTAAAAATTTGAATTTCACATACAAATTTGAATTTCAGTGGGCGCGCGATGGATCATTATGTTTAATGGCGGCGGTGGGTTGACAAGGTGATGAATGCGGTTATATTATCAACTCTGACAGGGTCACGCGGTGATCCCAAGGGCAATCGGCGATGTCAGAAAGGATGTCAGGTCTCGGCGATGGGCAAGAAATGTTTTCCGGTGGGCAGCGTTTCCGGGCCAAAACGCGGGCTCGGTAGACTACTCCATTTTTAATTTTTTAATATCAATCGTATACATTGTATAAAGAGATTTCAAATTTGATTAGAAAATAATGGAAATTTTGATAGGATTTTGTTAAAATTTGGTAGAAATTTTTGTAAATTCAGATTCTAGTTGTTTATGGTGTGGATTTTTGGAGTTTTTTACTGATCAAATTTCTTTAAAATCTGGTAAAAATTCATTTAAATCACAAGTTTTATGGTTAATCCATGCACAATTAAAGTGCCTTAGAAGGGAGTTTTCATTAAGCTAAATTCATATACAATTAAAAAATCAGTTTAAATAATACAAATCAAAATTTCACCTCATAATTTTCGAAAAAATTCGGATACCAAAAACTCCAAAAAAAATTACAAATAAATTACAACTCTCAAACTTCAATATTAATTTCCCTCTAATATTGATCAACTTTTTAAAAATTTATAAAATATTTTGGAAATTTTGATTTGGTTATCTACCTACCTATTGACTTTCATACAGTTTTTTAGAAATTTAAATTACAGTTTTCAAACTTAAAAATTAATTTGGATTACATTGGTCAAACTTAAATATTACTAGATAAGCACGCATTTAATATACCATCGCTAGGCACATGGAATAAACATGGGAGAGCGGTACAATACGTAGGGCGCGTGTATCCACGGTCGGAATGACGGGCTGTCTGCCTCTAGTTTTTGCAATCCCTTCTCCTCTGCATTTTATAGCTATGTGAGAGGTAGCAGGACGTCAGAGGCTCGAATCTCGACGGACTGCTTTTTCGCCATGCAGATGTAGGGAAAGTTTCACATCTTTCGTAAATTTGTATATGCGCGTCAGTTTCATTAAAGAACCGCCGTCTGGTCGATCTGCGTTATCAAAAGTCTGCATCTCGGTGCTGTAGAGAGTAATGGTAAACTAAAATTGCATTTTTCGTTAGCGCAAACTTATTTTACGGTGCAATCATTGTGGGACAGAGTTCTTACATTGCTTTCTCGCAGGCAAAACTTACAGAAATCGGAGACAGCGACGATAATTTATCGAATGATTCGTCCAAGAAAAGACAACGCTGCTCTAAAGCTCCTCCTTCAGGATCCTCTGGGTGCGTAAGGGAGCAGAAATATAAAGGATGCAACATGCACTACAAAAGCTCCATGCATGAGGTGAGTTAAAGGTTATTTTCCTTATTTTCTAAAATATTGGAAGTCATAATAAGGTGGCGCAGGAAGTCATCAAAGCGATCTATACAACACACTTGTCTTTGGGTGCTTATTACTGATCTTCTTGCCATTTATGATAAAGTTAAGAAATTTTTGTTTATAAGTTTATGACTGTCTTTTCATTTTTCCATTTATCAAAAAATAAGTAAGTTTATTTATCAAAATGCGATTGCCTCAACCTGCCTGAAGTTAACCAAGTTTGTTGGTCATTTTAGCGAGTTAAAAGCCATCTAGTATTGAAATTGTTTTTTCCTCCTATAAGCTATTGACTCCATACTATTATATCTCCCAAAGTCTGACAACAAACTGTAAATGTAAATGTTATCCGCTAAAAACATGAAACATCAAAAGAGAGAACCAGTGAATCAGTTATCCGATGACTCAACCGTTGTAGGGTCTTTGACACTGGACCCCAACATGTCCACTTGGTGCAACGTTTGAAGTTGCCTCTCGATTCTTCCAAGTCATGTTGTTGCATGATGATGAGATACCCCAATGTCTTGCAGTTCCTTTTTTATATCCTGCATGACTGAAACCACATGTGGGTCCCCTCCCACTTCTTGAAGGCTCGTGACAGCCTTTGCCAGAACACATTTAAAATTCCAGTAAATCTGAATAGACTGGTGGAAAAGGGATAATCGCCCTCTAGTATTAACTAGATCAATTATGAAGTCCATTTCATCTTCCTGCATTTCTATGTCTTTTTCTTTATGCCCACATTCTTTCTCCCGTCCCTAAATGAGATTGTGAACTTGGGGAGGATTTCCTGTGGTGTAGGCCTTGAAGAGGTTCTCTATAACCTCTTTCTTAGTGTTGAGGAGGTAAATCCCCTCTGCGGACAGAGGCGATCCCTACTAGCCCAGCGGGGGTCTAGCAACAATCAAAAATGTTACGACGCAGGGTCCTAGTTACGAATGAAAAGACTAAAGATGGAAGCCTACCTGGAATCCAATGCTATGATCTGAAGAATAAGCGTCCCCGTTCCTCAGCCTCGGCAGATCACGATCTTCGCGGATGAACACCTGCACATGCAAGAAACAAACAGATACAAGCATAAAATCCGGCATACGTAACTAAATATCAGTCAGAAAGGATATTACTCATATTAACATGATGGAAAACAGAGTGGAACCATAATCGTAATCATTCATTAAATAACAAACGAAGAGAGATTACAACCAAGTTCTGACGTCGTGGTCTCCTTCGGACGGGTCTCCAGTCGTTCACGTCTCGCAAAGCTCGCCAGGGAAAGGGAAAATCTCTCCAGAGTCTCTCGACAATAGTCTCCTTACTTGAGTCGGCCTTGAGGGAAAAAGAGGGCTCTTTACAGCACAAAGGCTCTTGGGAATATGGAGATTCAAAGCTTAGGCACTTCAAGACTAGCTTGCCATGGGATTGAGCAGGCTTTTATAGATGGAAAAGGAGGGAGTTGGGATCCCTATTATTGTGGGATTGGCCCTATCAACAAGAAAGGTTCCATGGGAGGTGGCAAAACCACTTCCCTTCCATAGAACCCCCGCAGCCAAACCTCCCAACTCAAGATAGGCAATGGTTTCTGAGTTTGTTGAAACTCAACTTCTGCCATCTTTATTTAAAAAACACTCCTTAAATTGGCTGGCGCGACCAATGCTCTGGGACAGAGCGCCAGGTGGCGCGACCTCTTTGCAGGATTTCCCCCATTGGCGCGAGTGCTGAACTGTCTGCCCGCGCCAATGCAAAAGGAGATGTTTTTCGTGATTTTTGCAAGGAGATGTCTTAAGGGCAATTAAAGTTCATGCTTAGAGGAATGCTTTGATGATGGTTTCAAGGCATGACAATGTTCACAGATCACAAAATGGGTCCTCCATTGTGCGGGACGGGGAATGGTAGGGACGGTGACAAATTACTGTGTAACAGATGCCCCCTAAAGTATGAGGCCCGAGAGAGAGGGGTGAAATGCTTTACGAGAACATGTTCAACTGAAGGTCCGCCGTCGGAAAACCTGCGCAGAAAGATACAACTGATATCTCAAGTACATGATGTATATGTGGTATGGGCGCAGCCATCCAACTAGGATCAAACAAATAGACTCAGGTATGGTCGCAACCATCCAATCAGTGAGTCATGTACATAATGATAATAATCCACAATCGCAGCCTGGATTACAACAGACATAATCCAGGGTCTTGCGCTCCATCTCGACCCAAACAAAGTACAACTTCAAGCATGCGAATATGTGAGCTGAAGTCGAACATGCAAGAACATCGTCTGATTACCAGCCAATGATGAAAGCTGTTAACAGATGCGAGAGAAACCACCAATAATGACAATGGTCCTCAAGGTACTACAGGTACAATCTACGGCGTGCGAATAAATGAGTTGACGTCGAACACCCGCAAAATCACTCGATCGGAGGTCAATGATGTAAACCTCTCGTCGAATGCGACGAACCTGCCATTAAGGCATGCAGGCTCCAAGGTACCATAAGGAGTCTCTAGACCAACTTCTTGGATAATGAGCTGAAGTCGACAGGAAGTGACCTTGATCGAAGGTGGGCCATAATGTTTCCCACATCATCGACACGAGACAGAGGAACATGATGTTTTTGTTGTGAATCAGGATCGTATGAGAATCATAGGAAGGTTGATATTTGCAGAGGCCAACTTCTCTTGAACATATAAACGGCACGACAGTGGACTTGGCAGTATTTGACATCAACGGATCAGAGGTCATGGTGACGAGGCGATGAGCAGATGAGAGGTCAAAAGGGATTATCCAAACCCACAGAGGCAAAGTGAAGAAATGAGATGAGATGTCCCCAACCCGACACGAATGCAGACAAGTGCCATGTTCAAGAGCGACATACTGCCGACGACAACGACGATGGTTCCATTTTTCCCCCACCATTTCCGGCGAGTACCCCAATTATTTTTGATAACAAGCTTGAAGGGGATAGCATATGCTTGTGATATAAGTCCGCCCTTCGGGCGAATCCATCCTAGTGCATTTAACGAGTCCTAGGAAGGAGAAACTCGGAGAACGTCATTTCGACGGAATCCAATGTCATCAGGGTTTAACGAGTCCGACAAAGGAAGAACTCGGCGTCTTTTCATGTTTAGAGAGTTTGAAAAGACAGCGGAAAAGAAAACTCCACAGGTCCCTTTTCGTAAATAGTTCCCCAGATCCGAAAAGGTAGAAAACAATATCCGGGAAAACCTCCTAGTCGCGATAGGCTAGGGTATTCCTTTTTCGTAATCAATCCATCCCGGCATGAAAAAGGGTTAAACTTATACCGGGTGAATGTCGATTCGTGTCCATTTTAACGAGATCGAAACGACAAGGGCCTCGGCAATCTTTTCATGTTTAGAGAGTCAGAAAAGAGCTGAAAGATGACTCTAGAGTGACTTTTTCGTGTATTTACCGAGTCCGAAAAAGTATAAAATACAACTCGTTTCCATCGTTTAAGTCGCAAAAACCTGCTGCTGCACATACCAAGCAAGCGTAAAATCCATTTTTCGACATAACATATAAAAATATTCGATAAAACGACTTTCAAAACTCATTTAACGTCGAAAAAGCTATAAATATGTCAAAATGGTAAAAATAAAATTACATTTACTATTTACCTTGGTAAAAAGCAACAGTGGTCCATTTTGGAGCAGAAACTTCTGACGGTGATTGCGACAAATCCAGTTGACCATTCAGCTTCTCGTCTATCACAGGTAAGAGGCGTTCCCTTGCTCTTCATTTTCATTCATTTTTTGATAATTTTCCCTTGAAAATCAGTTCTATGTGGTCACATTTAAAATTTTAGGGCTGCGCCCATTGGCGCGGGTATCGGGCACGGACCCGCGCCAATCAGCTCTTTTATACAAAGGGCCCGCGCCGCGTGGCGCGACTGTTCACAAAACAGCCGCGCCAGCGGCCGAACCTAAAATCCGCCTAAAATTTCAACATTTAGACCAAATTTCATGGAATTTGAGACTCATCAGAGATCTAACCAAGGGCTTATGACCATATGAATGCAGGTAATCAATCAAAATGGAAATTGAATGGAAAGAACGAGAGCACGGAGAAGAGGATGAACAAGCCATGCAAAGTCAAGCTTGCATGAATGCCCTTAGAAACTGCGGGTTGAAAAATTTCTTCCTCACACCCTGTCTACGAGCTCAGCCCGAGCTTCTCCAGTATTTGATCAGTATCTGGGATGAACATGAACAGGTGTTCAGGCTACGAGATCAGGTATTAGAACTGGAGGTTTCTGATGTTTATTTTATCACCGGATTGTCCCGCAGAGGTCCAATCCCTGTATTGACTGGAAGCAGACCATCTGGGGAAAAGATGGAAGAAGTGATGGCACGAGTGTGCCCAGGCGCACAAACGGGATCAGGCAGCAAGAAAGTGGATATCCACACTATTCCTGATCTGGCATTGAGAGTTGTTCTGCATACCATCACGCGGGCTGCAGGGTCGCAGGCACCGCACGAGGCCACAAAGGCCCAACTCCTACTGGCCTCAGAATGCATGGGTCCCTTACTGTTTAACTGGGCAGCAGCAGTAACAATCAACATGAAAAGGCAGCTCACAAAATGCAAACAGGGAAAACTGAAACAATTCGGTTATGGTTCCATCTTGGTATCGTTCATTCTGGAACGCTTACCAATCTTCCAGGGCCAAGGGGCCGCACTGGAAGATCCGATACCACGAGAGCCAAGAATGGCTCACTAGGCAGCATTGATGCCCAGAGCTGGAGGTGGCCAACAGATGTCCTGGAGGCCAGAGTTCTTTAGGTGGTTACGGCGCCAGCTGATTGTCGTGGAAGACTGGCCCTATGCAGGAACTGACTTTACTGGAGACCCAGATCTCCCACTACTAGAAGGAGACGATTGGGACGAGGAGTTGGGTAAGACCTCATATTTTTTATTTTATGTTTTATGTTTTTTTTTTGTTAATACACATTCGTCCTGACACAATCATATATGTATGCAGATGTGGGACCTGAGAGACCAGCTGGGATGTCTCCAATATCACGGAGGACACAGTTCGCCCCTGAAATTCAGGGAGAGGGGACCGGAGGAGAGGAGTTGATCCAGAATCTCGAGGGCATTGCCCACGGGATCCCAGACTATGCCCGGCTGGCAGACGTACCGATGGCATACCAGCGCCACACGGTGGGAGTTCCGAGTCGGATCCACCGAATCCTGAGACGCTTAGTGCATGCAGTCACGTGCTATCATGAGCACCATGTGGATTAGTCTTTAGGATTTATACCACACCTATTTTTTGAGAGACATACCGTCTCCGGATGTACTTAAGACGATTATGCATATTTTTTGAGTTTTATGTGACACACTCTTATGTAAACATTTCGATATCTATATATATATGCATATCTATTTCTGGATGAGTCTTTCTTTACATGTGATGATGATTTATAAATTGCGCAAATGTCTTTCTAATACTAAATTCGCTACTGCATCTGTTAATGTATTCAAATGCCTGGGTATATGATGATATGTAATGTAGTCAAAATTCCTTTCCAGTAATCGAATACGCAAATACAGACGTAAGATGGACGGGTTCCTTACCGAATAGTGTTCGTTCAGCTGTAACACTACAAGTTGTGAATCTAGATACACGAGCAATTCACGGATACCAAGGTTTACTGCCTCGGTTAATAATTCCAACATGACACTATATTCTGCGATGTTGTTCGTGGTACGTCCTAGACACACTCCCTGCAGATCAATCAATTCACCAACAAGATCGTAGATTACCCAGGCTGCTGAAGACAGATTCCTGGTACTGCGGGAGGCACCATCCGCGAAACCAACAAATGGATGAATAGACATCTGCACAACCAGGAAGACCCGATCAGCAGAAAGATGTTTACAAAGCACACCACACTATACATGCACACAAATGACAATCACACACCTATGTACACACACCACACCAAGAAACCACTTCAGGCATAGTACTTTTTAAGGTACAGCCCATTTCTGGGTTGCGCCAGTGGAACTCCTTCATAATCAATAAGCTCGTAGGCCCCATTTTTCAAAACGCGTTTTACTATATAGGGCCTGTGCCACATAGGCTGGAGCTTACCAACTCCAAGATTATCATGCACTTGATCGTACAGGAGGACGAGGTCTCCTTCGATAAAATAACGGGGAGAAACAGATTGATCAAAATGAGTTTTGACCCTCTTTTTTTGTGCTTCGATGATCAAAGCAGCTAGACGACGGGTTTCATCCAACCGTTTGAGATACATAAGACGTTCTTCCTCAGCAGAAGTATCCGGTAAGAGCTCCATAGCTAATTTTAGCGAAGGAATCTCGCATTCAACCGGCAGAGTAGCTTCCAGACTGTACACCAATTGGAATGGTGTGAATCCGGTTGCACTGTTAGTAGATGTTCGGTATGCCCAGAGAGCTGAGAATAGTTGGAGATGCCAACTGGATTTATGAATCCCAACTGTTCGCTGAAGCATAGTGACCAAAACCTTGTTCACTGCTTCAACCTGACCATTCGCTTGAGGGTAGTATGGTGTTGAGTTGTCGTGACGCAAGCCCAACGTTGAAGTCAGCTCCGCCATCATGTAATCGTGGAAATGAGTACCGTGATCAGTGACGATGGCTTGAGGAACCCCGAACCGTGCAATAACGTGGTTGAATATAAATTGAGCAGCCGTTTTCCCGTCAGCAGCTAGTGTAGGCATCGCCTCGGCCCACTTAGTGAAGTAGTCGACGGCGACAATGATATACGCATGCTCCCCGGCCGAGTGAGGGTTACACGTCATAAAATCCACGCCCCATTTCGCAAAAGGGCCGACGGTAATAACGAGATGCAATGGCAACGGCGGCGCGCGCATCTTGCGCTGAAATATCTGGCACGGATGACATTTACGGACTGCAGTGATACAATCCTTGAATATGGAAGGCCAGAAATAACCTGCCCACAGAATCTTCTGGGCAGTAGCATACCCGGACATATGTCCGCCACAGGCGCCACTGTGGCAGTCATTCAGGACCTTTTCAGCCTCTTCCAAGGTAAGGCATCGTCGGAGCACCGAATCTACTCCAATGCGATATAAGGTATCTCCTACTATACGATAGGGTTGGGACTGGTGCCGAATCCGACGGCGGGTAGCTTTATCCAACTCAGACCGAAATGTCGCGGTCTGAAGATACATTATTATGTCACCGTACCAAGGATCACGAGTACTGATGAGAAAAAGCGTTTCGTCCGGTATATGGTCTTCAGAGTGTGAGGGAACAGAGTCTGTAGGGAGAGAACATATCAAATCCGCGAAGACCAGTGATTTAGTTGACTTGGCAGTGGTGAACTCCAAGTCAAACTCCTGCAGGATCACAATTCATTTGGAGTACTTGCCCCCCAGTAATTGTCTAGAAAGAATATACATCATAGGGTTGCAGTCTGAAACCACTGTTATTGTACGCAAAAGGATGTAATGGCGAAAGCGTTGTACACCGTGTACTGCTGCTAATGCCAACTTCTCGACATGTGCATAACGCGTCTCCGGGTCGAGAAGGTTCCGAGACAGGTAATAAACAACATGTTCATCACCATGATCGTCATCCTGCACCAAGACCATGGCTATGGTGCTAAATGCGGCGGCTAGATATAAAGTGAAGTCGCGGTGGTAGTCCGGAGGACGAAGCAACGGAGCATTGACTAGCAACGTCTTCAGCTTCTCAAAGGATTCTTGAGCAATTTCGTCCCAGTGAAAGGGAACGTTCTGCTTTAACAAACGAGTGAATCCTTTGGCCACCTCGGCATAATTCGGGATAAAGCGCCTAAGAAAATTCACTTTCCCTTGCAGACTCTGTAACTGATACAGGGAGGAGGGTGATGGGAGATTTACGATGGCCTCGACCTTTAGAGGGTCAAGGCGAATTCTGTCTTTCGAGACTATAAAGCCTAAAAGACGGCCAGAATCAACGCAGAAGACGCACTTATGAGGATTGAGCCTGATATTGTAGCGTCTGCAACGAAGAAATATCTGGCGGAGATGCTCAGGATGGTCCGCTCGCTTACCCGAATGGGCTGGCAAGTCGTCCAGATAAGGCTGAACGATATGGCGAATGTCATGAAAAGCGTAGGACATCGCACGCTGAAACGTGGCGCTAGAATTTTTTAAGCCGAACGGGAGTTTTTTGTACGCGAAAGTGCCCCACGGACAGATGAATGTGGTCTTATGTTGATCCTCAGGTGCGATATTGATCTGGTTATAACCTGAGAAACCGTCCATTAAGGAATAGATCTCACTCCCGGCACATTCGTCGATGATCTGGTCGATAAACGGAGTGGGATAATCATCCTTTGGACAGGCGCGATTGATGTCGCGATAATCCACACAGACTCGAATTGTGCCCTGCTTTTTATCGACAGGGACAATGTTGGACACCCATTCTGTAAGGGGGATGGGATAAATAAAACCCGCGTTCAGAAGTTTTTCAACTTCTGCCTTGATAGCGGCGGCTTTCCGAGGATGCATGGGACGTAAGCGTTGGCGCACGAGTTTCGCCCCTGGATAGGTTGGAATCTCGTGCACTACAATACTAGGGTCAATTCCCAGCATTTCCTCGTAAGACCATGCGAAAACATCTCTGAATTCTTTGAAAAGCTCAGTATAGACTTGAATCTCATCGGGAGAACAAGTCACACCCACATGAATATTCTCAACAATCCCCAGTTTAACAGAGATGTTGATTGGAATAGTTTGAGTAATGTTACTCAGATTACCCTCCGAAAAGACGTCATGCGTCAAGATCGGTGTTTGAAGAGGAGGGGAAGGAACCTGAGTAGCATAACGCTCCAGACAATCAGTCATTGCCCCCAAGCTGGGCATAAACGAGGAGCGATGATGCCCATCGCCCCAGGGCAGCTCCTCAAGAGACATAGTTTCAATGATAGCCTCATCTGAAGGAAAAGTCTCTCTGAGAGGATCAGGCGAATCAGCCTGACCAAGCCAGGGGGTTTGCGAGTAGACGTCAAGAGCCATGCTCATCAGAGCATGCTGAGGAGGTGGAGGATCTGATGTTGCAACAATCTCACAGTAGCTGATCTCTACTGGCATTAAAGGCATGGATCCTCCAAACTCATATACCTGCTCAGGTGTAGGAATAAGCCAGGGGTCATCGGACCTAGACAACATGTTGACTTGAGCGGTATGTGGTGGCGGTGCGGGGAATATACCCATGAGGACTGGGTCTTTGAAGAGACCAGGTCCTACACTGTCTGGGGGATTCAGAATTTGATCCACGTATGGCACGTTGTTCTTAGAGTTAGAGGTGAAAAATGACAACTGATCCACCGTGACAATCTTGCCCTCGTGAGGGAACTTAATGAATCGAAAGATGGTAGACGGCACGCAGAGCATGGCATGGGTCCAGTTGCGGCCAAGAAGTATATTGTAGTTGAGTTTAGCGTCAACCACTTCCACTTCCACGTTGACAGTTTTCCCCTGTAATATGATCGCAAGACTCTCGAGAACGCCTAGGGGTTTAGATTCCCGACCATCAAATGCCTCAAGGGCATTGGGAGATGATGACAAGGCTGGAGAGCCGATGGCCTTCCAGCAAGCGGAGGACATTACGCAGGTAGATGCACCCTCATCTACGATGACCCTATGAATGTTCAGATCATTAATCCCGACTTGAATGACCAAATCGATTTGATGTGGAAGCCGGGGAGTAAAATTCTCCAGATCGAAGGTGAGAAGGCTCGAGTTGGCGGGATCGATGCCACCGATTGCAGACAGTAAAGCCTTCCGTTGTGAAGGAAAACTTTGAAGAACCTCAAGTGCAGACATAGCGCACGGCGCCTGTGCCAGATCGTCAACAATACTGTAATGTTGAGCGGCACGAGCGTTTGGATTATAAGAGGATCTCCGAAGAACACCCTTGGGGGGTGGCTTCACAACGGGTTCGAGAGTCGGCTTCTCGATTTCCAACAGACCAGAGACAGGTTGGGGAGGCGGCCCATCCGCAACTACCTTCCCGGGTGCCTGCCGTGGTTCGTTGTAATCCTTCGACCGCGTAGCGACAGAGATAGGTGCAATACTCTTCACCATGAAAACCTGAGACCCAAACGGTGCAGATGGTGATGCCTGTTCGACCATCTGGGTCTGCTGAGATGGAAATGGCTCTTTCAAAACAGCCGGAGTCCTTTTAGGGCCTTTAAGAAGTTGACTAACCTCGGATCGTCGTGGAAAATCCTTAGTATAATGGTCCCCTTCACAGATGAGGCAAGGGAACTTCGGTTTACGCTGGGAGCCATCCTCAGTTCGAGTTTTAGATTCTAGTTTTTGGGCATCAGATTTTGATTTGCCTTTGCCCTTCTTCTTCCCCTTGGAGGATTTGTCCGCAGGATTGGCTTGAACGGCATTCACCTCCGTGGTTTTACCAGAATCGGATGAGGCAGGATTAGCAGAGGTATTGTTGGAAGAATTAGCCTTCTGCTTCCCATTCGAAGACTTCTTCGAATTTTGAGAAACGGAACCAATGACACCATCCACCGCAGGGGTAGGTGGAGCCTTAGAGGTTCCAGGCCGTGGAGCATCAGTCAAGATGTCATAAAGCGTTCCAAACTGTGAATAGACAAGATCCAGGTACTGGTCACGCACGATAGCTTGTTCCTCTGTCACACACGCTCCCATCGCGATATCCTGAGCGATTTTATTCACAAAGGAGGTGGTGAACCAGTGAGTCAAAATCTGATCAGGTATGTGAAACTTGATCAGTCGACGACGGCGCTGCCACTCATGAATGTGATCTGAGATGTGAGTGGCTTTGTCCTGCTTCAGAGAAGTCAGGAGGTGCGTCCTGGCCTCATACCGGACCGGTAACTGGAAATGCGTGAGGAAAGCCATGGCTAAAGAGTTGAAATCTTGGAAAATGCCACGGGATAATTCTATGTACCACTTAGCAGCAGCTCCCGTTAAAGTACACTGGAAAAGACGCAAACGGATTGAATCGTCGACCCAAGAGTTAGACGAACACCAGAGGTGATATGTCATCACATGCGCCTGGGGGTCTTCGCCAGCTTTTCCCTCAAACTTGGGACAATCACCTGGTATCTTGGTGGGAACCGGAGGCCAATATGGATTATGTAAAATCGGATCATTGGTCAACTTTGAAACATCCGGCAGTTCCAAGGTAGCCAGGAACGGCAATGGAGGGTTAACTGCCATGCCAGGCCCAAGATGAGGCCCGGTACCCATACTCCACGATGGTTGTGAATATCCCTGCCCCCACGGGTTCTGTCCCACAGGATTCTGCCCGTAGGGGGCATAGGTCGTATAACCAGACTGATTTGGATGCTGGTAACCATAGTGTGGGGCTTGATAACCAGGATACGGACCCTGATTAGGCGTCAGCCCCGTATAAGCAGCGTTTGGATTCGGCTGCTGAGCGTAGGTAAAACCGGGTGGAGGAGGATAATACTGAGAACCTCTGGGGTGGTTATAGTTCGATTGAGACTGACCATGAGGATAATAACCACCCTGAGGATGAGTAGGCTGCTAAAAATCGGAACCTTGCGGAGCCTGATACGTAGGGCGCAGCTGTTGATTTGGCTGCGGCATTGAATGAACAGGTTGTTGAGCAGAGTGAACGAAATGAGAGGGCTGCCATGAATGAACAGGTTGACCCGAGTGAGAGGGCTGACCCGAATGACCAAGCTGACCCGGATAAACAGGCGGCGCCGGTTGCGCAGGTTGACCTGGTTGTAAGTGAGCCCCAGGTTGTATCGGATGGGCCGGTTGGCTTGGAGGCGGGACGTCGGGTTGTACCGAATGAGCCGGTTGGCCCGGTGGTGGAACAGGACCAGGTGCTTGCTGGAAACCGGTTTGACCTGAAGCAGAACCATAGGATGGTCCTGGCTGATATGCAACGTTAGAAACAACAGGATACTGCGGTTGCATCAATAAAGAAGGCTGGACTTGCCCCCCAGGGCCATAGACCGGTCCCGGTTGATACCCCGGCTGAGGCTGAGCAGGTTGACCCGAAGGGCTATAATACTGACCTTGCGGATTGTCCGATGGCCCTTGCTGGCCCGCAGGGTAGCCCTGGATAGGCTGCCCCTGTGGGTCATACAGATAGCCAGGTTGGCCCGCAGGTTGGCCGTGGAAGGGCTGTCCCTATGGGTTATAAGCCTGGTTGTACGGTAAAACTTGAGCATACAGATAAGCCTCAGGAGCGGGAAGACGCAAAACCTCCCCGTGCTCGTCATACTGACCTGGGAAATCATACACGGGAGTACCATCTTGTGCATAGTGCGAAAAGAAAGATCGGTAGGGATCTTGGGGAAACGGTCTAGCTTCGGCGTTCGGCTGTTGCAAAGACAACCGATACTCCTCCGGAGAGATATTCTTCGGTATAGCAGTAGCTAGATAAACATCTTCCGGAGTCGGCCCAGCCCTAGTAGCAGATGCTGAGACAACAGGAGAAGAGGCGGCCACACAAACAGTGGGCCGGACGGGAACAAAAGTGACGGGCGTCGAAGGAGACACCCCGGGTGTAGTAGCAGCTGGCCTCGAAGCAGGAGATGATATTCCCATAGAGGCTGCAGCTGAAATGATCTGACCCAGAGATCTGTATCCCTGTGGTAAAGAAGGACTGGCTGTCAACATGGTAGCCAGCTCAGAGCTGTCTCCCTCAAACAATCTACGCGGGAAGAGCTGATAGTCTTCACCAGACGTCGGAATTTCCTCACCAGAATCACTCATGGTTGATCCTGCCGTTAAATCACGCAAAAGAAGTCGAGGACTAGGAGGAAATAAAACAGCAACAAACGGCGAACCCGATGTAAGAGAAAGGAAATCAGCTCCTAATCTCAATTCAGGCACAGGGTTCGAAAAGGGCCAATTGAACTCAACTGGTCCTCCAAAGGGTTGCTCAGCGAGAACCGGTCCCCCGTCAGGAAACTCGGAAACAACAGGCTGTTGTGGTTCAACAGAAGACTGAGAAGCTTCTGAAGAATCGTCCGTGTAAGGACTACCAGTAGACGAAACCGAAGGTTCCGCCACCGTGGCAAAAGACTAGAGAAAAAGAGCAAACACACACACGGGCTGAAAATGAGTTAAGACACACGATCAAACGGTCAACAAGCAATGTCTAAATGGGTGTGTAATCGTGGGCGATTAATTTTACCACATTGGAAAGTAAGAAATTCTACCGCTTCATATTTTAAGAGTCGAGAAACGATAAAAAGGTGACTCTATCTCTTTCAGATTTGACACAAGTGTGAAAGGACAAGCGCTTGACGGTCTTTTCAAGTTTAGGGAGACAGAAAAGACCAAATGACTGCTCAGGAAATACTAGGCACAAAGGGTGTACCAAATATCCGTGAACTGCAATATACACCTTGGTTTCAATAATGAAACATAAATCGACCAAGGACTTTCCGTACGTGCAGGTAGTCTCCCCGAATGCTGTGTTCGGTGTATCACGGGTATAGGGCGGCAGACTCGGCTTCCTGTGGATAAAGGATTGAAAAACTAGAGGGGTCTCCCTTTATATACGCGACGGTACGGGGAGCGCAAGTCCGTACTAGCGCTGTCTAAAGCCAACAGGCGAACGACAGCTGCTAGGTTTAACGACGCCGGAACACGTCTCTAGCCTAGACCTTCTAAAAATGTTTCGTTAAGTTCCAATGCTGCCTTAGGTTAATTGAATAAATTTTACAGTTGATCTTCAATTAAGTTTCAATTTTTAGGCCCTATCGTATGTAATGTCTCAAAAGACTCCTAAATGCAAAGCTACATGCCACAGTCCAACATTTCGTTCGATGAAAACTAATTACAGAAGAGTTGAGAGCTTTAACACAAACGAAATGAACGGAAGACAAACAATGAGATCTCTAATGCAACTAATGAAATTGAAAACTTTTCATCCAAATCACTAATCACTAGCAAAATTGAAAAGATCACAATTTGCACTAATTAACAAAAGCAGAAGAGATTTTTTTTTCATTTTCAATGTTTAATAGCTAATATGCACTAAACAAATTGAAAACAAACAGAACAACTTGAGAAACGATATTCGAGAGAGAAAAACAAACAAATTTCACTCAACAACACAAACAATCAGATCCCAAATCAATCAAAGTCTCTCAAAACCAAGAAAAGACTCAAAAGCTTCCAATGGACCGTGTAATCTAGGTCCAAAGCAAGACCAAATGAATTTCGAATGAGGGAATTAACAATCACCCAAAAATTGCAATAAAACAATGAAAAACTACTTAGAGGATGTGGAGAATCAATCAGACAGTTGACAGGACAATCAAAACACCAAAACTCCCAAGGAGGGCTCGATACACTAAGCCACTAGATGCCCTAGGGCTTAAAACGTGAAATCGATAGAGAAAAGCAAACAACCAAAGGAAAGAGGTGAATTCCCAATCAAACAGGACTCCAACACACTCAGGCAGTCGGAAAATCAAGAAGAGAAACACTGACCAAACCCAGAGAGCTCAAAAATGAGGAAACTCAAAAACCTTACAGGAGTGGCGCGACTGTAAGGCTGAAACTGGGGCCAGAAAGCAATTGGCGCGGGCTAAACAAAAGCAACATGCGCCAATTGGCGCGACTGTCGGGTTAAAAACCGCGCCAGTCGAGTTTCTCAGCCAAAATTAAAAAAGAACTACTCCAGAAACATATCAATGCAAGCTAAGCAAACCAAGAAGCAAAAACAGCAAAAAGAACCCAACCCAGAAGGCTCATCAAGCAAGGAAAAACATCAAATAATCAAAGCGAGACAACATAAACAAGACAGTGAAATCTGGACGATCCCCAGCGGAGTCGCCAAATTGTTGAGGAGGTAAATCCCCTCTGCAGACAGAGGCGATCCCTACTAGCCCAGCGGGGGTCTAGCAACAATCAAAAATGTTACGATGCAGGTTCCTAGTTACGAATGAAAAGACTAAAGATGGAAGCCTACCTGGAATCCAATGCTATGATCTAAAGAAGAAGCGTCCCCGTTCCTCAGCCTCGGCAGATCACGATCCCTCCACGATCTCCGCGGATGAACACCTGCACATGCAAGAAACAAACAGATACAAGCATAAAATCCGGTATACGTAACTAAATATCAGTTAGAAAGGATATTACTCATATTAACATGATGGAAAACAGAGTGGAACCATAATCGTAATCATTCATTAAATAACAAACGAAGAGAGATTACAACCAAGTTCTGACATCGTGGTCTCCTTCGGACGGGTCTCCAGTCGTTCACGTCTCGCAAAGCTCGCTAGGGAAAGGGCAAATCTCTCCAGAGTCTCTCGACGATAGTCTCCTTACTTGAGTCGGCCTTAAGGGAAAAAGAGGGCTCTTTACAGCACAAAGGCTCTTGGGAATATGGAGATTCAAAGCTTAGGCACTTCAAGACTAGCTTGCCATGGGATTGAGCAGGCTTTTATAGATGGGGAAGGAGAGAGTTGGGATCCCTATTATTGTGGGATTGGCCCTATCAACAAGGAAGGTTCCATGGGAGGTGGCAAAACCACTTCCCTTCCATAGAACTCCCGTAGCCAAACCTCCCAACTCAAGATAGGCAATGGTTTTTGAGTTTGTTGAAACTCAACTTCCGCCATCTTTATTTAAAAAAACACTCCTTAAATTGGCTGGCGCGACCAATGCTCTGGGACAGAGCGCCAGGTGGTGCGGCCTCTTTGCAGGATTTCCCCCATTGGCGCGAGTGCTGAACTGTCTGCCCACGCCAATGCAAAAGGAGATGTTTTTCATGATTTTTGTAAGGAGATGTCTTAAGGGCAATTAAAGCTCATGCTTAGAGGAATGCTTTGATGATGGTTTCAAGGCATGACAATGTTCATAGGTCACAAAATGGGTCCTCCATTGTGCGGGACGGGGAATGGTAGGGACGGTGACAAATTACTGTGTAACACTTGGATTTCCTGCCTCGCTTGCTGGAGCAAGCAATGGGTTTGACCTGGTTTTGTTATCGTTTTTCCCTACCCTGCTTCTTTGTAGCCTGTCCTTTTGCATTGTTGTATTTCCCCGTACAATCAAGATTCGATTTTGCCCCAGATTATTAGACAGAGAGCTGAGGAAACCTGTTTTTACTTTTGCAGAGCTTGTGTAAGGCAAGAGAAAGTCAATAGCTGTATTGATGTTACTGCAGGTAGGGCCCATAGCCTTGATGTTCCTTTGGAATATGGCAGCTAAGGTATTGCCAATACGACGTAAGTCTATGAATAAAGGCACACTCAAATGCAAACTCAATTACAGCGTATACCGACTCAATCACAGCATAAACCTACTAAAATGCAGAGTAAGATGCATGAACAAGACCCCCAGATGGATGGTTGCGCTACCCCGTGAAAAAAGCCAACTAGACTCTGCCTTGCAAACCCTATAGCGTTGCATGCAATATAATTGGGAAATAGTAAAATGAACCTAAGAGAAGGACCTATTTCCACCTCCTACATTGTTGTCGGGACGGTCATGCCTAGCCATGCTAGCTATCTCATACAATTGCAACATTGAAACCTTTTGGACGACACACCAACCCAATTCCCTTCCTGGCGTTACGAGATGAGAACCCTTCCCTTACACTAACAAAGGACCAGAAAGAGAAGAGACATCACAGGGGGTTCTCAAGCAGGGTATGACCACAGGGCCCAGGAAAATCAAAATGACCATGGCATTCTTCAACCGAAAGAAAAATATTTCATGTTATCAAATCTCAAAACCCTTAACATTGCGATTGAAAAAAACCAAGTGAAAACTATCCGCATAATCAAAAGTGGCCACATAACTATGGAGAAGGGTCGCATGCACACAATGAAGCATTCTATATCTAGCTTCCAGGTTTGGATAGGGGCTTATAATGGTAAAACAGCCTCTAGCGGAGGGATTTCTGAAGAGAGACATCCAATTTGCATTTACATTCATGGTTGCTATCAAGGTTAGGAGACGTAAAACATACCAGATTACCAGCTGTCGATGCCAACCTTCTGCCTGCGCTGCAACTATTTCTCCTAGCTGCCTTTCGGGAGTAGTGCTTCCTCTCCAGCATGCCTCGTGCCTTAATGTTTGATCCCAACGTTGTTTCGAAGAATTTTCTGACATTTCCCTGTGGTTGCCAACTACTCCTATGACGGATATTATTATCTGGTGTGTGGTCATGTCCCGACCGATCATGCGATGTATTAAGTCATCCATGCGATCTATGCATGACGCCATGTGCCACCGCTAAACCTCGCCTCTCAACCTCCTCGTGGCACCCTGATCAGGTGTAAAGTTAAAGCATTTTTGTTATTGAAAGATTGGGACAATTTTTTGAGCGCCTTCGAAGTGAGGTTTTGTGGTTGATCACTTAAGGTGGATGTGGATATGTCTGATACAAATATATTAGATATTTTTGGAGGTAACTAAGTAAATTCTCTGAACACCCTAGGGATCAAGCTTTGTGATTGAACCAAAAAAATCAACTAGAAAAATCTCTTAAAATATATATACCTGGTACAAATATTTTAAACACCCAAAAAATGACTCAATCAAAATATAATCACTTAAAATAGATGTACTTGCTATAAATATTATTTGTACAAAGTGGCCACCAATCTCCCAGACTCTATGAACAAAACCATCAAAAAAGAGACACACCTTACAACTATTACAGTTGAGATATCTCTTACCACTTTCTCTGATTGTGTTTTCTGTATCTCATGAGAATTCGTTCCCACCCTTGTTCTATGTGTTCTAGCATTCCAATGATTTCGATAATGTTGAAAATGTTTCGAAAAGGATGAGCATTCCATCCGGGACTTCAAAAATGTGGTGCTTGTACCCACCCCATCCCTTTACGAAATGGGAAACTCCTTGGGAACATTCCTCATTTACTTAACTTATAGATTAGGGACTCCTGAGAGAACTCTGCAATAAGCCTTTCTTCTATGTGCAACTAAATGATAAAGTAAACATAAAAGCATGAAAACCTAAGATGTTTCATTTAAATTTCAGTTGTCATTTAGAAATTACCAAATTGGACGATGTTAGTTGTCTCTGTGATTTTCAAAGACGACTTTAGTCCTCCTCTTTGGAGGTTGTTGCACTCCTCATTTTAACTTCTTAGGCATTGAAAAATTATCCATCTAAGTTCTTCTGGTTTAGTGTAGATCTTGTTGGTTAAATCCGTCATAAGGTCTCTGGAGTTTCAATCATGTGCATAGTTCTAGAATACGACCACATTGGCTATTTTAACACCATTTCGATCGAAATGCAAATTCAAATTTGTGTGCTCACAAACTCTTGCTTCTTGTCCTTCGATTTTGGCTATGGTCCTTCTACCTTGCCCTGGCTTACACATGTATGTATGTATGGGAGCTTCAGGTTCTAGATTACATTATGATTTTTTATATTTATTATTATTATTTTGTAATCTTGTAGTATAAACAGATCATTTTTTTCTCTAAAAATAATAGAAATTCTAGCATGATTTTGAGAAAATTTGACAGAAATTGTTGATAATTTGGATTACAACTGTCAAGCTTCAAGATTTTGGGTACCCAAAAGGTTCTTTATGATGCTAAATCCATTTCCCCACAGTAAGTTTTTTTTTTTAAAATTGCTAGATTCCAACTAGAAATTGGTCATTTGGGGAAATTGCTAGATTTCACTTGTTTTAGAAAAAAAATTGTATTATAGCATGATTTATATAACAAGACTTATATATTTTAACACTGTAAATTCTCCAAGATAGCTTTGATGTTAAACAAAATTCAACTTCCACTTAATGTTAAGTCTGAATATTTGGTATTCTTTATCTTGAAGATTCACTATTTCCATTGAAGGAGTTGTCCACATGATGGCATCTATAGTACATTAATGATTACTTATTCCAATATCAAGCATCTAGAGTCTAGATTCTTCTTCTCTTGTCTAGTCTTTGCCTCTACCTCAATTATCTAGGGATATTAGTCAACATTGCCCAATTTTGATCAAATTGCCTACTCCAAGCCTCAAAATATTGTAGAAAAAGCTTAACATGCCCCATCAATGATTTTGACTCGAGTGAAGGATACATTATTTCTATGGCCATGACAAAGAAGGTCAACCATCAACACCACCAACACTGGGTGCACATAGGAGGGCTTGGTGCTCTTGATTAAATGTCAATCACATACTCCATACATGATATAATCTAAAGAAATGTTATAATCCTATTAATCTTGAAATTTTGAAAATTGTCAAGTCCGTTGAATTTTGAATGGAATATCAAAATTCTATTTTCTCCATATGGAATCCGATGAGGTTGGAACCACTCTTGAACATCCTAAGTAATTTTGTGGCCATGTTAAAAATTTAGGTAAAAGATGAAAATGAAAGATAGAGAAGAATGTTACTAAGTTACTTTAAGAATTTAACATTACCATTAGGAAGAATCTAGGAAGAATCAAAAGAGCACATTTGGAGGGAGTTGGAAGCATGGTTCCTCATATAGAGGTCCCAAAATTAATAAAAAAAGGTGTCTCACGGAACCATGCAAGTGATTTCTGGAAGTACATGTGAAGTGTGGTGAAACCATGTGAAAACCTTGGTTTGGCTTGCGAAACTATGAATATAACCCTCACACTTCACACAGGTCTAGGAATTGCAATTTTCAAAGAAAAGTGTGATTCTAAAATTCTATTTTGAAGTTTCGTTTGTAGTTTGGTCACATATCCACATGGTTTGCAGTTCCAGCTTCTAATTTGTTGGGGGGGGGGGAGGGGGTCGGTTTCTGCAACACTCTATTGGAGTATGTAACTAATACTTCTCTTATGTTTGTGATCATATTTTATTGTTAGAATAGGTGGTCATTATTAGGAGTTTGTTTCTATTCTTTAGGAGGTTGTGAGGCTTAGTTGGATGTCATATATTATCAAGTTAAATGATATTCTCTCAATTAAATGATCGTTTCCAAGATAGTTTGTCTATCTTGAGATAAATCTTCTTGTATTTGTATTTGTACTATTACATTGATTTAGGCAGAGCACACTCGAGACAATTTTGGTGTGGAATAATGTCTCCTCTCCCATTCTAACATCAGATATGCATAAATGTCACTTTACTGACACCTATCCAACTCTGACACTTACTGTTAATTTTTCAAGTTAACATTTTCTTTGCAAGGACAATTATTCCAGAGATGTATATTAGCCCTGATTTCCATTAGAAATCACATGAGACATAAATGTACTTAAGAGTAACTGAAGAAATAACATAGACAAAGGATGCATAAGACAAGCCAATAGAGGAGTACACATGGATATGGCACAAACCAGGGAAAAACCCCAAGAAGGGGAAAACCCTTGATCAATTCTTCTTATGATCATGATCAAACATTTAGAAGAGAATGAGAGAGAGAGAGAGAGAGTACATATAAAATCAAATTGACTTAACAATATGTTGAGCAATACCATAATCCAGTCAACCCTATACTTCTCAATGAAACAATTACTAACCATAGTGTAAGAACTACTCAATCCTAAACATGTATGCGTCCTTCTTAACTGATGACAAGGATGAAAATTTCATATTCCATATAGGACCTTTATCTAACCTGATCAGAACTTCAGACTAGAAACAAAACATCCTTAAAAATTTTGGTACTCTTATTTGTAGGTCATGGCCAGATTAGGCCTTGTGCATGCAGCAACAACCCTTCCACAAATATTATAACAACCCTCATATGTTGCGACTTAAACAAGGTAAACTGCTCCCTCCATATTTTGTTGTTCCTGGGCTTGTGACAACCCCTCAAGCCTCTACACAGCCATGTAGGGAGTGGCTAAGCCTACATCCTACCACATTCCTCTATGACACCATTACAACATTCCACAACGACATCTCATAGCCTTGGTTTAGCCCTTAACATACTCGTAAAAAATCACTCCTTTCCTTGACCCTTAAGCAAAGAATCTCGGCCTCCGAACCATCCTCCAGTCCTCTGGAATAAGCTTCAAAACAACCCTAATACCTATGCATTGAACCACATCTCCTTACTGTAGCCCAAAAAAAAATCCTTACCTCCAACGAGGATCTCCCTTGTGACGGTGGCACAAAGACCCTCTTAATTTGTGGCCAAACATATACCCTTTCTTTCAATGAGCTACTCCAAGAGATATATCAATTGAGGATAGGGGAATTCCCTTATATACAATTTTATATGGTGATTTTTAATGCAAATTCAAAATTCAAATTTTCAAATTTTCCCACCTAAACAAAATCATCACTTGTAGCATTTTATTTTAGTATAAAAAAATATTATCCTTGACCAAATTTGACAATTTTTAGATCGATTTTAGTCCTCTCGAAAAGTGGAATTCAATGAGATTATTATCTCCATTAACGGAATAGACCAAAGTGTTATTTGGCCCTAGTTTCCAATTTTAACACTCCCTCTCAACTAGGTAGAATTCCACTTTCCAATCCATCTGCTGCCATAGATTATCATGCCACCCTATGAACCATCTCAGTCATCATGAACCATCACTGTCTGCTCTGCTGAACTATGAAGAAATAATGCAGAATAATTGATTGCGAATGAGTCACAAGACCTTGCCACTCTCCACTGACCCAAAGTCATTCTAGAAGTAAAACTAAAAATAAACTTGATCCGAGATCAAGTTGATGAACACCATACATCCTAGCATAGAGAGTACAGCAATACATGATGATTCCATCGGTAAAGATATGGTGTCCATCCTCATTTCCCAACTCATTGGCTAGAGCAAAGGCACTTCCCATGAGTCTCAGACTTCATGGGTAGGATGATGAAAAAACACCAGCAGGGAAATGATATCTCACATCCTACTCATAATCACATGTAGGGAAAGGAGAATCCCCATCCTACAAACACATGTCATAACCACATGTAGGGAAAGGATGAACCACCTCCTAGAGTCAGATCTCACAATCAATGTAGGGAAAGGATAAACCACATCCTACATGCATGCAAAACACCGACATTAGGGAAAGGATAAACCACATACCATCGACATGTCAACCAACACATATAAGAAATAATCATCCTACATGTGGAGAAAGGATGAACCTCGTCCCAGCAACATGTCAATTGATGCCTATATGTGTTTCTCACTAGGGTACCTGCAAGAGAAGGTGAACCTCTCATCTTGCTCTTATGCCATAGGAGAAGGTGAACCACTCATTCTATGCATATCTCATCACTCATAGGGGAAGGTGAACCACTCACCTCGTACACAACGCACCACTAAGGGAAGGTGATCCACTCACCCTATGGTCGCTCTTAGCTCAGTAAGTACCCCAAGCCCCCAAGACCTCCCAGATCTCAATATTTAATCTTAATTACAGATCCCTTCAAATAGGGAACAATGCCAAGCTCCTTGGAAATGATGAAATTGATAATCGGATTGTCAACAAGAGCTTTATAGTTCCATCCAACAAAAAATAGACAACTTTCTATGGACATATTGATTTTCAGCAGAGATTACTGAAGCACTTCACAATCCTCTTCTTTTTGCATAGCATGATAGTGGTTCTTACTCCCTCTTACAAAGGGAGACCTCAAACTTAAGGTTGTCTTTCAGTGTACAATGAGTCTGACTATCTGCTCATCGTAAAATCCATAGTAGATAATTTATCAATGTAATAAAATATGTCATTGTTCTTCGTTGTACCATATGAATTAGTATTTTATGTTAATGCATGATATTTGAATCTTGTTCTTAAATGGACATGATGTAAGCTTAATTCATTTTTTCTTAATGGTGATTCTGGAGCCACAACTTTCTGTCAAAAAATACTATATGATAGAGTCACAGGGATATCCCAGCAGGCATCTTTCCATCTTATCTATAGATATAAGTAGAGATCATCTACCATTACATGTGAGGGTCTTCCACCCTGACTTTTCAAAGTCAACATCTTTGATATATATTAGGATCATCATCATGAAACATTGTATATCATCATATATCTTCCATAAATAAACATGAATATATCTGCAACTTGTCCTTTTAAGGAGACAGAGACATATTGCATCATACCCAACTGTCATAGTTTATAATTAGGTAGAGAGAGGATTTAGATATTTTGTCGCTCCCTCTGAAGCCTTAATTCCATTGCCCATCTAACCTTTGTTGATTTTGTAGCAGCAAAAAGTGCTCTAAGTCTCAAATTTGGTCTGGAGGCTTGAACGCTTGTATTCCAAAGAACTCAGAAACCGTTTGTGGAAATTCCACTCGGTTCATGTTTTATTAAAATAAATAATTATTTTAATGGGGACCCTAAGTCTAAACTTAGGGAAATTAAATAATTGAAGGGTATTAATAAGAAAAAGTGTGAATCTCATAGAGAACGAAGATCAAGTCATATTTTAATCTTAGCCATTGATTAGAAATCTAATCTGGGTCGTTGATTTGTCAACGAGAAGATTATAAAAGGAAGGCTTGAGGGTAATTTGGAAAACACACAGTGACACTGAATTAATCTAAGAGTTTGAAATTTCTGGGGCGTGGTTTTCTTAGAAATTCGAGCTAGAGATCTCAATAGTGAGGGGCAAAGATAACATCTGAAGAGAAAGATTTTATCAGTCTGGTGGAGCATTAGTCAGGGAGAGGCAAAGGTGATCTAGCCTAGACAATGCACAAGGAAGGAGTTGACGCAATGATTGCGTAAGCTCACACAGAGGCAACATAGAGGCAGCAGGAAGGGTTTAAAAATTTGATGGTGGATCAGTTTCGGAGGCCAAGATCAGGAAAGTGGCACCAGGAGGTTGTTCCTCAACATTTAGAGAGGAAAAACGACTCCATTGGGGCAGAACGTTGAGCTTGGAAGGGGGTGACGCCATAGGCTGCAAGTTGCATCGCAGGGACTGCACAGAGCCTCCCTGGGGTAGGTTCTTCTTCATCTAGATCAGTAGGAAACTCAGTGATTGAGTGAGGTATTTCTCACATATTCCTCTGCCAATATTTCTCTCTGTAACTGAATAACCCTTGAGGGTATTCAGAGACATATTCAGACATTACTACTGCTTAATAATAAAACCCTCATATCTGTTTCATCGGTTTTCCCACATTAGATTTTTCCGAGGACATTAGTCCAAAAATAACTGTGTCATATGTGTGAATGATTTTCTTGTCTAGTTTCCTTGTTTCTGAATCAATTTTAGTGTAGGCTACTTCAGTAGTTTCTTCAATAATTCAGATTTGAATTAATTATGTAATGTAATTTACTTAATAGGAGAATTACACTTATTTGTTGCAGTAGGATTCATTAGATATCGTTAGATCTTGGAATATTCACATGGTATCCGAGAATTGATATGAAATAGGAAGGATAGATCTGATTTCTGAAGTGAAGGTCCTTTTTTCTGCAGTACAACAGAACAAATCCCCAGAGGGATTTCTTAGATCTAGCCAAGAGGGATGAAGCTTGAAGGTTGTCTCTCTCTAAGTGAGTCGACAAAGAGTTAGGACTTCCAGTTCGATTTTTTTTGTGGCAGAGGGAGCTACGTAGATCCTCCATGCAGAATATAGAGGGATGCAGTTTTCTAAAGTTTTTTCTAGGTAGAAAACGTCACAAGGAATCAGAGGGACACATATTTGGGGAATTTATTCCTCAGCGATTTCCTAGCTGAGGAAAATCAACATTTCTCAGTAGCTGAGTAGTAGAGAAGTTGCAAAACTTACAACTCCACCAGGGAGTGCGTAAGCGTGTTAGGGATTACGTACTGGGGAGAAAGAGGGAGCATATTCGACATTATTTTGGTTGATATGGCATCTCATCGACTTCGTGATCAAGACCAGTTGGAGCGCTCCTCCAAATATATGATCTGGAAGGAATGAGCTATGTTTCTTCTAGATGAATATGATATGAAGGTGTTCGTGGAGAGCGTGGTAGTTGTACCTATAGATTTGGATCAACACAAAAAGTACAGGGCTGATATGGTGAAGGTGAAGAGGTTGCTCCTTAATGGTGTCAAGGACCACATTGTCTCACATTTGGCTGGTAAGAATACTACCAGTGATATGTGGGTAGCATTGCATGACCTATATGAGGGATCTTCCGAGCAGGGGAAGTTGTACTTGGAGAAAAAGCTCTGTATGATCTAGATGCGGAAAGGGGAGCACGTGGCTTCATACCTTATGCAGTTTCAGGAGGTTTGTGATTAACTATCGACAGTAGGTGCTACACTTACAACTGCAACCATGGTACGGATGACCCTTAATGGTGTCACAGAGGAGTGGCAGGTGTCTATCCAAAGTATACTTGGCCACACAACATTACCTAGTTGGGAGTAGTTGTGGGCATCTTTTCAGGAGGAGTAGTTGAGGAGAGACCTGAACCTCATCAAGTGAAAACTTGATGGCAGTAGTGGAAGTAGATCAAAATTCATGGAGGAAGAGGAGAACATAACCCTTGCATCGAAGGGAAAATAGGTGCAATAGAAACCGAAGTGTGATGCTTCAAAGGTCAAGTGCTTTATATGTGGTGAGATGGGCCATTGTGCATCTTAGTGTCCTCTGAAGAAAATGGACAAAGGTGAGAAGCGTGAACCGAAGGTTGCAACTGCGAGTATCGAGGAGGATCAGGTGGCCATGAGTGCCCCTACTTCTCCTAGTGGGAAGTGTGGTGATATTGAGTTGTAGTTCCTTGAACTTCAGTTGGGCAAGATCCTTGAGGAGCCCACCTCATGGATCAAACCTTGCTACAGAAGCCCTTGATCAATAGTAGTGGGATGGAGGAGTAGTCAGTGGAGCCGAAGAGTGATGGAGAAGACAGTGCAGTGGGTAGCCACGTTCATTTTTGGAACAACACATAGCAGAGGCAACATCAGTGTAGCAGCAATTGCGCAGTCTAGAGTAGTGCTTATGCAGTGCGGAGCAGTTCTTATGCAATGCAAAGCAGCAACAATGCAGAGCATCAAAGGGATAGCACAGTAGCTATCAAGAGTCTGATTCTTCAGCACCGAGGTGCATCTGCTAAACACTTTTTCAGTTTTGGGTGAGTTTCGGTTGTTTCTCTCAACAACTGAGTTGCAATGTTAGCAGTGGCAGTTCTAGCAGCATAGTAGATGTGACACTTGAGAGGGAGTTGCAGTACAAATGCAGTAGTGATAGTGGAAGTATCATGGGCGGCAGTACAATGGTAGCAACAACGTAGAGACTGATTGACTTCAGTAGCACGAAGGATGCTTAAGGGACAAAGCAATATGTAGCAGCCTGCAGGCATTATTGCTAGAGCACTTTCCTCGCTAAGAGGGAGTGTTGATTTTAGTAGCATTGGAAAGTGCTCTAAGTCTCAAATTTGGTGTAGAGGATTAGACACCTGTATTCCGAAGAACCCAGAAACCATTTGTGAAAATTCAACTCGGTTCATGCTTTATTAAAATAATTAATTATTTTAATAGGGATTATAAGTCTAAACTTTGGGAAATTAAATAAGTTAACGGTATTAATAAAACATAGTGTGAATCTTCTAGAGAACAAAGATGGAGTCATGTTTTAATCTTGGCCATCGATCAGACATCTAATTTGGGTCGTTGATTTGTCAACGAGAAGATTATAAAAGGAAGGCTTGAGGGTCATTTGGAAAACACACAGTGACACTGAATTTATCTAAGAGTTCGAAATTCTGCGGCATGGTTTGCTGAGAAATTCAAGCTAGAGATCTGAGTAGTGAGGGGCGGAGCTAGCATTCAAAGAGAAATATTTTCTGAGTCCGGTGGAGCATCCATTAGTAAGAGAGAGGAAGAGGTGATCTAGCCTAGCTAGCATAGAAGGAAGGACTTGACGCAATGACTGTGTAAGCTCACGTAGAGGTAGAAGGAAGGGTTTTCAGAATTTGCTAGTGGATCAGTTTCTGAGGCCGAGATCCAGAAAGTGGCATCGGGAGGTTGTTCCTCAGCATCCACAAAGGTAAAATGACTTGGATGGGGCTGAGCTTTGAGCTTGGAACACAGGGGCATCACTCAATTAACCTATGGCATAGCACGTGCGTTCGTGGCATACTAAACAATACCCTTAATTTGACTACATATTGGAAAATACATCTAAAAATCACTTTATTTAACCCCCTACCAATACTAACCCATTGCATTTTCCCAATTTAAAAAACCCCTACTTTTACTAGATATTGTAGGTATCTGTTTTTTCATTAACATTTCTTACACCCCTTTATATTTATATCCTTAACATAATGACATGATGCCTCTCTTATGACTCCACATGCATTCTACAATTCACTTTTCTTCTTTTGATATACATAAGAGATGCATATTAGTATTCCCACAATGTGATTACTCAATCCACACTCAAGCACATCTCACTATGATTTGTGGAATTTAATGGTCTAAGACATACAAAGATCAACCATGTTTTTGGAAGATTGATTATGTGCATGTCTATAAAATGACATATAAATTGATCTATATGATGATGAAAAATCAATTGATCAATCTTTATGAATATGTTTGCACCAAATAAGGTGTTCAATCATAAGTCTAGACCCTCTTCCTTTTGAAAGCTTCTTGTTCAAAAATCCAACTACAACCTCATGTACTCAAACTAGTGTCTTATTAAGGTGAAACTGTTAATCAAGATTGTCATTGATGTCAATATGGTTGTGACTGAGATGTCAATATTCTTGAGATGCCTGGTTCCGGATAATGATGTCTTGCCCTAAGAAGTTGCCAAGTCTCTGATTGGTGATCTAGTCCCTAAGTACAAGCCCATGATGTGAAGAACTATACTTAATGAAGCCATACTTGTGATGATGTTATACTCTTGCATGACCACACTTAATGATGGTTTTTGATGAAGATTGGAAGACTAAATGATGACATGATTGATGATTGAAAGAGACCTTCCTAATGATACCGCCTATAATATATCACTGCACCACTATGTAATACACACATTGCTGATGTCCTACCATGATCCTATGATGAATGTGTTAAACAATGAAGAAGCCAAAACCATGAAGAAGCCTATCTGTCCTGCCTCAAATTCTGCACTAATTAATGACCAGTCACATTAAAAAATGTTTTTACTATCTTAGAGGCAGCCACTCAAATTGATACCTATGCCATGTTTTAGAGCATAATTTTTCCTTTCCAATGAGCTATTACTTGGCCCGAAACTCAAAGTGGTTTGGGAGATATGAATTTTTCAAGTTAAGGAAATAAATCTGTCCTTGAGCCAACTTGTGCTAGCCTACTCATGTCAGCCTCCAAAAAGGGATGTGGCTTTTCGGTTGTCATTACAAAGAAGCCTATTTATATACAGTCCGAGATTCATTTTCTCACCTTGGAACTTGGTCAACAACACAGAAAAGAGAAAAAAATGTTCACAACTCGTGAACAAAAGAAGGAAGAGACAAGGGCATTTTTTATCAGGGTTTCTCAGTGATATTTTGGCTCAGATTCTTGAATATTATAGTGATTGTGCTTGATTACAGTGATCAGATTCTAGACAGCTCAGACTAAGTTCACACAACAACTTGGACAGCAAAAGTATGATAGGAACAAAGGCTCGGATTATGACTTGATCAAAGGACTGAGAACTCGGACATGTGTTAGGGGGTTGTAATAACTTTGTGACAGTTGTGTTGAGGAGGGACAGTATTTTGTAAATCTCGTGCAAAAGACTTCAGACCTGTACAGAGAGCTGCAAAAACTTCAGGAGCTTCCATACTTCTTGGACCTGTGATAAAGACATATGCTTGGATCAAAACAGTGATATAAACTCCCACAGAAACTCGTGATATAAAGCTCAGACTTCGGAATTAAGGTCAGCATCTCAAACTTGTTTGGGTTTCCAGATTCGAATTAGATACAAGAGCTCGGATAGCCATTTGGTTGCTTGGACTTAAACTTCAGATCTGTGTGGAGAAGTCTCACTCGGATATATATGCTACAGCATCCTGTGGAGGATTAGTGAGCTGTCACAAGACTTCAGCTCAGATTGCAGTGGCTTGAATATTGACGTATTGTTCACAAAACTAAGTGCAAAAGCATCAATTGATGCTCTTGAACAACAGAGCAGTTGGAGCTTTGGACAGTAAAGTTTGATGATGACAGTTTGAATATATTCTTGTAGTAGACGTTAGGCCAGCCTTGAAGCAAATCTAGAAGCAGTCTTCTTAAGCATTGCTTGGAGCATTGATTGAAGATTTGTTGGAGTTTTTTCATTGGAGAACTATTGAAGACATATTTAAGCATCCTTGAAACGGCAGTTCATGACCTCACTACAGCTCGATCCTGTAGCAGCACTGAATTGTAGGTGTGATCAGTCATCTATGGGAGCTCAACAGTGGACAGAACTTAGGCCAATCTTTTGAAGAAACTTGGATCTAGTCACCTATGGAAAGAGGAATGTTCGGGTAAGTTCTGTGTGGACAGAACTGGGATTTAGAGGCTTAGACTATGTACAGTTAGGACTGTGACCTATACTCATCCTCTCATCAGACTTATATTCTTTGAAGAACAGTCTCCTGTTGTCAGTCTTCTAAATATCCAGTGCAGCTCGATACACCTGTAGCAAGAGTACCATTGGAGTAGCTCAGATCTAAGATTCATGTAGCTTAGATAACAGAACTTGGATTTGTTGGGCTTGGATAGCAGACTTCAAATTTGTTGGGCTTGGATAAATTAGGTTTGGTGTAATCTCCTCTTGTGAATAGAATTGGGCCTTTGAAGTACTTGCAGACTTTTTTAAGAAATCAATTGGAGACCCTAAAGAACCCTGTTGAAGACTTGAAGAACATAAGGTTTGAGCATACCTTGAGGAATATTAATTGAACCTTTTCAGTGCAGCCTTTGAGAAGGATTATTGAACAACATTGTCGGAGCAGACCTGGAGCTGTCTTGGATCAAATTGTTAAAGGACATTGTGTGCAGACCTATTGTTTCTTCTCTTCAAGCATTCTATCTTTTAGCGTCACTGTTCAGACAAACTTAAATTCTCTGGTCAACTAGTATCAAATATTGGTCAAATGCATCTGAGGAAACTTACCTACTATTCTCTGTTTTCCATGTGTCAATGAAAACTACTCTTTCAGCGTGACCTCACTACAGCTCGATCCTGTAGCAGCACTGAATTGCAAGTGTGATCAGTCATCTATGGGAGCTCAACAGTGGACAGACCTTAGGCTAATCTTTTGAAGAAACTTGGATCTAGTCACCTGTGGAAAGATGACTGTTCGGGTAAGTTCTGTGTGGAAAAAACTGGGATTTAGAGGCTCGGACTATGTACAGTTAGGACTGTGACCTATACTCGTCCTCGCATCAAACTTATATTCTTTGAAGAACAGTCTCCTGTTGACAATCTTCTAAATATCCAGTGCAGCTCGATACACCTATAGCAAGAGTACCATTAGAGTAGCTCGGATCTAAGATTCATGTAGCTCAGATAACAGAACTTGGATTTGTTGGGCTTAGATAGCAGACCTCAGATTTGATGGGCTTGGATAAATTAGGTTTGGTGTAATCTCCTCTTATGAATAGAATTGGGCCTCTGAAGTACTTTCAGACTTTGTTAAGCAATCAATTGGCGACCCTAAAGAACCCTGTTGAAGACTTAAAGAACATAAGGTTTGAGCATACCTTGAGGAATATTAATTGAACCTTTTCAGTGCAGCCTTTGAAAAGGATTATTGAACAACACTATTGGAGCAAACCTGGAGCTGTCTTGGATCAAATTGTTAAAGGACATTGTGTGTAGACCTATTGTTGCTTCTCTTCAAGCATTCTATCTTTTGGCATCACTGTTTAGACAAACTTAAATTCTCTGGTTAACTAGTATCAAATATTGGTCAAATGCATCTGAGGAAACTTACCTACTATTCTCTGCTTTCCATGTGTCAATGAAAACTACTCTTTCAGTGTGATGATTCCTCAAGTATAATTGATTAGATTCATATTTTCCTTGAGCAGATGCCACCTTGGTCCAGCTTCAAATATGTATTAAATAAAGGTCTCACTATAATCATAAATCGAAACTCCTTTAAAGATTCAATCTTCTAGTCATGATAGAGAAGACACCCATGATGTCAGTAACATGAAAGGGGTTGAATCATGTGCATGCAATCTAAAGTATGAATTCCAATCAACTCCACAAATATATAAATCCCTAGTAGGCTTATGAGTCTGAATATTTGTCAGATTACTACAATTTTATGCTAAACCAAGATTGCAAAACCATTACTTAAGCATAACTATATCCTTAGGAAAACTATGACTACAATGTTGTGAATTCTGAACAATGCTACATAGTCTTTTAAGATCTCTGTCTTCGAACAAGAATGAATATAGACTTCTGAAAATTCACACATCAATCTTCTAAATTTTGGATCCATGAATTCTGAACAATGCTACATAGTCTTTTAAGATCTTTGTCTTCGATTATATGTTCTGAAAATTCAAATCATCTTAATCAGCTGCCATACACTCCACTTGTCCCTTTTTTAAAGTGTGATATGACTTGGACAGAGAGAGCTCAGATACCATGTCATTACATAGGACAAAAGAACCTAGATATTCCAAACTCTGTATCATACTACAAACTCTGTATCTTTAACGTTTACGTCCATTCGGGGTTTTCAGATTCAATGTTACTTGCCTGAATTCATGTCAAAACACAACTTACAACTGCATACATTCTGTGGTGACTAATGGAAAGAATTTCATCCCGTACCTGTGAAACTGAAGTATTCATGACTGTAAATTGAAGCCATAGAGTAATTCTCTTTTATTTTTTATAACAAACAAAGAGAAAGATCTTAAGCCTTTGTGGAAACTACATGCCACCTCTCAGATCGGTTATTTGAAGTGCTCCTAATTTTGATTTTGGGTCGGCAAAGCTTAGGGCTTAAATTTAACTCCATGCTTGTTAGCATTCCATTTATCACTGTTTAAAGGACTTCTGTTCATCATTTGGAATTGGAAATAAAACTATGTTTGTCATAGCAAAATACTATTAAAATTTAAAATATGCCAAACAACATACAAATGAAAAGGCACAAAGGTGCTGGCCTTATTTCTGATGGTGGTGCAGGTCATTCAATTCCATCCTACCTGTCATTTCTATAGATCCCTTCTTCGAATCTCTTCCCAGATTTTCTTGAAATTGACCTATATCTCTGTCTCTAGTTTTGGGAGAATAAAATCTCAATTACAAAAGACAAAAGTCATCCTTCTATGGAGAACTCACCATGGTAAATAGGCAGTAGTGCATTTGTCCAATTTATAATCGATTTACTAGTAGAAATGTCTATTTTAATTCCTTATCAATAATATTCTTTCCAGAAACGGGTAATTTTGACATTCTAGCTATACTTCTTCAAATATCTCTAAGAAAACTTTCCAATTTGTAAGATAGATAATATTTCTAGTAGATTGGTCGAAATGTTTAGCCAAAAGAAGGATTGTATTGGGGTCAAATTGTACATTACATCCACTTCTGCCACTCCTGCCACTATTTCTCATTGATGCCCATTGTTGTTCACTCTCACTACCACCTATCCCACTAACTTTTTCCACTCTAGCTGAAACTGCTACTACTTCTCCCATTGTTTATGGCTACCACTGCTACTAAAATCAATGTCTACAACCACTGATTTTTTTACTACCATTATCACATCCGCTCCAACCTGCCTACTATAGTGAACTGTCACTATTCAACCATAAAATACAGTATCATATATCATTAAGATCTATGTTGTCTTCATTCACTATCAATCATATGATATCAAGCAAATATTCGATATAAAAATTCTCAAGACAACCATGCTCAAAGGAACAATCTTGCAATTCTGCTCAGTACCTTTACTGTTTAGAGTATAATAGTCTCTTTATGAACACATTGATGAACCCAAGTCATGTTAAATAACTCCATTGTTTCTTCTCTTCAAGCATTCTATCTTTTGGCATCACTGTTCAGACAAACTTAAATTCTATAGTCAGCTAGTATCAAATATTGGTCAAATGCATCTGAGGAAACTTACCTACTATTCTCTATTTTCCATGTGTCAATATCAATGCAAATACAACATTAAAGGCTAGTTGGCTTGAACAGAGAAGTGAATAGATCGAAACAGGCATATAAGAGATACCCCATGAGTAAAGTAGATTATAACTCCATGCACATGAAGGTACATTCACAATCAACTACCTGACCCGGGTTATCTGGATTCTGGACAAACTCACTGAAATCCAAAAGTCCTTACTTAACAGTCTAAAAAAAACATAAGGTTGTTTGAACTTTGTACAGGGTGTAACCTTGTGTCACTCTTGTAATTAACCCATGGCGATGTACTTGAGAAAGCTTGAGTAACACTTCTTTGAATTGTTTTTTTAAGTCATGGTTCATGGGAAAGAGAGACCATCACATCATTATAAATGCTGGTAGACCGAAGGAAATTTCATAGCACAACCTTTAGATTTCAAAAGAAGGTTTCCTAAATAGCTCTATCAGATCCTATATATATATATATATATACACAAACACACAAAGTATACTTCACATATGCTTCAGGACAACTCCAATGAATTTATATGAAGGTGAATTATTTGCATAATAATATCTATGCTATAGACTGACCTCCTTGCCCCGAGGAACCCTCTATTTTACATACATAAGAAGAAGGAGATTTGTTAGTATGATACAAATTAAAGAAGGTTCCACATCTTGCTCTGTTTTCAACTAGTTGATGGAGATACAAACATACACTTCTAGATATGCTTGTTAAGGGTGCCCATCATACAAGGGAAAGAAGCTCAATAGTAGAGAAGCCATTAGTCGAGGGCAGTGTTGGACAAAGTGCAGCTTGAGGAAGGGAGCGGTGGAGATAGCAATCCACACTAGTATGTTGAACTTGATCATAAGGGTGGAAAACGAGAGCAACTCCAGAAAACTTAACTCATACTTGCGACAGATGGAATACGAGGTGGTGAGATCAATAACTTCCTAGATTATGTAGAAAGCATTTTTCACGGACGCCTAACTGCCTTTCCACCTTGAGTTTTTAAAAATTGCATTTAGGGATTACTTTTTCATTATTAAAAAAATTGGTTAGGGCTATCATATGTTGTATTTGATCCTAATTACAGGGCTTTTCAGCACCAAGGAAAGAGCCATTGACATGGTCAAAGGTTCAAAACCACATTGGAAAATACCATTTCCAGAACCTACCCACTTAAATTGTTCCCCTAAAAATTCTACCTACTTACAGGAAGAAAATTCTAAAGAAAATAATGATGACAGTAGTTAAAATGCCACTTACTTGGATCTGTAGTAGTGATTACTGCAGTACTTGCAAAATCACAGGTTCCTGGTGCCATCCCATTCTTTTGGTAGTAACTGTTAAAAGCATTTGAAGCGTGAGAAAAGACACTATCAGGAATAAAACAAGAGCCTCCTTGCTGGATTTTTCCACAGTCTGCTCCTCCAAGTCCACAGGCATAATCCAGGGTAGTCTGCAACCTTGAATCAGTTATACTGCTGATGGCTACACACCAACTCTGACCTGATGTGGCACTTATTGCAGTCATACTATTTGTAGGTGCTTTGATGGCTTTGGCAATGGTCTTTTCCGAGCTTGTACTAGTGATGTTTCCTTTCAAGGAAGGGGCAGGGGAAATGTCAGTAGTTTTGTTTCTCCCTGAGCTAGAATCTACTGTAGAACTAGAGTTATTTGATTGTTTTTCCATAACCTTCGTTGAAGCTGATAAACCAACCTCCAACACTTTCAGTTGTGAGAATCCAAACAAAGCCCCTGTAAAATAGTAGCCCCATAAATCCACCGACATTAAATTCCTCCAAAAATTTGTATGAGCCTAATAATATTCACACTATATTTTAAAGAAATATTGACTACACTGCTAACCGTATTCATGTAGTTCTTAACATACCAGGGTTTTTAACTTCAAATGGACCCAGTATATATAGAAAATCTACGAGGAAATGAGGAAATTTCACTAAAACCTTTAGGACCAATCCTCTATGCTAATCCTTGAGTTATGTTAATGTCAAACACTCATGCACATAGATATTGAGCTACATAAACTTATGGCTCAAACACTTTGGTGATCACGTTCTCTTTGTGGGTTAAGAGCCTACGATTCTGAGTACTAGGAAAATCTATATCTCCATATTCTCTCATTCAACCATAATTCTCCCTTCTTATTCTATCAAATACCCCATTGTTATTGGTTATGTCTCTACAACTAGAGTCATCACTCACAACAGATTGAGTAGTTAGAGCCTAAGGATAATGAGGTCAAGAAGGACAATTCTACGATTAAGATGTATAAGAGGGACCACCATATTGATATAATCGCTGATACATACACTTGATGACTAGAGGGAAATTCATAACCCAGGTTTTAGATTACACAGAATCTACACTCACCGAGGTTTTAACCTTGACTATTTTTTCTAGTTGTAGCACAGAGTTGAGTCAAGATGTGGTTCTAGCACTTTTTTCATCATCCCATGAATGCTGCAAGGCCATTGGTAACATGTATCCTTATTTGGGAGACAATGACCCAAGTATGTTACTAGCCCCTAGATTTTCAAATAGGAGACCTCGGTAAAATGTATATGTCACATTTTTTCAAACAATAGCCATGACACTGAAATAAGAATCGCTCATTTTGTAGATCTCAAATCAAGTGGCAATGAAGTAGAAGAGTAGGGCTGAAGAATAATGGTCAAATAGGAGTATAGTGGCCAAATTCCACACCCCTATCTTGAACCAAAGGTTGTAATGAATACTCACCTCTGCAAGTGACCTTGCTTGAAATAAGTGAATGGTGTTGAGATTGAAATCCACGCCACTGAATACAATACACAGATCACATTGTAAATAAATGTAGAAATTGATGCTTTCAACAAGTCATGAATTATAAAACTGAGGCATGGTATTAAACAATTTAACATATCATCTATGAAGTCTTTCTGCGTGCAATCTTGGACTGTAGAAAATTACAAATTGTTGAGGGGTTTACCCACTTTTACCTTGCATTAGTGACCACTAACATATAATGAACTGACTAAAAAACATGTTAGTTTTGAGACGATTTTCATTTTTAATGAAGAAAACAATCGTTGTAAATCACTATTTCATTGAACAGAAAAACTTCAGCAGTAGGGGATATCAGAAGATTATAAATCCTAAGAATGTGTCTGCTACCATACCTCTGCGATACAACTAACTTCCACACATATGGAATAAAAAACTCTTCTGGGTGAAGTTCCTGCTCATAGGTGAATTTTATCTGGGTGAACATCTAAAAAACACACAAACCATCTATAATTAGGACAAATCAAACCACTAACAACAAATATAGAGAATAATAAAAGAAAATTCAAATACTGAAACATGACTCTTTCAAAACAAAGTTTTTTTCATATTACTATCGTCATTTTCTACCATGTCATAGCCAATTCTATACCTTCATCCCTTCACCCCGCCATGACCAGCTATTAGCAACTATGACCTGAAGAACCTTTTCTACCGACCATTCCCCATCTGTATGTTGAGCATCAATACGACTGTTGAAAAAATCCAGAATAAAGATGCTTGCCAATTCCACACCCCTATCTTGAAAGGATCGTACTTCCTGTAGGAAGTATAAGAAGCCAAATTTTCTATTCTCCATTGGGCAAGCCTGGCTGTAGTGTCAACTCTGCAGCCAGCCTCACCCATCCGTGTAAGAGCCAACGCTGCAGCAATCTCCGTGATGCAGTCAAAGAAAAACTCAATAAAAAGTTGTGGAAATGGTGTTCAGCAATCTGAAAATCTTGGATCAGTATCAAGTTTAGGGGTTTTCCTTGCAGTGATGATGACACCAATTCAAACCTATTGTTGCTAGCAAGGATAGTGTTATAAAGTTGTTAGCTAAACGAATTACAGTAGCGATAATGGGGCAAGATAGGTAGAATTTGATAGCTTTCAGGCTTTGTCATTGCAGTGTAGGATGAGAAATGGAATTAGAATGAGCATTTAGATAATTAACTCATTCTATAAGAAGAAAGTAACACAACATAATTGCCCTTACAAAACAGAGCATAAATTGATTTATGAATTCTGTTTATAACTCTTTAGAATAATCAGTGAAAGCATAAGATATGAAATGGAACTGAGAAGACATTCGATGAAATGAAACACGAAGGAGATACAATGCTATAAAGCCATACCACATGAATCCCAAAATTCTTACTGCAACTGCCTCTGTATTATCAAAAAAAAAACTCCAAGTACAATAGCTCTCATGTGATATATCCAATATAGGCCAAATTACAAGGGCCTATTTTTCCAAAACAATAAATATATTTTTGCAAAAATAAAATAAAAATGATATCAAGGTGGCCAAAATATAAATACTTGCAAAAAGACTCTGATGGCACATTTTTTGAGCTACAAACTCTGATTTATATGTCCAATTTGAAAAATAGGAAATCCAACTACCACAAAAACATTCAAAATCAAATGCACTTCATGTGTTAGCCATTGCTCTGGTGTAAATTTGTTGACTTGAGTGAACAAAAACCATCATGATTGAACCCCGTGCCATTAGATCCTTGATATCCTTTCTAGCAAGCGAACCATTAATCTAAAAATTCAAGGAAAACATTAACATTAGTGAGAAGAACCATAGACGTTTCTTCAAAACATATTCATAAAAAAAGGAACCAATTCTTCTTGCTTTTCGTGATTAAATGGACCAACTTCAGAAGAACCACAGTAGAAGGCATCCAACATAAGTGTTGAGGTAAGGGATGCCCTTATATTCAAAATGTATATATGTGTTGAGGTAAGGGGTATATATAGTTATATAGGTATGTAATTATATTGTTTTTATGGAAGAAATACCAAATTAATGTTTGAATGAAACACAACTACAAAAAGATAAATGGCTAGTGAAAGAAACTTACACCAAAAAGTAGGTAGCAAAAAAAAGGTTGAGTTATCTCGAACATTCACCATTTGAAGTATTCACTATACCTAAAGCCAAAAAGTACAAAATTAACATCAGATTCATACAAACAAATCAACAAAAATATAACCAAAAACTATTTATAAATAATCCAACATATGGAAATACATAAGGAAAGTGAAAGTAGAATGTTTTGAAAATTAACCTTGTTCAAATTTTTCACAAAATCTGAAAAAACTTTGTAATCACTTTCTTCTAATTTGTATGTATCATTCTTAGCATTGTACGATAAGTTTGTGATTGCTATAACAGATTCAAGTTGTACAAAAGCATGATCAGTCAAATCATATTTATACAAGCGTTGCCCCTTTATTCGACTGTACCAACATAATTGAAGCTCAATGCCTTCTAATCTATCCAAAAGGTCGATGTCATTATGGTAATCAAACACCCTATTACCATCCTTCTTCCTTATTCTTTGAACCCTTCCAATGTACCACATTCCACAAGAAACACCTTGTTTTGTACTTCGAGGAACAACTTTTCTTGCAGTACGTTCAATGGGAGGAATTGAGTTGTTTTCAAACAACACCCCACAATCTGATCCAATTCCAAAGCCAATTGAAACACCCTTTTGTAGAGTATTCCCATCTCGCCTAAAGTAGACCCCACTTCTCACTTTTGTCAACCTATCTTTGGATAATGTTGGATTTCCATTCAACTGACTAACCAAACATGCTTTGAACATACCCTTACCATCAAGATTCACCACTGGTTTTATAGTTTTGCTTACATTTTCATCAGTGGAATCTAAAATTTCATCCAACTCGTGTCTCCACTCACTTTCCATTATTTGCAATTCACTTTCATTGTGTACCAATGAAGATGAAGATTGAAATATAGAGTTGGAACATCTCGGTGGAGAATCATCAACCACTTCATCCACAATTTGAAATGTTGAATAATCTTTATCCTCTGTCCATGGTTTAACCCACTACGAACATTGAGTGTAATTTTCTGGTTTCATTCCAAGAGTTGATAAAATGTCTTGTGCATCCTTCAATCCATTCTTAAGGGCTTCTACAATTTTAGCGTCTGTGGATATTGAATCATATTGCGACAATATGTCAATATTTTGTATTGTTTCTTGGTGCAATTTATTCCAAATTTTTTCTTGCTTCTTATGGGATTTATTAAAATGAAGCCCTTGGGAATTTGATTCTTCTTCAACAACTCTATTAAGGGTTCCAATAGCATGAAGCAAGTCAGTGAAATCATAAGCCCTCTCCACTCCAACCATCCCACCAACTTTGCTAAAGAAGTTCTCACATACATCTGACCCAGTCAAGTGCAAAACACATGGCAAGTTAGAGTATTGATCTCGAAACAATCTCATCAACAAAACTGCAAAATGACAAGAAATTCTCACATATTGATATGCCTCTCTGCTAATGAAATTTATGTTGACATTAGTATGAGATTGTTTTTGTACCCAACATAACCATAATGTGAAGAAATGATGAACTCGTGAAGCATTTCGCACTCTTTCCCAGAGGCTCAAACTATGAGACATAAAAATGTCAATGTAGTCAGCAACAATCATTAGGTAAGTCTCTGTAGCTAGTGTCCTCTCTAACTTTCCACTTGGTGTACGTCTCAACTCTTTCAAACACCTCTGAACATGCCTTGAAGCAATCCGTTGTGCGGAACCCCAATTTTGTCGATCCATCCTCTCTATATCTTCACACTTAAGCTTGTGATCATCCACTTTAAAAGTGTGATAAACCATTCTGACATGGCCAAAACTTATGTACTCATTTCCTAAAATCAATTCTCGTCGACCGCTAAACAAAGGATTCACTAGCTTTTTGCCGTTGTGGATGTAATCTTGGTCATGCAATCCTGTTACATTGCAACCATTGTACAACCCAGTTAGCCTCCACCCTTCCCAAGGAATTTGATATCGAAGACTTGATGTTGAAGAATAATCCTTCAACATAAGTTGTCTTCTTCTGCTATCCCTATCCGAGGAATGACCAACAATAGGTCCCAAATTGTTTTCTACGTGTTTCTTCCACATAAATTCTACCTTTTTCCATTGTTGATAAACAAAATTTGCATTGAATTTATTGCATGTTGGATGAACAACCACAACCAAACGAGGAAGTTTTTCATGTAAAGGGTTTGCAATAATAACACGTGCATAATGTCCAATAACATTGTTTTTAAAAGAATTTGTTATAATCTCATAGCCTGCATCTCCCTCACCAACTGTCACCAAGAAATGTGATTGGCATTGATGTTCTTCTTTCAAACCACAAACCCCCACCAGTGTATCACTTTTTGCTACCCACCTAACATATTTTTTCACAATTGTTTCATCTTCTGCAAGGCATACAGGAATTGGTCCATATATACCATGTTTGGCTTTATAAGAAGCATAAATTTTTCCAACTGCCTCAAAAATGTGTTCGTGCTCCCCTGGAATATATGTCAATGACTTTCTAACTTGTCTTAAAGTTGTAGATATTGAAGGACCATCCATATTCAAGCTAATAAAGTTATGTAATCTAGGACCTCCCCATAACTTGATCATCTCATAAAGGGATTTTGTGGATGTACTATACCTTCTCCCTGCTTTTTCATGAATCAAGTTATGAAATATATCCTTGACAAATTCCCAAACCGCATCTTTACCTTGTAATTTTCCTTGCTTATGTGCCTCACAAACATCCTTACAAAACCTAAAGACATCCTTCCTTTCTGCCGATTCAAACAACTTTTCCTTTAGAGATCTCATTCTAATAGAGAGTGTAGCAACCTTTGTCCTCTCCCACCAAAGAGCTCGCATTGTTGATCTATGATTAGCATTTGTGACCCTTGCAGCATTCTTCAATTCATTTTGAGTCAAATAGTCCAATCTTCTACCTTTTCCTGTATCTCGTTCACTTCTTTTATTGGTGCACCTTGATTCACGATATAATCGCATCCTGAATTCATTACATTCTGGAACCAACTTACAAAATCTACATGTTAGTGAATCAAAAGGGGTCCCTGTTTCAGAACCCCTCTGGCAATGAATATGCCTATATGTACCATCAATACGACATTCAATACCCTCATAACATAGCATGATATTGGTATGCTTCTCTATGGCCCATAATTTTCCACCCCTTTGATCATCCATTAGGACCTTTGTTTCCAATCTCTCCCCATTTCTATCAATATAAGGATACCAATACCCCCAACATTGTCGTAACAAGGGAGACAATTGACCTATAATAAGATGACAACACAACAAATAAATAAATAAATAATTAGAAGTACGATAACCAAATAATATACAAATTCATATTCAAGTTTAGTCTAAACTATTAATTAACCACTAATTAACACACCTGAAGTAGGAGTTGCACTTGTAGAACCTCTATGTAATACTGATGGTGATGATGGCACTAAGAACCTAGTCAAACTTTGTTGGGACTTATCATTTGTAGGCTTCTTAGGTCTCCCAACTATGCCACTCCTTAGCCCAATCTCCTGATGTGAAGCCTCATTTGTCGTATTAGTAGTGTGCTTCTTTGATTTCATGTGTTCATTTAGAGAACTGACAATATTACCACTTGTCGGAACTAAACAAAACCATTTATTGCATCGTGTACATTCAACTCTCACTTTTTTCATGTCCTTATAGTCTGCAAGTGTTGCTTCCACCACCTTGAACAAATTAGGCTCTTGTGTTTTGTTGAAATCATCTAGAAGTTTGATTGCTTGATCAATATGAAATCGATCTCCAACCACCGTTGTTTGTTGTACTTTGTTACATGAAGGAATTTCACTACCACTTGGCATTGAAAGGCGTTGTTGATGGGACGTTGTTTTCATATGATGGTTTTTAAAGTTGGGCATTGTTCGCGCTACCAAGGATACATCACCTGTTCCATAATCAATGCCACAAATTTCAAAATGGATCTTTATTTTAGATTCTCCCTTTTCTGAATATACTTTGAGAGTAAGTTTCTCATTGACAAACTCTTCCATTAAACTTTTCACTTTTTTTTCCCAAGATGCCAATACACAAGAATCAACACTTGTGGCTTCTTCCACTGACAAAGGCATATTTTCAACTCTTGGTTGTTTATGCATAGGTTCCTCCACATTCTCTTCAATGTTTTCAAAGATTGGTATTGCTTCCACTGCGTTTGCACACCTTGTTTCCACATCAAATGTGTCTAGTTTCCTCTCGATGCCTAAAAGTGTTGTATAAACTTTCCATTTCTTCTCTTGCTTTGGATTTAGAGCTACTCCATCATGGATAAAATCAAAAGGGTATTCAACGATTCCATCATCCACAATTTCATCATGGATTTCAGCAAATGTACAACCTTCTCGACACCTGACAATGCCAATGACAAGTTTCTCTTCATCGATAGTAATTTTATAAGACAAGTCCATCTGTTTTTGCACATAAATAAATGAAAAAGTAAGTAAAATTCCACAAACATATTGGTTTATTATGAAAAAAAGAGCAAGGAAGCAAGGTATGCACTTTCAATTCAAATCTTCAAAAAACATGAATAACTCTTACTATTGCGATGAAACACTTTGATTCAAAATGTACTATCGATGGATTCCTCAAATGGAACTAAAACCAGAAATAAAACAGAGTACTAAAACAGATTTGAGAGTTGATTTATTGAGTCAAACATTGACAAACTTATAAGCAAGCTTAGGCCCCAAAATCTGCCTGAATTTTGGCCTTATTTACATCATTTTTTGTGTCCTAAAGAGGTCAAAACCGTGTCAAAACCAAACCATCATAGCTTTTACTGTTCGTTGGTATGAAATGGATTCTAAAGTTTTGAATTCTTCGAGACTTTGCTCATCTAGGTCTTGGCTCTTAATTTCCCAATTCTGATTTTTCTTTGATATATAAAGAAATTCTTCATATTTTACTGATTGAGAATAAAAGAAATAGAAAGGCAAGATACAAAGATTAAGTGCTCATTTATGCATGCAGTTACCTGATGTAAATTTGATAGTGCAAGCTTCTGTGATCCATAACATATTAGATTATAAATCTTCCGAGAAATCACATTAGAATTTTAGGAACGACGCGTTTCGAACTACCAACTATAGTTCATCATCAGGATAATGAAGATTGGTAGTTCGAAACGCAGTCGTTCCTAAAATTCTAATGTGATTTCCCGAAAGATTTATAATTTGATGTAAATTGTTAAGTTGAATCAGCTTTTACATTCCTCGATAATCCTTACCCTTGCGTACCATATTGACTTGGCACAACCACTTTGTACTGACAATGGATATACTATCTTTAGTCCTTCCGACATACTTTTTTCGTTTATTCTTGGACATTAATAAAATGTATTATCTCTCTTATCTATATCACATTTATAATAGTAAGTTTGATCGTCTGAATCAATACCTAACATAGCACAATGAAAATACCTAACATAGCACAATGCAAATGATTGCATATAAAAAGATTCATTACCTAATCCAACATGATCCAAATTATTGGATATAAGAAGGTTTATTACATGTTTATCCTTTAGTATGTTGTGTCCTCTAAGCAAATAATCAAAACTTTAATGTCAAATCTTGTGAACTTATGTGAACTTATGGCGTGCAAAATCTCACATTGAAGAGGAAAACGTATGAAATGGACATGTTATATGCACATACCTAATCATTAATGTATAGATAAGTAATTATTTCAATTTTTAGAAGATAAAATCCATTGGATTATTTCATCTATACAGTTGTGGTACCACTATCTAAAGGCTGGGAATAAATGGAGTTGAAGAAACGGTTCGAGTCATATTCTCGTATAATTGCAATCTAACAGACCAAACCAACAGAACATTCTTAGTGCACACTTGTGTGATAGAAGTATCGTTTTTTAACTTATTAGCAAGCAATATATAGTTGTCACAAATACATATTGAATTTTTTGTGACACTGGTAGGCCCCATATTTATTTTGAATTGAAGATGCTCAGGGAAAACGCAAAGCAGTGTGCCTTACTATTTGAGCACTCATATTCCCATTAAAGCTTGGGAAGTCTTTAACACCACAATAACTTATACCCAAAAGCTGAGTGTTGAGAAAACACTTAGCCCATCCTGTAGAAATCACTGTATTGGACCTACTACCATTGGAGGATATGCAAAAACAAGAAGGAACAAGAAAATATCAGAATGTTTTGAAACCAGTCCTAGGTGTTTTACACTACAACAGAATAAGGCCACCTTGAGATTTCAAAATCCAGCTCTTGCCAAAATGACAGACTTTAATAGCCTGGTTTATTTTATTTTTGTAAGTGTTTCCATCTGGTGCACACCAGGTTTTAGGATGTAAACATGGACTTGGGACCTGCTTGCAAACATATTCGCCCCTTTGAAACTCATATCATTTAGATAGGGCAGAGATAACAACGATTTCCAAAGCCACTGCTTAATATTTCAGCAAATATCACGAGTGAACGAACACCACGTTTAAAACAAGGCCCAGTTTGAAAGAGACTACTAATAAAATCAAATAATAGCAGCATACAACTTATGCACGTAAAAATCCAGTCAATCAATGCACTAATCATTTCTCATTCCTTCAGATCATCTAGAATATGGAACCTGATACATATAGATTGCAAACCTGCAGAGGATTCCTATGTTTGAGAAACAATGTAATGAGGCATTCAAATTATAAATAGATTTTGAACATAGCCATGTGATTCTCAAATTTGTTGATGCAATGCCTGCTTAGAAATACCCCTTTTGACCAGTATGTTAATGTAGGTTTACCCAATAGAGTAACATAAAAATAAATTGCAGAACATTGCTATAATTTTAATTTAAAGATCATACTCAATTTTAACAAGCCCTCTAACGCGCTTGGGGATAGAGCAGTATGGGAATACCAACCAAGGGCGTTGAACCATAAAAGCATGGCTTTTATTGTCAACTCTATAGTCTTGGGTCTTAAGCACTCAATTTTTGTGTCAATGCATATCATGGAATGGAAATCGGTAAGAAAAGGCCTGCATGCCTATCCTCAGCAGTCTTTGTCATGTCAGATGCTCTTGTAACGCAAAATCTCAGCAATCTGAAGACTATAAATTTGTTCAACTAGTCTGGTTTCCCATCAGGCAAATCAATCAGGCAGCCCAGTAACACAACGACATATCGATGTAACTTTTTGATAGCGTGATGAAAAGGCCAACCTACAACCTACACATACATTATAAGATAACAAATTATATATATAGATAGATATATTAACAATAGTTGTTTATTTAAAAATTATATGTAAAAAAAAACCTCTAACTCAACAAAGTATGCTACAATTCAGAAATTTCCTCAAACAAGATCTCCTTTTAACAACGATGTTAATGTAAGTCTACCCAATAGAGCAACAGATCAATACATTGCAAAACACTAATATAATTTTAATTTAAAGATCATACTCATTTTTGACAAGCCATCTAACTCAACAAAGTAATCTATGATTCAGAAAACTTCTGAACCACAGTTCAATACCCCATCAAGATCAGTTGCTTCAACCTTCCAGTGGACACAAAAAGAAAATCCCACAGTGAAATATCAATGGGTTGAAAGTGACCTCAGACACAATTAAATCAATAGACAAATTATACAAAATAGAACCAACTCCAAAAGTTGAGGTCAAGGTTATTTTACAGTCCAGGACAGCTGCACCGCATGGGACTTGCCTTCAATTCTGGCATTTGCTTCCCAGGGGATTTTTCAGTTTGTGTATACACTTTGCCCTGTCAGTGGGTTCTCGATATCCCAACCCACCCGAAATATTTGAGCTACAACACTTCTCAATAAAACTCTAACAAAAAGTTAGAACCCCAACTTACAAACCAAGATTACAAGGGTATCATCCTTATCTCATCTTTTATTCATAGATAATGTACTCTTGTTAAGTAATGGATCTCTAAGAGAAGCAACAAAAACTACACGAAATTCTAGAGATATAAAGTGTTTTTATGATTGTGGAGGTTAAAGTTCATGAAATTGCAATATGCTTGGAAACTAAACTAGAAAGTTAGTTACAATTTTTTCCCTCATATTGAATTCAAGGAAGCATTCAAATGCCTTGGAATCTTTCTAAATCCAAACGGATATGGAAAGAGGGATTGGTTCTAGTTATTAGAAAATATTAAAGATTAAACAAAGCATTAATGTAATAGATGGTTGTTAGTTAGAGGAAAATTGACATTTGGAAGTCTATATTGGTAGTAATTGTAGTACTCTAGCATTCCTTCGCTTATCCTAGAAGGAGTTTTGTAAAATATCAAGAAAAAATGCTCATGGATTTGTGGACATGCAAAAAAAAATTAGGGTATCCCCTTAGTGGAATGGAAGAACATAGCTAAGACCAATCATGAAAGAAGTCAGGGATTAAAATATATACATTTATTTGGTCAATCCATAGTGTTTGAGAGTTTATGGAGAGTGTTACCCCTCACATAACACGAGGCCTTGTCCAAGCAAATCGTGTTTGGAAGAAGTCTGTTTTGGAGCTAATACACTATTGCTTTAATGCATATGTGTTAATGGACCACCACCTTTTAGGATCTTCATTTCATATTTGGAGGATTGCTAGGATGTTTACCTTAAACACTAAGCATTATTTTTTGAGGTATCCTAGTGTAAATTCCACCTTTGGATGTTTCTCTCACATAGATCCATTCATTTTCACATATTTGGAGACATGTCACATCATCCAATGTATGTAGATTTGGAGGAGTTACATGTTTGCTAAGGGTTTTGTTAGCATGATGAGTGTCTTGACTATTGTTGGTGTGTTCACATGTGCCATGGCACACTTCTTGGATATGAATTCATCGTTATGGCAGAAGGCATATGGTTCTAACTTATTTTTGGATAACATGCCACCCTTTATGCACACATTCCTAAATTGGCCTACCTACTTTTCATGTATTAGGAATGTAGTTGGTTTACATGGATGAATGTATCATTTGTTTGATAGATCACTCCCACAGTATTGGTTTGTCAGTGACGCCCCCGTGCTTTCAATAGAGTTACAAACCCAATCAACATTAGAGTACCCATGTAGTCTTACATCTTCGACAATATATCTCAGTCCAAAATTGATGGTCCCATGCAATTATCTCAACACATGCTTTGCAACAATCCAGTGTGCATGTGATGGCTAAATCTTATAGTGGCTCAGAGTACTGTCCGCGAAACATATGTCCAATCTAGTGTTTGTTGAAATGTAACTAGTTTTAGTTTTAGTCTTCTATTATTTTCCAAGTGAAAATGTGGACTGTTTAGACTGCGCGACCCATTATCCTCTATAGGGGGCACCAAATTACATACCCTTGCAACAGTTTTGCAACATTCAGCAAACTCGAGAAGGGAAATATTTAATTTGAAGGAAGCATGGGCGTTAAACTGGCAATCACCACCAATGAGCATACAGTTGGAAAGACAGAACTGATCAGACTCAGTAAGATGATTGTCTCTAAGGAAAACTCTATACAGTTTAAATTTTGTTCGTTAATATAGGTCTGATTTTATCTTTTTTCTGGAAGGGGTTTTGTCCAGTTTAAAATCACCGTGTAGGTTTATGTGGATACCTCTGTTGCAGGTATCTGGAAGGGGTTTTGTCCAGTTTAAAATCACTGTGTAGGTTTATGTGGATACCTCTATTGCATCTTCTGTTCATTTTCTTTTTCATTTATCGAATTAAGCTCAGTATTTATAACCTGTAGTGGATTTTCCTATATCTTTTTGGCTCTCCTCTGTATGCTGTATGTTGTGAACTATAGCAGAAATATTATTGGAAAATGAATGTTAGCAGTAGCAATAAACCCACCAAGCATCCATAGAAATTTCCCATGTCTTGTGTTGAAAAACTGAGAGGATCTTAGTCCAATAGATAGGTTAGATCTTGAGAAACTGTCATTAGCAAGAACTGTTTTTTCTTTGGGAAACAACAGGTCTTGGTTAGGAAATGTTTAATTTTGGAGATTTGTTCATCCACGGAGAAATTAGGATGGGTGCTATCACAGTAAGAATGGTTTTGTACCTTGGGAAAAGGTATGCACACTTAGTCTTTGTTTTTAATTTCTGAAATCTGTTTAGGTCCATAGAAACTAAAATAATTAAAAAAAAAAATCAAGAATGAAGCTGTACTATGAATAGATAGAGAAATTATTGTTAATGATGTGACAAGTCAACCCCTTTCTTATGTGTGGGAAACCCGGAAATGTTGTAAAAATGTACTAATGTACCTTTTTATGGGGTTTACAAACTGTCTTATATGGCAATGGAAAGAATATAACAGGAGCTTTACATGACTTCACTTTCTTATTCATTTCTGATTATGCTCCGATATGTGTTGCTATGATATACTTTCCAAGAAGAAAGGACTTGGAATTGATTTAACATGATATATCATTTACAAAATCATGCCAATCCATTTTATAGAATTATTTTTAAAGCCTTTGAAAGTTATCTTACATCTTAAAGACCAAACAAAGGAGAAAATGGTAAGACGAATCCAACCAAAATCACTAAGCCCTTTTCTTACAAAAACTTGGGTTGCCAAAGATAGATTCTTTCTAAAGGATGGGCTTCTAAGAAAAATCATGGAAGATATAACCAATCTGTTTCCAAAGGTGCTTGGAAAATCCACACAAAAATTATGCTTAATTTGCTCATTGGTTCCACACTGGATGTTTCAAAGGCCAGTCTTGGCAATTCTGTGTTTCTTTTTTAGCCCCTAAAGAACCTACTGGCGAAGAACTTGGCATCTGCCAGGTGAGTACTATTTTTCTTTTTATATTATTAATAAGAGAGTGTTTCCTTAAATTTTTTATTTTATTTCTTTGAAATGTATTTATGCATAATAGTTCATTAGCCTTACTTCTAGGCTCAAGAGTGGTTCTCAAATTCTATGGTAGCACTTCCTCTATTTGGGTTTCATTCCCTTTTGTATGCTAACAAGGCAAATAAAACTAATAGAAGGTTTTTCCTATCATTTGGTGCCTGGATACCCTAAGGGGATACAAAATCATCTATGGTATGGTTATGTGCATTTTTATGCCCTAGAAGAAGTGTCAAATACTCTTCATACCTGATTCAACCTAGTAACTAAGTGTCTTGATGATAAAACATAACTAAATAACAATACTAATGCTCCAAGTTAACTCACAAGAAAGTGTCAAGAATTGCCTAGAAATCAAGTAATAAATTCTATATCTGTTTTGCCTTAGATTTCTCAACATGATATCAGAGGTAAGGCTTTGGACAATGGGCAGAAAGAAAATCAGATTGGCATTACTATACCTCAAGAAAGATCGAGTTCCCTAGACCGAAATTGTGGAAGCAAGAAGTAGAAATTCTGGGCAGTTTTACAAAGCCCTAATTACAGAGATTAGGCTGTAGGTCCTATCAAGGATAGAAAAGGTACTGAAAGAGCATTTTAGCTTTGTTTCAAGAGACTGAATGAATAAGGGAAGAACCCTCTCAAGACCGCACTCTCTGGAAAGTATTTTTGCTTCTCCATCAGCTCTAATCTCTGATTATAAGCTGCAGACCTATCCACTGGAGATCAAGGTCATAAATAAGTCTGTTTCTATGGAGCGAAAGGATAATCAATCCCATCAAAGCAAGCTGCATTCTATGGTATAGGAGCAAAGTTCAAAAAGCCTACAAATATCTCCAAATCTCTAGTATGCATATCCTGTTTCTGTTACAAATTGTTTTGGGCATTAGAAGGTGTCAAATGCCTATCTAGAATCCCTTGAAAGAGACAAAATCATCTATGGTATGGTTATGTGAATTTGTATGCCCTAGAAGAAGTGTCAAATACTCTTTATACCTGATTAAACCTAGTAACTAAGTGTCTTGATGATAAAACAAAACTAAATAACAATACTAATGCTCCAAGTTAACTCACAAGAAAGTGTCAAGAATTGCCAAGAAATCAAGAAATAAATTATATATCTGTTTTGCCTTAGATTTCTCAACATGATATTAGAGGTAAGGCTTTGGAAAATGGGCAGAAAGAAAATCATTTTGGCATTACTATACCTCAAGAAAGATCGAGTTCCCTAGACCGAAATTGTGGAAGCAAGAAGTAGAAATTCTGGGCAGTTTTACAAAGCCCTAATTACAAAGATTAGGCTGCAGGTCCTATCAAGGATAGAAAAGGTACCGAAAGAGCATTTTAGCTCTGTTTCAAGAGACTGAATGAATAAGGGAAGAACCCTCTCAAGACCGCACTCTCTGGAAAGTATTTTTGCTTCTCCATCAGCTCTAATCTCTGATTATAAGCTGCAGACCTATCCACTGGAGATCAAGGTCATTAATAAGTCCGTTTCTATGGAGCGAAAGGATAATCAATCCCATCAAAGCAAGCTGCATTCTATGCTATAGGAGCAAAGTTCAAAAAGTCTACAAATATCTCCAAATCTCTGGTATGCATATCCTGTTTCCGTTACAAATTGTTTTGGGCATTAGAAGGTGTCAAATGCCTATCTAGAATCCCTTGAAAGAGACAAAATCATCTATGGTATGGTTCTGTGCATTTGTAGATCTCTTCCGACTTCCTTTCAAGATTGGTTCATCGGTCCCACGATTTATAAAGATTGCACGTACCTCCCAGGGATTAAATTACTAGCCAATCTTTACCTTTACAATTTACAAACTCACAAAAAATCAACGCAGTCTTTGGAGGTCACAGGCCTACACATTTGACCCTGAAACTGGAAAACATGAGGAAGCTTCAATAGAAGAAGTACTGAGAACAATTGCAGGGGATGAAGAAGGAGATGTGACAAAGGTAGTCTAGGTAGAGGAAAGATATTGGTTAGAAGTATATTTGGGTTCCACTTGTGATTCCTCCTCTTTTTTAGTCTTCTTCAGGTCTATCTCCTCTTTCTCGTCTTCACTCTCCCTTCCCTATCATTAGCATCCTCCTCCTTTTTGTATTTATCCACCAGCACCAATAGCAGACTTGTTGTTAAGAAGTAGCATTGGATGACTCAGGACGAGGGATAGAGCTCATATGTTTCTCTTGGGCTTCTCCTTGGGGTTTCTGAGCTTATGTATCTTGCTTGAAATTCTGCTCAGAAGTCCCAACAATATCCTTTCCCATCTCTTCTTCATGAACCTTAAACTGGCAAAAAACATATTCATCCTAAATTGCCTTTTAAGAGTCATGTAGCCAATTTGCACCGAGGCCTTATCCTGGGGGGAGATTGATAGGATCTACATGTGTCAAGGGACCTTTTTCTTGTTGTCCCATGCCACCCCAACCTTTATAGCCCCTTTTTGTAGCCAAGATATACCCTCTGCCATATGTAAACTCCTTATCAGATTTCTAAAAAAGAGAAGACTGAACTCTCCCATGAGCTTTTATTTGACTCTCGTCTTCATCATGGATGGAGCACATCATCCTCATCCTCTCCATGCACCTGATCATATAAGTCACAGAATTGTTTCTCTACTTTACTCTTCAACTACTCTCCTCAGGTATTTCCTCATTGTCCACCATGCTCCCCTATTTTTTACATTCCAATTGTCTTCAACCCACTGCCTCCTCTCCTTTGTGGGCACAACAGGTCCTTCCTCCTTACACTTTCATATTGATTGAGGAGCCTTACTAGATCGCTGAGCTTGTTGGACCTCCTCCCAATTCTTCTTGTTGGTCAGGCATTGTAGGCTTTGGTTGGTGTTAATACACACTATGCTTAAATTCAGCGTTTTTAGTCATCACCCTAAAAGGATCATAGTTCCAGATTACATCTTGCTCGAAGTTGTATAAGCTCAAAATATAATTGGTTGAGGTTGGGTATAATTGGTTATAACTTTATAACTCACTTACTGTTGCCATCATTCGCAAGGAAGTAGGGTGGGCAGGCGCTAAAGGGTAAGCAGGAAGTAAAGTGTACTGGGTGAAAAGTGTTTATACAAAATCCTAATGGAGTATACGTCAAGGAAAAAACTACTAACTAAAATGGGTAATAAACAGCAGCTCTACACGCACACATCTGCTGGACACAAACTTCTGGCAGACACGCGCTTCTGCTTGATGGATTGGAGAGAGGCATCTAAAAACAAACTTGATTTGTTTTTGAAGATAAAAAAAGATCTTGGATGAACCCCCATTTCCTTTTAAGCACCAGACTGTCTTTTGCTAAGCGCAAGAAGACTGTACTTCCCGGGTGTACGAGTGATAAGCAATACTGAGTTGCCGTGTCAGGTTGGGCGAGTGGTGAGCACTTGTTCGAGTGATTACAAATGTCTGTTTGGGTAGACGGAGTATGCTCCCTGTAGGCTGGAAGCAGTAAACTCCTTTCGCTGGATGGGGGAGAGGTAAAGCGCCAACTCTTTGCTTAGCAGGTGTTCCTTTCTCATTTTGTCTGTGGATAAAACGCCCTGAGAGGAGAATAGCATCTGGGGTTTACACATATTCAGACAACATAAACATTTTTTCATTCAGAATGATCAGGTCAGCGTGCAGTTGCTTAAAAATGGCAATATCCATACCTTTAATGAACAGTCACCGGCGCTGATCACAATTATATTACAGATCGATATTAAGCTTTTCACCGGAGCTCACATTTCCAGTTCCCCCACAGTTTCTTTCTCGAGCTTCGAATACATTTTCCTTCTCGCCTCCAATCGACCAAAAATCGCATTTTCGCCCTCCTCCTCTGCTCTAGTCGACCAAAAATCGCATTTTTCCCCTCTTTCTCGCCTCCAGTCGAACTGAAAATGGCATTTTCCCCTCCTCCTCTGCTCTAGTCGACCAAAAATCGCGTTTTCCCCTCCTTCTCGCCTCCAATCGACCAAAAATCCCATTTTCGCCCTCCTTCTGCTCCAGTCGACCAAAAATCGATTTTCCCTCTCCTTCTCTTCCACGAGTTTCCTAAATCCGCCTGGCCATAAAAATTAAAAAAAATACCTCAAAATATAAATATTTTATATAATAAATAAAAAACCCCCTCCCCTCTAGTTATAAAGACAATATAATGTTTTTTGATTTTTTGATTTTTTTTACCCCAATATGAACGCACGTGATATAATATTGGTTTGTGAGTGACGCCCCCGTGGCTTGGAACGGGGTGATGTAGAGGTTGCAACTTGCAGCGTTGGGACGGCGCAGAGCCTCCCCAGGGAAGGTTCTTCTTCATCTGGATCAACCTTAAACTCAGTGATTGAGTGAGGTATTTCTCACATATTCTTCTACCAGTATTTCTCTCTGTAACTACATAACCCTTGAGGGTCTCCAGAGATGTATTCAGACATTGCTACTGCTTAATAATAAAACCCTCAGATCTGTTGCACTAGTTTTCCCGCATTGGGTTTTTCCGGGGACATTAGTCCGAAAATAAACCTGTCATATGTGTGAATGATTTCCTTGTCTAGTTTCCTCGTTTCTAAATCAATTTTATTGTAGGTTGCTTCAGTATTTGCTTCAGTAATTCATATATGAATTAATTATGTAATGTACTTAACTTAATAGGAGAAGTACACTCAGTTGTTGCAATAAGATTCATTAGATCTGGTTAGATCTTGGAATTTTCACAACCTTGAATCAACAAAAGATTTCTTATAGGAAACCATTTAGACTTCAAAATGATTATCTTTTCTTTATCATTCTTTGATTTTAGATTAGATTCTCAGACTTTTAGGCTCAAACTTTCCTAAGAAAGATGTTTCCAAAGTATTCATTTCAACAATCACCATTTATTTTTATTTCAGTGATGAAATTGATCAATATTAAATTAATGAATATGAGACAGTCATGGAGCCCCTTCAGCTGTATTCTAGCTCCAGAAGATTTACACTTCTTCAGAGGATATCAGGCACCTTATGGGATGAATCTGATTTTTCCAACAAAGATCATTGGGATTGTTGACTTCTTAAAGAAAAATTTTAGTAGCATACCTTAGTATCAACGAACTTTATAGGAGATGAGGAATGTCTTCTGATAGAGGAGGACATTCTTAGATCGGTCTTTTAGTATGGTTGAAAACATATAACCATGATGCCACAGGGATATCTTTCCTTTGCTGTAATTTTCGCTTCTTCTTAATGCTACTCTTGTTCGCTTTGAAGATGAAAATTCTGAGAAGATTTGTTATGAACAGAACAAGGGCCAATAACACTTTCTCATACCGCTGATATCAACAGAACATCCAATGATGACTGATCAATATTTAGATATGCAAGCTCAAAACTAAACTCTGCTTGATAATGGGCTCACTGTTGATGGCTTTGGTTACAAGAATCAAAACATATCATGGATGTTATCACAAGAAGTGCTTCTAGAGGTTGGAGTGAAGTAGCCAGATCTTCTTTAACACAAGACACCTGGAGTCTGCAATAGAAGAATATAAAGTTAGTTTATCAGGGTCAGCCTCTTCCTTTAATATGGAACGCAGCTCCAACCATACAGCTCAGAAATTTCCTTTAATATGGAACACAGCTCCAAAGGCAATACTTGCAACAACTCGAGTATACAGATTGAGAAATTTGTCCTCCCTTTTGGTGTCTCTCCACAGTACACTTGGTCAGCAACAAGAATGGAGATTTGACCCTCTTTGTGAGTAAGCTTGGTCACTGTAAATTCAGAACATGACCTTTTGGTTACAGAAAAACTCGACCTCGAGGTTCAGCTACTCGTCCCTTCTCCACAGTGAATTAAAGGTATAAACTTCTCCTCTCTCTGGCAGTGAATTTATCTAAGATACTAGGAAATTTGGTTAGCAAATGGTGAGTAACTCGGCCCTGAGATTTATATAGCCAACCCAACCAACTCAGTTGACCCCAAACTCCAACTCAGAATAGTGAAGGAAATCGGTCCTATTTCAGAGAGGATTTCAACTCTAGCAAACAATGGTTGTAGGTCCTCCAAATGGTTGAAGAACTTGTTTCCTTCAACAATATTAAGCCTTAATATTTTGCATAAATAGTCTTCTAACAACTCCCGTTGTCCTTTTGTGAGGATGTTTAACTCTGCTCTTGTTGGTACGGCTATTTCTAGCTCACTCTATATACTTTTAAATAAAGATCAAGGGTTTGATCCTTTTTCAAGATGTAGTACAAGACTGTCACTTAATAAATTAAAAATATTAAATTTAGTCAAGTTTTTAAGAAATAATCTATTTTAAATTATTTTTAAATGGAGTTGTCTACCAAGCATATGGAATAGCTTGGACGACAGGTTTCTGTCAGAATCCGGTAAAGAAAAATTCAAAAAAACAGGTAGTTGGAGTGTTTGAATTGCATTTTTTATAGTGGAAATGGATTCTGCACTATCAAAAACCCTTAGGGCACCAAGTTTAACAATTATAAACAAGATTCTGATAAATCTTTGCTAGATTTTTTCAAAATCTTTGCCAGATTTTTTCAAAATCTTTGCGGGATTCTGGGCTATTTTGTTGCTTTTTTAGACTACGGCTTTTTTAAATAAATAAATGAATAACTAACAAATTCGATTGATTTTTTAATAAATTAAATTAATTAAGTTAAAACATATTTTAAATGAAAATTCTTAATTTTAATATATTTTAGAGATTTTTTTCATCCCTTTTGGGGTAACCAATGAGTGATGATCGTGAAAATGAAGTGTTAGTGTTATGTAAGAGGAGGTTTGAGGTTCAAATCTTTGAATTCGTCTATGCTTGGAATGGACCCATGTCACACAAGTTTGCTTGCCGAAGGGGCATACGTAGGCACCTAGAGGTTATAGTGGTAGTGTTGAAGTTGGAATCATTGACCCCTATCACTCAAGTATGCTTACGAAAAGGAAAGTATGCTTACTAAAAGGAGATACGTAGGCACCTTAAGTTTATGGTGGTAGCAATTAGAATTGACCCATTTTACGAGTACAAACCAACCCATTAGCCATTTTTTCTAAATAAATAATTAGCTTTTATAATTGTGGATTCCTCTAGATTGAAAAAGAAAAAAAATGCCTCTAGATTAAAAGGGAAAAAAAGATGGGCCTAAAACTTTGAGGTGAAATCTTGATTTTTGTTATCCAAAAAGATAAGACACTTCGATTGTGCAGGGATTACATATCAAACTTGCGATTTCAATAAATTCCTGCTAGATTTTAAAAAAAATATCAAAAAGATCGACAAAAAATTTTCAAAAACATTACATTTACCCTCATTTTTAAAACATTAAATTATTTTAAATTCTATTCTAAATTTAAAATTTATAATAAAATATTATAAAATTGATTTATTAACCAACTTTTTTTTTTAAATTTCAAAACCCAATTCTTCGATGTCATATGTTTGTGTTTTCCAAATCCCATTGTTCGATACCATAAAATTAAATAACAAAATATCTTTAATAATTTAATATGCTGCTGGATAGATCAAATAAACGCCATCTGGTGCAGCGTCAAGAAGATCGTCATCCATGTCTCTGACAGGCTTGCATGGCTTTTCCGGGATGGTGGCAATATCCCCTTCACGTTCAAGAAGATTATCGGGTTTCCTTCACGTGATGGCCCGTCTCCGCTACTTGTGCACAGTCTTATGCACAGGGGTATTAATTATATTTCACAGACTATTCGGGTTTGGTCCTATGGTGCTCCCGAATTTAAAGATGCGTTCCAACTGGGTTTGCCGACGACTGTGGCTGATGAATGGGACATGCTACGTGATGCCTTTAGGGCTATGGGATTTTGTTGGGATTCATGGGGGGACACAATTGTTTGGGATGGCCCCATGTATGCTGGCGCTCCTATTGTCAAAGACATATACAGAGTACTAAATATTGCTTCTTATTGGGGACAGATGACTACATCTTTCTTTCCATTCTGGAAGAGGAAAATCCCCACAAAGATTGTACTCTTTGGATGGCTGGTATGGAATGGTAAGATCCTTACTGGTGAAAATTTGATCAGGCGAGGCTTTTCTGGACCTTTCAGATGTCAAATATGCTGTGCTGATTTGGAATCCATTGATCATTTGTTCTTCCGATGCCCAGTCATTAAGAATTTGTAGCGGATTTTTTCCACCCACTTCATGGGACCTGCATGGTGTCCAGATGATTTCATATCTGCAGCACTGGAATGGGACAAGCTACGGGGAAAATTTAAATCGTTGCCTTTCTTTTTCATATGGGAGGTGTGGTTGGGAAGAAATAAACTGATCTTTGACGAGTTGCCTTTCCAGACCCCTCGTATTTTCTCCTCAATTTTAGGTTGGATGGAGGATCGACCCACCCCTATTCTAACTATTTCGGATTGTTCCATCATCATCAGACCACATGAGATGGAAATTTCGGTGGTTTATTTTGACGGTGCGTGCGTGGACGGGCTGATGGGGTGCGGGGCATGGATCAAAATATCTCAGCGTGAGCGAGTCCATATTCACTAGAATGCTGGTATGGGCTCCAATAACAAAGCAGAGCTTATTGCACTTTGGGGTGGTCTCCGTTTTGCTGTCTACCTACAGATTCAGAATATTCATGTATATGGGGATTCACAGGTTGTAATTGGGTGGGCTTCTATGTCTATGGTTATGATGCGGCCTGAGCTACAGGGTTGGTTGCAAAGGGTTCGAAGCTTATGGTCCATTCTTAACAAACCCCCCATCAGTCACATCTATAGAGAAAACAATACCAGGGCTGATGGACTTTCCAGAAAAGGTTTAATCTCTGATTTTGGGATCATGCAGGTTCAGTTGTTCAGAGATGGCCTCTCTTTTTGGCAAACATCTATTCCAATTCCATAATATGGTTCTGCTACGATTTTGTTATGTCAATTCTGTTTCAGGGACATTTTTGCAGGCATCTATACTCCTTTCTCGACTGGGTACTCAGATTTTCAAGCGAGGCAGAGAAGTTTACTTCAAGCGAGCCTGTTGCTGTTTAGTTTATATCAAGTGAGCCTGTGACTTGTAATTACGCAACAACAGACAGATCTTCAGAGGTGCTGGGTTAATTATATACCAAGCGAGCCTAGTCATATACGATCACATGTCTACTTCCGCTCCTTCTCATTTATACAGGTATGAAGCTTCTAATGCAAATGGACAGGTATATTGGTTCAAACGAGGCTGCTTATCTTCTAATAGACACATCCAAAGACATTACCTGTTAGACGTGCACATTCAACACATTTCAAGCATGCTCCTGTCAACGACCTCTCAGTTTTCCATCTGTCATTTTTTGTTGAACTTCATCTCATCTTCGACAGATCATATTTCGGATGAATTGGGTACTCTTTTGTTGATACATCTCTTGTTATATCTGCTATCTCATCTACAACTCATATTTTGTCATGACCATTGTTGAAGGTCAAAATTTTTTGCTGAATCCTTTCTGTTAAGTCTTTCGCTCGCCCAATAAGCTGAGCATATATGTTATGGATGGATCCTATCCGGCTATGTGGTGACCAACACTATATCTCTTTGCTCTCTCTGTCGGGAGCATCCATCTTATGGTCAATATATGTTGCTTTTCTCGTTGTGTTATCGCAGTTTGAGAATTACTAGTCCATGTACTACTTATATATTAATATAAACAACGTTTTTTTCTTCTGAAAAAAAAGATCAAATAAACGCATGACCAAGGGACTGTATCACTATGTATACGTACCGGTGCGGATAAACTATATACCTTCGATTTTTTTAATATTTTAATATTAATAATATGTAGTATAAAAAATATCAAAATTTGTGATTTTGAAATTTTTAAAAATTTAAATTATATAAATTATAAATTTTAATATTAGTTTGGGTTATAGTTGTGAAACTTGTGAAATTGAAATCTTAAAGTTGTCCAGCTTCAAAATTACTAGAAAAACAAGGCCACTTTAATATACCAACGCTACGGACATCAAATAAACATGGGAGAGCCCTACAATACGTAGGGCGATGTATCCGCACTGCAAAGAGGTAGCAAGACGTCAGAGGTTCGAGTCTCGACGGACTGCTTTTTCGCCATGCAGATGTAGGGAAAGTTTCACATCTTCCGTAAATTTTTACATGCCCGTCGGTTTCATTAAAGAACCGCCTCTGGTCAATCTGCGTTATCAAAACTCTGCATCTCGGTGTTGTAGAGAGTAATGGTAAACTAAAATTGCATTTACCTTTACCGCAAACTTATTTTTCGGTGCAATCATTGTGGGACAGAGTTCTTACATTGCTTTCTCGCAGGCAAAACTGACAGAAAACGGAGACAGCGACGATAATTTATCGAATAGTTCGTCCAAGAAAAGACAGCACTGCTCTGGAGTTCCACCTTCATCATCCTCTGGGTCCTTGAAGGAACAGAAATATAAAGGATGCAACCTGCAATGCAAAAGCTCCATGGATGAGGTGAGTTAAGGTTGTTTTCCTTGTTTTCTAAAATAGTTGAAGTCATAATAAGGTGGCCCCGGAAGTCATCATAAGAGTACATGTATCTATACAACATACTTGTTTTTGGGTGCTTACTAATTTAATAAAATCAGTGATGTTCCGCCCTTTGCGCTTTATTATATTATATGATAAAGTTAAAGCATTTTTGTTATTAAGAGGTTATTGTTGTTATTAAGAGGTTATTGGGTCAATTTTTTGAGCACATTAGGAATCAAGTTTTGTGGTTGAATAAAAGTTATCGTAGAGATGTGTCTAGTACAAATATTTTGAGTATCTTTAAAGATAACTAAGGAACTTCTCCAGACACCCTTGAGATCAAGGTTTCTCAACTAGTTGAGCAGAGAGAATAGCTTAAGATATATATACCTTGCACAAATATTTTAAGCACAGCTGAATCACGTTTAATAGTTAAGCAAACAAAATATAATCACTTGAAATAGATGTACTTACTACAAATATGTGGACAAAGTGGCCACCAATCTCCACAGTCCATGAACCAAACCAAAAAAAACAAAGACACTCTTTACAACTCTTACAGTTGAGATATCTCTTACCGCTTTCTCTGATTGTGTTTTGTGTGTCTCATGAGAATTCGTTCCCGCTCTTGTTTCGTGCATTCTAGCGTTCCAATGATTTCGATAATCTTGAAAATGTTCCAAAAAGGACGGGCGTTCCATCCGGGACTTCGAAAATGTGGTGCTTGGACCCACCCAATCCCTTTACGAAATAGGCAACTCCCTGGGAACTTAACTAGATTAGGGACGACTCAGAGAACTCTGCAATAAGCCCTTCTTCTATGTGTAGTTAAATGAGAAAGTAAACATAAAAGCATGAAAACCTAAGTTGTTTCATTTAAATTTCAGTTGTCATTTAGAATATTACCAAATTGGATGTTGTTAGTTGTCTCTGTGACTTTTGAAGCCGTCGTTAGTCCTCCTCTTTGGAGGTTGTTGCACTCCTCATTTTAACTTTTTAGGCGTTGCAAAATTCTCCATCTAGGTTCTTCTAGTTTATTATAGATCTTGTTGGTTAAATTTGTCATCTCGAAGGCCTCTGAAGTTTGCATCATGTCCATGGTTCTAGAATACCACAGTGTTGGCCATTTTAACACGATTTCAATAGAAATGCAAATTCGAATTCCTGAAATCTGGCTTAAACTCTCTTGCTTCTTGTCATTCGATCTTGGCTCTGGTCCTTCTCCCTTGCCTTGGCTTACATGTATGTATGGGAGTTTCACGTTATGATTACATCATGATGAGTATTTATATTTATTATTATTAATTAACAGAGTTTTTTGAAAATCTAGATTACCACAGTCAAGTTTCAAGATTTTGGGTGCCCCAAAAATTCTTGATGGTGCTGAATCCATTTCCTCACAATAAAGAAAATTGCTAAATTCACGCTAGAAATTAGTCATTTTCTGATTCCAGCTAGAAATTAGTCATTTTGGGTCAGGAGTCGCGGAGGAGTGGCAGGTGTATGTCGAGAGCAGACTCAGCCAGGTAGCATTACCTAGTTGGGAGCAATTATGGGTAGCTTTTCAGGAGGAAGAGTTGAGGAGAGACCTCATCAAATGAAAACTTGATGACATTAGTGGAAGCAGATCGAAATCCATGGAGGAAGAGGATAACACAACCCTTGCATCGAGGGGACAACAGGCGCAACGAAAACCTAAGTGATGCGTCAAAGGTCAAGTGTTTTAGATTTGGCCTGATGGGCCACTATGCATCTCAGTGTCCTCTGAAGAAAAGGGACAAAGATGAGAAGCATGACCCGAAGGTTGCAGCCGCTAGTATCGAGGAGGATAAGGTGGGCATTAGTGCCCATGCTTCTCCTAGTGGGAAGTGGGGTGATATTGAGTTGTAGTTCCTTGAACTTCAGTTGGGCAAGATCCTTGAGAAGCCCACTTCATGGATCATACCTTGCTACAAGAGCCCATGATTAGCAGTACCGGGATGGACGACTAGTCAGTGGAGCCGAGGAGTGATGGAGATGACAGTGTAGTGGATAACAATATTCATTTTTGGAACAATGCAGAGTAGAGGCAGCAATAGTGCAGTGCAGAGAAACAATAGCACAAAGCATCAGAGGGACAACGCAGTAGCTTTCAGCAATAAGATTCTTCAGTACCGTGGTGCATTTTTGGGTGAGTTTCAATTGTTTCTCTCAACAACTGAGTTGTAGTGCAGATGACGTTTTAGCAGTGGCAGTGCTAGCAACATAGTAGATGCAACTCTTGAGAGGGAGTTGCATTATAGATGCAGCAGTGATAGTGGCAGTATCATGGGCAACAATACTGTGAAATCAACAACGCAGAGACTCAGTGGACATCAGCAGTGTGGATGATGCTTTAGGGACATAGTAGTATGTAGTAGACATTATTGCTAGAGCACTTTCCTCGCTAAGAGGGAGTGTTGATTTTAATAGCATCAAAAAGTGCTCTAAGTCTCAAATTTGGTGTGGAGGATTAAACACTTGTATTCCAAATAACCGAGAAACCGTTTGTGGAAATTCCACTTGGTTCATGCTTTATTCAAATAATTAATTATTTTAATGGGAACCATATGTCTAAACTCTGGGAAAATAAATAATTAAAGGGTATTAATAAAAGAGAGTGTGAATCTTCTAAAGAACGAAGATCAAGTCATGTTTTAATCTTAGCCATCGATTCAACATCTAATATGGGCCATTGATTTGTCAACGAGAAGATTATAAAAGGAAGGCTTGAGGGTCATTTGGAAAGCACATAGTGACACTGGATTGATCTAAGAGTTCTAAATTTCTTGGGCGTGGTTTGCTGAAAAATTTGAGCTAGTGATCTGAACAGTGAGGGGCAGAGCTAACATCTAGAGAGAAATATTTTGTCACTTCAGTGGAGCATCAGTCAGAGATAGGAAGAGGTGATCTATCCTAGCCAGCGTAGAAGGAAGGGGCTGACGGAATGACTGCATAAGCTCATGCTAAAGCAACACAAAGGCAGAAGGAAGGGTTTTCGAAATTTATTGGTGGATTAGTTTCAGAGGCCGGGATCTAGAAAGTGGCATCGGAAGGTTGTTCCTCAGCATCGACAGAGGAAAAATGAATTGGCTAGGGCTGAACATTGAGCTTGAAAGGGGGCGACGTAGAGGCTAGAGGTTGCAGCATTGGGACTGCGTAGAGCCTCCCCAGGGGCAGGTTATTCTTCATCTAGATCAACCAGAAACTCAGTGATTGAGTGCGGTATTTCTCACATATTCTTCTGCCAATATTTCTCTTTGTAGCTGCATAACCCTTGAGGGTATTTAGAGATGTATTCAAACATTTCTATTGCTTAATAATAAAACCCTCAGATCTGTTGCACTGGTTTTCCTGCATTAGGTTTTCCGGGGACATTAGTCCAAAAATAACTGTCATATGTATGAATAATTTCCATGTCTAGTTTCCTTCTTTCTGAATCAATTTTAGTGTAGGTTGCTTCAGTAGTTGCTTCAATAATTCATATCTAAATTAATTATGTAACGTAATTTACTTATTAGGAGAAATACATTGAGTTGTTAGAGTAAGATTCATTAGATCTGGTTAGATATTAGAATTTTTAGAACCTTGAATCATCAAAAGATTTCTTATAGGAAACCATTTAAACTTCAAAATGATTATACTATCTTTAACAATATTTGATTTTAGATTAGATTCTCAGACTTTTAGGCCTAAACTTTATTAAGAAAGATATTTCCAGAAGTATTCATTTCAATAATCACCATTTTTTTATTTCAGTGATGAAATTAATGAATATGAGAATGGAGCCCCCTCACTTTGATTCTAGCTCCAGAAGATTTACACTTCTTCAGAGGATATCAGGCACCTTATGGGATGAATCTGATTTTTCCAACAAGATCATTTGGATGGTTGACTTCTTAAAGCAGAATTTTAGTAGCATACCTTAGTATCAACGAACTTTATAGGAGATGAGGAGCGTATCATGATAGATCTGTTTTTGAGTATGGTTGAAAACATATAACCATGAATATGCCACATATACAGGGAGATCTTTCCTTTGCTATAATTTTCCCTTCGTTCTTAATGCTAATCTTGTTCGCTTTGAGGATGAAAAAGCTGAGAAGATTTGTTTTGAACAGAACAAGGGACAATAGCACTTTCTCATACCGCTCATACCAACAGAACGTCCAATGATGACTGATCATCTTTAGATGTGCAAGCTCAAGTCTAAACTCTGCTTGATAATGGCTCACTGTTGACGGCTTTGGTTTCAAGAATCAAAACATATCAAGGATGTTATCTCAAGATCTTCTTTAACACAACACCTGGAGTCTGCAATATTACCATAGAAGAATATAAAGTTAGTTTATCAGGGCCAGCCTCTTCCTTGAGTCAGCAATGCTACCTCCAACCATACAGCTCAGAAATTTCATTTAATATGGAACAAAGCTCCAGAAACAATACTTGCAACAACTCGATTATACACAGAGAAATTTGTCCTCTCTTTTGGTGTCTCTCCACAGTACACTTGGTCAGCAACAGGAATGGAGATTCGATCCTCCTTTGTCAGTAAACTCGGTCACTAAAAATTCAGAACACAACCATTTAGTTACAGCAAAACTCGACCTTGTGGTTCAGCTACTCAACCCTTCTCCACAGTGAAGTAAAGGCATAAACTTGCCCTCTCTCTGGTATAAACTTGGTCAGCAAATGGTGAGTAACTCGGCCCTGATATTTATAGCCAACCAGCTCAGTTGGACCCAAACGGCAACTCAGAATAGTGAAGGAAATCGGCCCTATTTCAGAGAGGGTTTCGACTCATAAACTTCAGCAAACAATGGTGCTAGGTCGTCCAAAATGGTTGAAGAACTTGTTTCCTTCAGCAATATGAAGCGTTAATATTTTGCATAAATAGTCTTCTAACAACTCCCCATGTCCCTTTGTGAGGATTTTAACTCTTCTCTTGCTCGCAGGGCTATTTCTAGCTCACTCTATAGACTTTTAAATAAAGATAAAAGGGTTCGATCCGTTGTCAAGATTTAGTACAAGACTGTGGCTTAATAAATTAAAAAATATTAAATTTAATCTATTTATTAATAAATAATTCATTTAAAATTATTTTTAAATAAATAAATGAATAACTAACCAATTAAATTGATTTTTTAATAAATTAATTAAGTTAAAACATAATTTACATGAAAATTCTTAATTTTAATATATTTTAGAGATTTTTTTTCATCCCCTTGGGGCTAGTTCAATTAGTGATGATGGTGACAATGAAGTTAGTGTTATGTAAGAGGAGGTTTGCGGTTCAAATTTTTGAATTGGCCTATACTTGTTGAAGGGGATATACATAGACATCTAGGGGTTACAGTGGTAGCGGTTGGAATCAACCTACATTGCGCGAGTATGTTTGCCGAAGGAGCATATGTAGGTACCTAGAGGTTATAGTGGTAGCAGTTGGAATTGACCATTGTCACACAAGTTTGGTTGCCAAAGGGGCATGCGTAGGCCCCTAGAGGTTATAATGGAAGCAGTTGGAAACAACTTGTATCACTCAAGTATGTTTTCCAAAGGAGTAGACATAGGTATGTTGAGGTTATAGCGATAGCAGTTGAAGTTGGAATCGATCCATATCACACAAGTATGCTTCTGAAAAGGGGATATGTAGGCACCTTAAGGTTATAGTGGTAGCAATTAGAATTAACTCATTTCATGAGTACAAGACCAACCCAATAGCCAATTTTTCTAAATAAATAATTAGCTTTTATAATTGTGGATTCCTCTAGATTGAAAAAGAAAAGAAAAATGCATCTAGATTAAAAGGGAAAAAAAATATGATTCTTTTCCAACTTCCAAAAAAATAATATGTTTTCAACCTAAAAAAATTAATAAATTTATTAATTAAATTTAAGTTTATGTGATCTATATCATGAAAAAAATCATTTTCAATTTCCAAAAGAACTTTTGGAGTTGTCTTTAGTGCATTTTTTGGAGTTTCCCGTGCCAGAGTAGGGCATAAAACTTTGAGGTAAAATCTTTTTTGTTTTTGTTTGCTTGGTTATGTGGGTCATAACATGACATCACACAAAACTTTTGGTCTGAGAAACCGCGACTGAGGGGCATCTAAGCCATCAAAGTCGCGACTGAGGGGCATCTAAGCCATCAAAGTCACTCGGGGATCACACCCAGTCTCGACCACACCAATCCTTATCATGGTTGGATTTTTTTTGCCTTCGAGGGGATTGGACCCGGTGACCTTTCATCACGAGTATCTTAACAACACACTCTTCATAGTCGAACCAAACCTCTATTGGCCTTTGAGGTGAAATCTTGACTTGTGTTATTCAAAATAGGTTTTTGATTTTATATATGGATTCAACACTCTTAAAAACCTCTAGGACACTTTTAGTGTGCAAATGTTACACATCAAACTTGTAATTTCAATGAATTCCTACAAGATTTTAAAAAAAATTAATAGGAGAAATCCACCAGAAAAATCTCCAAAACATTATACAAAAATAACTAAAAAACCTTTACCCTCATTTTTAAATCATTAAATTATTTTAAATTCTATTATAAATTTAAAATTTATAATAAAATATTATAGACTTAATTTACTAACTAATTTTTTTTAATTTCCAAATCCGATTGTTCGATGTCATATGTTATGTTTTCCAAATCTCATTCTTCGATGTCATCAAATTAAATAACAAAATATTTTAATATTTTACTATGCTGCCGGATACATCAAATAAACGCATGACCGAGGGACTGTATGTATGACTATGTATATGTACCAGTGCGGACAAACTATATACGTTTTAATTTTTTAATATTTTAATATTAATAATCTGTGTAGTGTAAGGGGTTTGACTATGTACATGTACTGGTGGGCAAACTATATATAATTTAATTTTTTAATATTTTAATATTAATAATGTGTGTAGTGTAAGGGGTTTTAAATTGATTTAGAAAAAAATGGAAATTTAAGGTCACCTCAGACATCAAATTGATGTATGAGATATTTTGTTCGTGAGATAAGAGACCCATTTCCTAGCAGGAATTTTGCCGCTTAATCTAGTGAAAATATACATACTCTAGCTCTCTAACATCTTTTAGTTTTGAAGAGAGAAAACACATACTCTTAATCATTAAAACCATTCAATATATAAACACTGCTACCGCATCAAATAAACATCCGAGAGCATTACAATAAGTAGGGCAATGTATACGCACTGAATACAGCCGTGGGGGCGTGTATCTACGGTCGGAATGACGGGCTGTGTGCCTCTGTAGTTTTTGCCATTCCCTTCTCCTCTGCATTTTATGGAAAATACTCCGAAATCCGGTTAGATCTTCATTTTGTAGCCATGTGAGAGGTGGCCGGACGTCAGAGGTTCAAGTCTCGACGGACTGCTTTTTCGCCATGCAGATGTTGAGAAAGTTTCACATCTTTCGGAAATTTTTACATGCGCGTCAGTTTCATTAAAGAACCGCCTCTGGTCGATCTGCGTTATCAAAACTCTGCATCAAAACTAAAATTGCATTTTTCTTTGGCGCCAACTTATTCTTAGGTGGAATTATGATGGGAAAGAGTTCTTACATTGCTTTCTCGCAGGCAAAACTTACAGAAAACGGAGGCAGCGACGATAACTTATCGAATAGTTCGTCCAAGAAAAGACACCGCTGCTCTGGAGTTCCTCCTTCATCCTCTGACGGCGTCAAGGAACAGAAATATAAAGGATGCAGCACGCACTGCAAAAGCTCCATGGATGAGGTGAGTTAAGATTCTTTTCGTCATTTTCTAAAATATTTGATGTCATAATAAGGTGGCCCCGGAAGTCAGCATAAGAGTACATGTATCTATACTAAGTTGTCTACCGAGCTCGAGAAATAGTCTGTCGTAATCCGGTCAACTAAAATTCGAAAAATCATGTGCTTGGAATGTTTAGAATCCATTTTTGATGTTGAAAATGGATTCAGCACTATCAAAAACCCTAAGGGCACTCAAAATATTATAGTTTGACAACTATAAACAAGATTTTGGGCAAATCTTTGCCGAATTTTCTGAAAATCATTTCCGGATTCTAGGTGAAAACGCGACCATACAACACACTTGTCCTTGAGTGCCTTACTAATTTAATAAAATCAGTGTTGTTCTTGCCCTTTATCATATGATAAAGTTAAAGCATTTTTGTTGTAGAAAGGTTAAATTTTTTTGGGCACACTAGGAGTTAGGTTTTGTGGTCAAATCTGAAGGAGTTAGGTTTTGTGATCAATCTGAAATGATAGTTTAAGATGGATGTGTCTGATACAAATATTTGGAGTATTTTTGAAAGTAATTAAATAAATAGGTTAGGCAAACTTTGTACTTGAGTCAGGAAAGAAAATAGCTTATTTGTACTCAACCCAAAATCACACTTAGTGATTGAGCAGACAAAAAATAATCCCTTAACTTTTATTATGTGAACAAAGTGACCACCAATCTCCCACATTCCATAAACCAAACCAAAAAAAACACTTCTTACAACTCTTATAGTTTGAGATATATCTTACCGCTTTCTCTGATTGTGTTTTCTGTGTCTCATGAGAATTCGTCGTTCCCGCTCTTGTTCCGTGTGTTCTAGCGTACCAATGATTTCCATAATCTTGAAACTATTCCAAAAAGTACAGGCATTCCATCGGGACTTCGAAAATGTGGCGCTTGTACTCACCCCATCCCTTTACGAAATGAGAACATTCCTCATTTACTTAGGGGACAACTCAGAGAAGTCTGCAATAAGCCCTTCTTCTATGCGCAGTTAAATGAGAAAGTAAACATAAAAGCATGAAAACCTAAGCTGTTTCAATTAAATTTCAGCTGTCATTTAGAAATTACCAAATTGGACGCTGTTAGTTGCCTCTGTGACTATCGAAGCCGACGTTAGTCCTCCTCTTTGGAGGTTGTTGCAAAATTATCCAAAATTATCCATGTAGGCTCTTCTGGTTTATTGTAGATCTTGTTGGTTAAATCTGTCATCTCGAAGGTCTCTGAAGTTTGCATCATGTACATGGTTCTAGAATACAACCGCATTGGCTATTTTAACACCATTTCGATCGAAATGCAAATTCGAATTCCTGTGCTCACAAACTCTTGCTTCATGTCCTTCGATTTTGGCTATGGTCCTTCTACCTTGCCTTGGCTTACACATATATGTATGTATTACACATATATGTATGTATGAGAGGAAAGACATAGCCTTAACCATTAGAGCCACTCAATATAGCAGGACTAGCACATCAGAGAGATACAATAAGTAGAGCAATGTAGACGCACTGAATACAGCCGTAGGGACTTGTATCTACGGTCGGAATGACGGGCTGCGTGCCTCTGTAGTTTTTGCCTAGCACATCAGAGAGATACAATAAGTAGAGCAATGTAGACGCACTGAATACAGCCGTAGGGACTTGTATCTACGGTCGGAATGACGGGCTGCGTGCCTCTGTAGTTTTTGCCATCTGCATTTTATGGCAAATACTCCGAAATCCGGTTAGATCTGCGTTCTGTAGCTATGTGAGAGGTAGCAGGACGTCAGAGGTTCGAGTCTCGACGGACTGCTTTTTCGCCATGCAGATGTAGAGAAAGTTTCACATCTTTCGTAAATTTTTAGATGCGCGTCAGTTTCATTAAAGAACCGCCTCTGGTCGATCTGCGTTATCAAAACTCTGCATCTCGGTGTTGTAGAGAGTAATAGGAAACTAAAATTGCATTTTTCTTTAGCGCAAACTTATTTTTCGGTGCAATCATTGTGGGACAGAGTTCTTACATTGCTTTCTCGCAGGCAAAACTGACAGAAAACGGAGACAGCGACGATAATTTATCGAATAGTTCGCCCACGAAAAGACAGCTCTGCTCTGGAGTTCCTCCTTCATCATCCTCTGTGTGCGTGAAGGAACAGAAATATAAAGGATGCAAGATGCAATGCAAAATCTCCATGGATGAGGTGAGTTAAGGTTTTTTTCCTTATTTTCTAAAATATTTGAAGTCATAATAAGGTGGCGCCCGAAGTCATCTTAAGAGTACATGGATCTATACAACACACTTGTCATTGGGGGTACTAATTTAATAAAAATCTGTGATGTTCTTGACCATGAAAAGTATTTTTGTTATTGAGAGGTTATTGTTCTCATTTTTTTGGGCACTTTAGGAGTAGGTTTTAGTTCTGTTTTGTGGTTGAACAAAATGATGTATTTGGTACAAATATTTTGAACATCTTTTGAAATAACTAGGTAAATTCTCTAGACACTCTTGGAATCAGATTTTCTAATTGAGCTTAGAGAATAGCTTAAGATATTTATGTACCTTGTACAAATATTTTAAGCACCCCTAAATCACATTTAATGATTAAGCAAAGAAAATATAATCACTAAAAATAGATGTAGTTATAATCACTTGAAATAGATGTACTTGCTACAAATACTATGTGGACAAAGTGGCCACCAAACTCCCACACTCCATAGGACAACCCCAAAAAAAAGAGAAGATACTCTTTACAACTCTTACAGTTGAGATATCTCTTACCACTTTCTCTGATTGTATTTTCTGCAGTGTTATCAGAACTGAACCGGTTCTGAAAAACCGGCCGGTCCGACTGGTTTGGAGGCAAAACCAGTGCGAATCGGCCCTCCGAACTAGAAATGACCGGTTCGGTACCAAACCCGCCAGTTCTGTCACCGGATCGGCCTGTTCCGTACCGGTCTGGTTTGGACTGATTCAGAGATCGGTTTCTTTTTTTCTTTTTTTTTTTAATTTTTTTTAAATTATTATTTTTACTAGTTACTAATGCTACCCTAGACTCCCCCTAAAGCTACTTAAACACCCCCACCCCCTCTATTTCACTCACGCTATTCATTCGAGTCTCTTGCAATTCTTAAGCTAAGTTTAGTGAGGAGAATTCAGAGAGCTTTTTGTAGGGTTGTTCTAAGGGAGTTTTTTGCAGATTTGAAGAGCTGATTGGAGTCTTGCAAAGTTGTTGGGTTGGCAGATTTTTGAGATACTTCAAAGATTTTTTTTTTCCCAAAGATCTTTGGGTTTTCTTTAGTGGTTTTTGCAATTGGTGGAAGATTTTTTTTATTTTGTTGGGGTTGCTACATAGTTTATTTCAAAAGATTTTGGAGTTGATTTTCTCCAAAATTTCGAAGGGCAATCAAGGGCCATGGGAATCAAGCCATAATCCCATTGTAGACTTGGATGCTACTCATTCTTCAGATGAGGATAAGGAGGACGATTAGGATGATGATTGATGATTGATGATTTGATCATTGATTTGTTGTAGCTATAGCTTGTAGTATTGTAGGTTGTAGTATAATAATATGATCTATGATGTTATTTTGGACTATAAAGGCCTTTTAAAGCTTGCTTTTTGATGTTTGTAACATTTTAAGTTCAACGATGTTTTGCACTAAGTGCTATTTTGGTTGTATGCACTATTACTTGCTATATAAATGAGAACTTTTGCATATTTGTGTATAAATGGTGTGGATTCATATGGATGCACATGAATATATTTGTTTTTTCTTTAAAATATGAATATTTATGTGTTTTTGGTAAACCGTTTTTTTTTTCCGGTTTTTTTCTGGTTCCGACCAACTCCCGGTCCACAAGGTTTTCCGGTTCGATGACCGGTTCGGTTCCGATAACATTGATTTTATGTGTCTCATGAGAATTCGTTCCCACCCTTGTTCCTTGTGTTCTAGCGTTCCAATGATTTCAATAATCTTAAAAATGTTTCGAAAAGGATGGGCATTCCATCCGAGACTTCAGAACTGTGGTGTGTTTGTACCCACCCCATCCCTTTATGAAATGGGCAAGTCCCTGGGAACATTCCTCATTTACTTAACTAGATTAGGGATGACTCAGAGAACTCTGCAATAAGCCCTTCTTCTATGTGCAGTTAAATGAAAAAGTAAACATAAAAGCATGAAAACCTAAGCTGTTTCATTTATATTTTAACTGTCATTTATAATATTATCAAATTGGAGGCTGTTAGTTGTCTTTGTGACAGTTAGTTGATTTGGTCGTCCACATGGATTTACATAGCCTCCTATCCCAACCAAGTGTTACTTGAACCTATAAATACCCCCTCCTCCAATAGAATTTTGGCAATATTTGCAGATCATTTTTCCATCAATTATATCACAATGAGCCCATGCAGTATCCTCGAATTTTGGAGGCTTGATGGCTACTAAACTTAAAATATATGTTGTTCCACTACTCCAGAACAAATTCAACACTCTCCAAGCTCTTATTCAAACTCACAAAAGCTCCAAATAAGATGTGTGAGACAAATGAGAAGGTACCCTTGCTTTTAAAAGATTGGGGAGGGTGTTTTTGGAGGGAAACAACCCTCCTTTTCCCACCAAAACCACCCATTACCAGCGAAATCAATGTTTGTGGGTCCCTTTTGTGGTCGTGGTAGCTAACCAGTTGGTTTATCCACAAACCCATTGGTTTATGGATAAACTAGATAAATCGTCCGGTTAGCACCGGTCAGATCGGAAAAATTGGTCAAGCCCCTCCCTTAACCAGGTTTTCAAGCCGGTTTCACCCGGTTGGGCATCTGACTGGCCGGTTTTGAATACTATAATTATAACTACTACATGATTGATGTTATAAGGTTTAATCCATGTTTTTATGATTTTTATAACTAATTCATCATTCTACATGCTTTTGTTGACACATACATCAAATATAAAAAAAAAAAATTATTATATAAAAAATGTTATCGACCTAGAAGCTCTTGAAAATTGTCACATTCACTCTCACTTCCACTCCCACTTCCAAACACCGTTATCCGAACTGGACCAATCATTGAACTGATAGACCCCCTTGATCGGGAATTGGTTGGAACTGTATGGAAATTCGTAAAAAAACTGGACCAAAAATCAGTCAACCAAAAACACATAAAATATTCAAATTTTAAAGAAAAACATATATATTCATGTGCATCCATATGAATCCAAAACATTTATACATAAATAAGCAAAAATTCTCATTATATAACATGTAAGGGTGCACATAATCAAAATAGCACAGACTGCAATGTGTCTCTAAACTGAAAATACATTAGCAAATAAGCTCCACATGATCTCTAACATCCAAAAATAATAATGCTACAAAAAATTACCTACATATCATCAAAACCATTTTCTATATTGGGATATTCATCATCAATGTCACCCTCTAAGCATTAAAATAAGATAAAAAATCATAGCATGCCAAGTCAAGGTTTTGTTTGAGTGATGAGTAGTTTTTTTAGTAGGCTCATGATGGAGGAGTTCAACAACCAATGCCACTAATATAAAGGTACATAGAAGGCTTGGTGCTCTTGATTAAATATTAGTTCCTATTGTTGATAATATCGGTATTGGCAAAATATCGGCGAGGGTCCAGAAAACGTCTTATCAACAATATCGCCGAAAATATTGGCAAATATCAACAAGCATAAAAAATGCATAATATATCAAAATTTTCAGATTTTTAAACATATAAAGCAATAACAACATGAAATAAATACATTGAAACATTAATATAAAGAAATCACTGATATATATTATTTAGTGGATGTAAAATAAAAGTGATATATTAAAGGCAATACCAAATCCTGTTGATCCTTGATAATTGTCCAATCAAGGACTCAAATGTGGAGAACCAATACAAGATAACATCACATATATAAAAGTATCTTATCATCATGAGTTATATGTAGAAAAGCTGCAAAACAAATAAAACTAGCAACAATCTATCTGAAATCAGGATTTAGTTCCTTCTCCCTAACAACTATCTTTCTATCTTTTCCAGCAATTGCTTCAAGAGATTTTTGTACAATTTTCGCACTGGAAACTATACAAGGTATAACGTCATGTCTAGGGAGTCTAGCCAGATGGCATTTCAATCATGTAACCCCTCCTGCCATCTTGGTCCCACACAATATGCATGATAGATGTGCCTAATTTGTCCCACCATCAAGCTCCCAATACTCCCAAAATGGGTATAGGATTTTGGTATATTTGCAGTAAACTAATTCAAATTTCAAATCTAGGGCACCAAAAAAAAAAATAATTGGCATTAAAAATACATACACAAAAAATGGCAATAAGGGGGTGCATAAGAAAGTAAAAAAAAAAATGAAGCTTATTGTCCAAATATGGAGAAAACCCTTGCATTGGCTCATAGGCATGAAAATCATAGTAAAGGAAAAAAACAAGAAACAAAATCTTGGTAGGCAAAGAGGGAAGCAAGCATAACCCTAAATCTATGAAAAAAATCATTAACATAGGGGTTTTTAAGAACATTTCCTTTCATGGAAGAAATGAAGTTTCTCTCACTGTTCTTCAATCTTTGATCAACAAAATTTTTTGAGTTGATAGTGATAATGGCTCTTTGATCCTCAATCCCTCATCGACAACCACCACAAAGCTCTTACCCTTCTTTCTCCAAGTTTCATAGACGAAAATGACAAAAAAAAGACAAAATTCCCTTTTCTAGCCGCGGCCCATGAGTGCTCGGCGATATTTAAAATTGTCACGCGATATTTTCCCGAAATATCAATGATATTTCAGAAATATTGCGATATTTTCGAGAGAGAAAATATCGCGATATTTTCGAGGCGATATTTCAGCTCGCCAAAAATATCGCGATATTTCCGAATATCGCCGATATTATCAACACTGTTAGTTCAATACCCTTGTACATGAGAAAATCTAATGTAGCATTGTAATCCTCTCAATCATGAAATCCTGCAAAACTCTTAAGTCTGCTGGATTTTGAGTGAGATCTAAAATTCTACTTCCTCCATATGAAATCCAATGAGGTCAAAACCACTCTCAAACATCCTAAGCCATTCATGGTAATGTAAAAATTTTGTGTAAAAGGATGAAAATGAAAGATAAAGGAGAATGACACTTTTACTTTAAGAATTTAACAATTTTTTTAAACAAGGAACAACAACCTCCCCAGGTATATGTAATAGCCTGCAAGCCACATATACCAGAAACTCACGACTTTCGCAAGGACCGAGGCGTCCGGCATTGGCAGCGTCTATCCCTCTAGCTTGGTCATGATGGGCAATAGACAACCCCGCCCGCCGCTGGTTTTGAACCTGTGACCTCTCAAGAGAAATCACAAGTTCTTAACCAATGAGTCCACTAGATTGTTTACTTTAAGAATTTAACATTACTATGAAATGCATAGCAATACTAAATTCATATGCTTGAATATTAAGCACTAATTCTGAGCTAGTGCCCACCTGAAAAAAAAAACATTAAAGAGAAAAAAAAAACAAAACAAACCTCACTTATTGCGTTCTAAATAGCTTTATCGTGCCAAACCAAACAAAACAATTCGAATTGGGTTTTTCCTCTAAACGGTCAGACCGATATGAACCAGCACATCCTTATAACACTGCTTCCAAAGCACTCATGACCCAAACACATAAATCCATGCATGCCACTGTACTTTTAACAAAATATTTATAAAGCATAAAATCCAAATATAAATAATTGATATCCAATTCAAGTGTAAATAAGTGATATTCCAACTGTCCGTTAGATACCTGAATCGACTCTCTTACCACTTATCTTTCACATTAGGCAAAGCGTTGACCATGTAAATGGAGAAATAAAAATAAAAAAATGTTATCACGGTCACCTTAACACCTTCTTCATCATCTTAACACCTTCTTCCCTTGAATTAGGACAATTTCTGATCATCACAAGGTTGCTTCTGTATGTCTATTCAATCCATGTGTATTACAAGCAGATGTTGGATTAAGGAATAATCAACAATCTGCTTTTGGATTTGTTCTTAAGTGAAAGATGCCGGTCCATATATGTCCGCCTATTTAGTCCAATTTGAAATGGGCTGAAAAGTACAACCTATATCTTTATGGGCTGTAAATTACCAAGGACAAGCTTAATTTATAAAACTGTAGTCTAACTACATTGATTTTTCTTTAAATCATGGAAATTTTGGTAAGATTTTAAGAAATTTCGGTAGAGATTTTTGTAAATCCACATTATAACTATCAAACTTTAATATTTTGATGGTGCTGAATCTATTTCCACTATCAAAATCATGATTCAAACACTGAAACACTGTTACTGTAAGATTTCTTAATTTTTTTTTTGGCCCGGATTCAAGTCAATTTTAGCCATCCAAACAATTCCTCTGTCTCTTTAAACAACTCCATTTATATAACTCTTTGGTAAACAGATTATTACACAGATAAATGGTCTTTATAAATGATTTCAAACGTATATTTTTTACTTTTTCAGATCTGATTTTAATTTTGACAAACAGTGAATTTCCAACTATAATAAATCATGTGTTTTCGGATTTATAAAGTAATCTGCAAGAGGGTAAACCGTAAAAGTGATATACTCTGACGAGTTATTCATGTGACTCACTAGAGAGGGAATAGTATATCAACTCAATGGTGTTAAGATCCCACCATCTCTGATTATCAGCTTGCACAAAACGGAAAAGCTCGTTATGAAAGGTGCTCAAGGAGTTATTGCCACGATTGATTTTATGGAAGTTCACGAGGAAAATGATATTATAATTTTAGACTTTGGATGAACATAGCAAGGTATGGGGTTCTCCATCAACTCTTACCCATATTTCCATTTATGATGTAGACATTGAGTTGGGGTCTCGTTTCGTTGTTATGTTTAGGCTTGACCCTCTCCTCTTCTTCATTAGTACTTTTCTTGCACTAGCTGTTCCCTGCTCTTCTGATGTGTTTTTTTCGATAGTGTGTTATTTTACTTTATGCCGAAATAGCCCTGCCAACTCTGGTAGATGCTTGTTTTTGTAATGTACTTTTGTTTCAGTCTCATTGAATTATTTTGCTCAGTCAATGGTGGGCCGGGCACTAATAAAATTATCAGATCTTTTCTTGTCTGGAAGCCTTCTTGCTGTCAGTAAAATTTAAATAGATCTTTCTAATGACCTTAAATAAAATGTCCATGTTCTTGGAAGTGATTACATCTCGAATTCAAATTTGGTGGATTTTTTCAATTGAGTGACAATGCTCTTGCAAGTGATTGCATTTCGAATTCAAATTTGGTGGATTTTTCCAATTGAGTGACAGCTTTAGCTTTTGGGATGTCTTTTTTATATTTCCATCTTATAGTGAATTCTTTCCCAAGAGCTAACCATTGTTCTCTCTCTGTTTGGAGGCCATGACGAAAGAGCTAATGCTTTCCTATTGACATGTAGACTAGAAGACATTGTAAGATTACATAAACTGGGATTTAGACATCCATTTTCTCCACGGTTGAAATATGACAACAAAAGTAATTAATGTAATTTTGGGCAAATTTAGTTATTACGGATTAGTTGGTTGTATAAAGAGAACTAGTTAATGTAACGAAGTAGCCATATTACTTGGGATGGCCCTAAAAACTTGTAACAAAGGAGAATCATTCTTGAGGCTTGTAATGAAGAAGAATCATTCTTGATTAATAGAGTTTCCAATCCCTTGCTCCGTGGAGGTTTTGTTGACACTCTATCAAAATTTTACCAAGTAAATAATTTTGTGTATTTATCTATGTGTGATTAATTCGGTTTCCTTTTCAGTTTATTCTTTACATTTCTTTCTTGTTAATGTTCTCTCCAGACCAATGCCCGCTGGATCAAAGTTTAGGCTACAAGAGTACTCTTTTACCCATAAAGCCAACTCATCTTTGATTTTAGTATTCTAAAAACAAATGCGGGATCATGAAGTTTTACCATTTCATCTTTGATTTTAATAGATTCTAAAGTCACTTGTCATATCAAAATTAAGGATGAGAGTGAATTTTATATAAGGAAATTCTGTTAGGAAATATGCAAAAACCAAGGATAACATTGTCACTTTTTTTAACAGAAATCTGAGATTTCCTTTTTGCATTGTTAAAGATAAAGAAAGGGTGTGCAATTTTGTTTTTGGAAGAATAGTGAAAGGGCAAAAAAATATGGACCAAAGAATTTAAGCTTGTAAAACAAGGATTCCCAGATGCGCATGGAGACCAGGCATTCAGGGCTCTGCATAAATTAAGGGCAGTAGATAGGATAGGCACTCAGGCTCTGCATAAAGTAAGGGCAGTAGATAGGATATAAAAAATTTGGAAAATGAGTATTTATATGTAATTGGGATGGGTAGATGATTTCAATGGAAATATGGACCTCTAAAAATGTATTTTCTCTTTTATTTTATAATGATAAGAAGTGCGTTTTTCCTTTGAAAAAAAAATTCTAAAGCATCTTCCCAACATTTAACAAAATTTATTTAGTTTCAAGCTCCAACTTTATGCGGCCTTCTTGTGTGTTTGATGATGAGGGATTTAAGAAGAGCCAATGACTTCTTGTACTTATTTTGGTAATTCTTTCTGGTTTGTGAGGTTTGGATGGTAAGGGGACTGGGGCCCATTTTCCATGACATGAATATCTCACCATAATCAGATTTAAAGTTTAAAAGCTTAACAAATCTCTTTCAACATCTCTCGACTCTACTACTGGAATTCTCTATTTTTGTGGACATGATCTATGGACAGGCATTGATATTTTTTTATTTTTTTGCTTAAAATATTCATTGCATACAATTTTCCGTGATGATCCTTACATGGTACAATATTGCCTATGCCTTCCTAAAATATCCACAAATCAAGAAATAGATTTACATACTCTAATTCTGCACAAAGGGTCACATTCAGCTTATATTGTGCAAAGCTGAATAAAATACATATGGTGCAGAAGATAGATGATGTTAAAAGAAAAATGAAGGTGGAGCCCAGGAGTTATGTTATGCTATTTTGCTCAAAATTTTTAATTGTATTCAGTTAATTAGATCCTTCCCTGCGAAAGAGAATGATGCAATTAGACTTTCTTACTATTCTTCAATAAGATAGTAGCCCTAAGAGATCGGACAATAGTAACGTAGTGTATGAAAGAGCAATCAGTTGGTTGAATTTGTAAGATAAAAAATCTACACTTTACCGCAGATGTTTCTTGTTTTGAGTAAAATTAATTAACATATTTTTCCAAGGTCTGAAACAGGTTTTGGTGTAGTTATTTTATTGACGAGAGAATGACTTAGCTATATACACCTTCGAAGTTGTGTGGTTTATTATTCAAGGGACTTTGTGGAAATCAAAGATTATAAAAAAATTGAGTTCAACCATAGTGATTAAAAGAAAAATTCCTTCATAATTTGTTTCCTGTTATTCATTCTTTTCTCTACATTTGAGTTCCACCATAGCAACTAAAAACAATTCCTTGAATCTAATCTGTTTCTCTTATTAATTTCTCCAATTCACAGGCAAGCACTTCGAATTCAACTTGGACCTCAATTAAGAGTCAATTTATTGAAATGGGATATTCTACTACTATAGTAGAGCAAGCATTGGAAGAATGTGGTATGATTACACTTTCTACATATTCGTGTACTTTGTAACATTAATGATTTATTTGCTCTGAGCTAAAGTTTATTGCATGTACATTTATATTATTGTTCTTCTTGTTGTAGGCTTGGAGAACGAGAACGCAATATTAGAGCATATATTGAATAATCAAGTTAGTGAGCTCATTCTTTTCCCTTGTTTCCATTAAATTTGTTAAGCATATGTTCCATGATATTCTCGGTCATCGATCAAATTCCAAAGATTAGGTCCAAAAGCTGATTCCCTAGTGAACTTTAGAAATAATGTCTGCATAAGCAACATGTAGGTAATTGTAATTATTTGCATTATCATTTGATTTACAGGAAAGCCCCTCCGATTCATCATGGTGCTTATTCAAAAGACTCAGAACTCATTTTGTGAGCATGGGGTATTCTCCTATGTTAGTGGAAAAAGCAATCGAAGAATGTGGTATGAATACACTTTCACCATATTTATACATGATTCTCTGATTTGCAATCGCTGAATCTTCCTTTCTGTTGATATTTTTTATTTCTCCCGTAATTGTATGCTATTTTGCTGTTTTAGGCCCAGAGAGTGAGACTGCAATATTAGAGTTTATCTCGAATAATCAGGTAATTTTTTTTGCCTCTCCTCTCCACCCCTTTCTCATGTCTACCCCTTTCCCATGTCCTGTCACAAAAAAATAAGCATAGTGTTGCGTTAGCAAGCGAGTTTCCAGCTTTTCTTGACTAATTTAAAGGACATATTCTCTATGAAATTATCAATGTTGATCATTCATCAATGTTTTTTGGATATGGTAATTGAAAAATGGGTACCATAATTAGTCGTTAAGTAACTATATAATGTGTCAATTATGTCTATGAAATAAAGGTTTTAGCAACTATTAACTATTTCATATGATATCTTGCTTTCAGGAAATTCCTTGTGGTTCATCGTTATCTTCAATAAGCGCTCAATTTGTGTGTATGGGGTATTCTCCTAGTATTGTGGACAAAGCAGTTGAAGAATGTGGTATATGAGTATAGTTTCAGCATATTTATGTTAATCGTAACATTCTGCTCTAGTTTGTAGTAAATGAATCTTTCGATTTGTTATTTTTTATTTCTCACACCAGTGCTTGCTGTTTTGTTGTTTTAGGCAAATATGGTGAGGGTGCAATATTTGAGTCCATCTTGACTTATGAGGTACTTCATTTACTTGTTATCTTCGTGAGTTTCTGACGTGGTGTTACTGTAGAAATAGTCTCTTTCTTGGTTTTCATTACGGTGATTTGTTTCCAGGCACTACACAAAATTTCAAATGACGAGAATTCCCTCACCATGTCAGAGAGCTCAGATAATGAGGACACGTTTGAAGATGTTGATGACACTGCTGCTTTTGATGGTCAAGTTTTTGAGGTATTTTACCTAAATAATATGTTTTGATTAAAAAGCTCAAATTCCTTTCTCTTTCTCTTTTTTCATGTTAAACTCTGCATTTATTGAACCATATCCCAGATTCTCATTATAGCTTCAAAATAACATCTGTCAAACACAATACGTGGCTATTTGCTGGTATGGCTCTTGTACAATTGGTTATCTAAATTTAGAGTGCATTTGGAAGCCAGCAAAAATTGATTTATGGAATTAACCCTTGCACATAAATTTATTGGCTCAACCAAATGTTCATAGAGTTTAAGATTGTCAACATTTCCGAGAAAATATTTAATGGGAAAGATGTGGTAGTAACTTCCATATTTATGGAAGTGGTTGGGCTGTAGTCAATTGTCTCATCCAAAGTGGTTAGTGTACTATTCAAAGACATTTGGGATCTAACTAGAAGCTTCTGACCTAACCATGATGCACCGCTTTGACACAAAATCTATCACAGAAGAAAGTTGTGAAGGAAAATAGAGTAGATATTGTGTGATATGCAACTGGAATGGAAACGAGCACTCATTAAGGGTGAAAGAGACAAAGAAGAGAAGATTGCAAGAGATAGAGTAGCACATGAATTCAATATTGGAGAGCAGAAGGATTCTTGAGACAAGTCATTGCAATGAGGGACCAGATATATCTAATCCCAACTTAAGAAATTTGAGGGAAAGTGTTCCAAACCCAAGATTCTATATAGTTTATTTTGGGTGCTTGTTGGTTAAAGCATTGAGCATTAAGTAAAGGAAGGCCATTGACAGGTTGGTGGGTACTGAAGGGGATTTCGTTTTACTATGAAAGACCGTTGAAAAACCACTCATAGACAAGTGCATGCTCTTAGATATTTCAGGTTTGAGGGAAAGTTGTTGGTTCTATGTGGATGAAGGAAAGTGGCCTTCATCCTCACATTACTGATATCCCAAGAGAGAATTTCCCTCTGGGTGCTTTTTGTGCAGGACAACTAAGAAACCATCCATGCTAATTGGGTAGACTTTGGGTTAGTGGGATTTCAAGATAACTGAGGAGTTTGACTTGATCAAGGAGAATGGGCTTTATGAATCAACCATATAATGCTAAGTGAGAATTTGCCTCATAAAACTTCATGGTCTAGCTCAGGGGTAGCTAGTTGCAAAATATATAACAAACAATTAAGCCTATGGTGGGTTGGAACGTTGCTTACCCTTCATCAGTTGCATATAGCATTTGATCTTAATAAGATAAGTGCCCTTGTGGACTTTGAATTTTAATATGAATCATATTCAATGAAATATAAATTATTTTGATAAACTATGTATATTTGTGGGCTAATTTCTTGTTGAACAAAAATGGTCTTTATGGTCCATGTTTATGATATGAGATGGTAAATTTGGTTGTATTGGTTTGTGTAATATTTACATGTCTGCCGATTGATATTAATATGCTCTTTTGATGTGTTTTCAATAGGGTAGGGCTGATGGTTTTAGTCATGGTTAGTGCTAATGAAATTAGGGAAGGTAGGCCTTTATCAAGTAATATGTTATGTTTGAGAAGATAGGGGAATTCAACCCCTAGCCTCTTAGATACCCACGGGTTGACTGGTTGTGAAAGGACTCTTAGTGAGTCTTAATGAAGGGAGATTGGTCTACTTTAGAAAGATTGGGGAAACTTTGAATCTTGTTGTTTATGATCAAAGGGTCTTGTTAGTGATTGGACCTAGGTGCAAGAGTGAAAGCTTTGATTGAAAAGGGAGGACTCGAAGAAAAGAATATTTGCAAAACATCTAATGTAAAGTGTTAAGGAGTTCACAGAGTAGTTATTGAATAGATGGAAACTTTGTCAAAAGACTTTAAGTAGGCTTGTGTGGCGTTTAGTGATTGTGGATGGTCTTTACTAGGCCAACGATGGGATTGAACAACTAGGTTGTATTCCTTCTAGACCATTGATTAGTTGTAAAGTATCTTTGTTTTGGGATAAAGAAGGCTTGAAGGCCTTAGATGGGGTGAAAATATGAACACTAACTTCTTTGACTCCATGGAAGAAATGTTTGGTATATGGATTTGAGATGAAGGATTTTGGATGCCTTCATGGTTGGTGAAGACTTTGGTGTTTTCATAAGTATTTTGGATAGATAATTTCCATAATAAATCCTTTTATAATCCTCCGAAAAGATGAGAAAATATCTATGGAAACTTGTTTCCTTAGAGAAATTTGGGAATTGAGTATGGAAATTCTGGGGATTCGATGTTCTAACCTCATCCTCTAGTAATATGGGCTAATAATAGGCCATGGTGATGTGTTAAAAAAAATATGGGGCTTAAGCCCGAAAGTATGCTAACCAAAATGGACCAAATTAGATGGGAGATGTGTTATGTTTCCCTCGTGGCCGATGCTTTGATTAAAAAAACTATAAATTAATGGAGACAAATTTTTTGGGATCTTTTAAGTGACGAGACAGGGATTTGGAGTGTACCAAGATCTAGATTATGTTAAGAGTCATAGACAATGTTAGCGAGGCCTATCAAGTGATAGGATTGGGGATGTGGAGTCTGCCACGATTCAATTATCAAGGCACCTAGAATGTTTTCTAAATAAAACTTAACAAAAACCTAGATGTCAGCTGGTGGAAGTGCAAGTGGTGAAACTATACAAGGAGGGACCTTGACATCAAGGTTGTTTGGGATCCAAAAATTCAAAAATTGTTGCAAGCTAGACTTGTGGAAAAACATGAATACTAGATGCCAACATAACAGACCATACTAGGATACATGGAGTCCACATGAGTACTTTGGGCCTTATGGGTAGGTGAATGTTGATGTGGCATGCTGACATGCCATGTTGATGAGGCATCTGGGCTAGTCTTGGATGATGTGGCATGTTAAGGTGTTGTTAATGTGGCATTCTAATGTGGCACGGTGATGTGGTGAACTTGGTATGCAAATTCAATGTGGAATTTTATGTGCCACCTCTTATCGTAGATGATATGGAATCCAAGGTTTCAAAATTTCAAAGATTTGCAAAATGGGGCTTTCTGGTTTTTTCTTGATCTAAATGGATTCAAATGAATCCAAAGAAATATAAAGCCTATATATTCAAATAGGCAAGGATTTTTTCTAAATTAACTATTGTGATGTGGCCTAAGGTGATGTGTATTAGAGGCTCAATGGTGCTTAGGTAGAGGCCTAGGTGGCATCCCTGTGACATTGATGTGGTTGGCGTAGGTGTAGGAATCTTGAATTTTAGTTTAATGGAACTTTTAGAATTTCCTAAATCTCAATGGTCTTAGAGAGTCAACTTGTTGACTACAGTGAGTAAATGAAAGATCCAAATTTAATAAAGGTTTTTTTAAGTGTCTTAATAAAAGTCTTTTATAAAGTTTTTTTTTAACAAAAGAAGGGGGCTTTTTTCTTATTCGAAGAGTATTTTTTTGAAGAAAGATGGATTCCTTAAACTTCTAGCCTCAGTTTCCACTGTTTACAGGTAAGGATTATGATGTCTGGGCCATTAAGATGCAGACCACGTTAAAGGCTCACGATGTGTGGGATCATGTCCAATTTGGGTTTGCAGAACCTAAGAATGAAGCAGAAGAATGATTCATCACTAATGTAGAGAAGGAACAAAGGAAGAAAGACAAAACCTGTTGATTTCTTCCATGCTTTTGCTTGCAATAAGCATATCGTCAACATACAACACCAAGATAATGAATATGCCATTGAAAATTTTGAAGTATATACAATGATCATACTCACTTTTGATAAAATTCTGGCTCACCATGAAGGAATCAAACTTCTTGTACCATTTCCTGGGCGACTGCCTTAGGCCATACACTGATTTCCTGAGCTTGCAAAATAATCTTCTACTGCGACCTTGTGCAAGACCTTCTGGCTGATCCATATATATCTCTTCATCCAAATTACCATGAAGAAAGGCTATTTTAACATCTAAATATTCTAACTCAAGATCAAGTAATGCAGTTATTGCTAACACAGTATGAATAGAAACAAGTTTAACGACTGGTGAAAAAATCTCATGAAAATCAATACCTTCAACCTGAGAATATCCTTTTGCAACCAACCTCGCCTTATACCTCTCAATACTTCCATAAACTTTTCTCTTCAACTTGAAAACCCATTTGCACCCAACAATGCTTCTCCCTTCAGGAAGTTCTACAAGATCCCAGGTATTGTTCTTGGCTAAGGAATCCATTTCTTCTTCCATAGCCTTTCTCCATATCTTGCTATCTAAATCATCTACTGCTTCCTGATAACAAGAAGGTTCCCCATATTCAGTAATAAATGAAAATATGAAGCAGAATATTCATACCTTTTGGGTGTTTTTCTTTCTCTTGTAGACCTTCTTAGAGTGACTGCTTGCTGAATTGGTTCTGGAATTTCTCCAGTTTCCTTTGCTTCTCCACCTTCTTCATCAGAAGTCTCTCGTTCCTTTCGAATTTCTAGAAAAGGTTTAGTCTCCAATTCAATTTGTTGATTTGGTGATACCTGATCCTGTTCAACTTTTCCAACATCTGATTTTAGAAGAGAAGATTCATCAAATGTTACATCTCTACTAATGACTATGTTCTGTGAAGAAGGATCCCACAACCTATATCCTTTTACTACATAATCATATCCAACAAAGACACAACATTTCGATTTTGGATCTAACTTTGAACGTTGATTGCTAGGAATAAGAGCATAGGAATCACAAACAAAAATGTTCAAATGCAAATAATCACAAGACTGACCTGACCAAAATTCTTCAGGAATTTTATAGTTTATTTCAACCATAGGTGATCTGTTTACTAAATAACAAGCAGTAGATACTGCTTCTACCCACAACTCCTTTTGCAGGTTAGCATTGCTGATCATTCTTCTGGCTCTTTCCATAAGAGTCTGATTCATCCGTTCAACAACGCCATTTTGTTGAGGAGTATAAACGACAGTTTATGTCTAACAATCCCTTCATCCTTACAAAATTGTTCAAATTCTAAAGAAGTAAATTCACCACCATTGTCAGTTCTTAAACATTTAATTGATTTGCATGTTTTCTTCTCCACCATTGTTTTAAATTGTTTAAAAACATTAAATACATCAGCTTTCTTTTTCAACATATAGACCCAAAATTTCTGGGAGAAATCATCAATAAATGTTAAGAAATATAATGCACCTCCATAAGACACAGTAGGAGATAGTCCCCACAGATAAGAATGAATGTAGTCTAAAATCTGTTTACTATTATGATTCCATTCTTGAACCTCTGTTTACATTGTTTTCCAAACACACAATATTTACAAAAATCCAACTTCAAGGATTTCAAATCAGGAAGCAACTTGCAGTTCATCAGTACCTGAAGACCTTTCTTGCTCATGTGACCCAACTGCTGATGCCATAGACGAAACCTTTATTTTGCTTTTTCTGATACGATCGCTGCTTCACTAACTTGAGTTCTTCCTTTGAGTCTGTACATATTTTTGACCTTTTCAGCCTTCATAACAACCAAGGCTCCTTTTGAGACTTTCAACACTCCATTATGACCTTTAAATTTATACCCATTCGAATCCAAAACTCCTAAGGAAATCAAGTTTTTATTTAGTTCAGGTACATGCCTAACATCAGATAATGTTTTAACTGTATCATCATACATTATAATTTTTACATTACCAATCCCAACAGTCTGACAAGATGCATTATTTCCCATGAATACATAACTACCATTTACAGTTTCATATGAAGTAAACCAACTTCGGTGCGGACTCATATGATGAGAAGCACCAGAGTCTAATAGCTAATTTTCAGCATCTTGAGAGACATTACAAACATGGAGAGCTTCAACAGTTAAAACTTCATCAATCATACCTGAATCAACTTGATTTTCTTCCTTGTTATGGTTTTCCGACTCCTTCCATTTCCAACAATCTTTTTTGAGGTGTCCAAGTTTGTTGCAATACCAACACTTGGCTTTACACTTCTTGCCACCCTTTGAATTTGATCTGGAAGAACCCCTTGCTTTCTCCCCTCTTTCCTTTGACCGACCTCTGGCTACCATGGCTTCTGGTGCAGATGTCTCAATACTAGATTTCCTTCGTACTTCTTCAGATAAGAGAGCACCAACAACAGATTCAAATTTCAAAGAATCGGCAGTGCTCAAACTGATTGAAGTTACGAAGTGGTCCCATGACTCGGGCAGAGAACACAACAAGGTTATTGCCTTGTATTCTTCTTGCATTTTAACTTCCATATCTAACAATTGGAAAATAAGCGTATTAAAAACATTTAAATGTTCTGCAACTTTTGTACCCTCCTTCATCCGAAGACTGTACAATTGTCTTTTTAAATAAATTCTATTTGTCAATGATTTAGTCATATACAAGGTTTCCAATTTTTCCCACAACCCTTCAGCTGTACTCTCTTCAACAATATTAAAGAGAGCTTCATCTGCCAAACATAACCGAATGGTACTGAGGGCTCGGGCATTCAAGTCCTCCCAGTCCGAATCTGTCATGTTTGTAGGTTTTTTTCTTTACCCCGTCTAATGCTTTGTGCAATCGTTGTTGCACTAGAAAATCCCTAACCTTCAGTTTCCACAATGCGAAATTGTTCTTCTCGGTGAATTTATCCACCTCGAACTTTGCATTTGTCATTTTGGCCATTTCTAGTTTTCCCTTCTTACTTAAACTTCCAACTAGGGTTTAGAAAAAAATATTTCCCCTCTTCTGCTCGGGTTTCTGATTTAAAAGATTTCCCCTCTTCTGCTAGGGTAAAAAAAAAAAAATTCTATTTTTCTCCCTTTTCCACTAAATCAATTTTTCAGAAATCTCAGCAAAAAAAAAAATTCATCCACAAGAATAGAGAAAATAAATTCCTTCTATCAATCTATTCCCTCTATCAAACTGTCTTAAAAAAATATATTGTTGAGCCTTTTTCATCTTAAGGCAACATAATTCTTCATAAAAAAATACCTCTCTGGCAGTCAATTTCAGTCGATTTTTATCATCTGGATGCCAATGTTAATCAAGAGATAGTTTAGATGAGCAGGTGCAGGGTTTTCAATAAGCATACTCGAGCAGACTTTATACTACAGCCCCTTTTTCGCAGACTCGAGCGAATTTTCTGCTACGACCCCTTTTTTCGCTGGTGTGTATGCTTCTCACGCTGCAACCAGCTTCTCCAGTGCCCTTTAACGAACCCTTTTTCGTCAGCGACCCCTTTTCTCTAAATATGGCGTTGGCTATCTCTGCATCGTGTAGATTATTTCTTCTGTCAGCTGCATGTGCAAGACAAATTTCAACATCGTGCGTTGTCTCTTCTCCTTCGACGGCTCAACTGATCGACTCTTTTTCACAACCTTAGATTTCTTCAGGCACAGACAGGTCGTTTTGCTGGATGTTATGCTCTTTTCCCTCGACGGTCGTTAGTTTGGTGGTTATGGCTCGCAGCATCCACTTCTCAGACTTAGTGCTCCGGTAACTGGCTGTGGTAACAATCAAATTGTTCTTTCACACAACGTCAATTCAGAATGACTGATTCACAGGCTCCTTCTCTACTCTCTCTGATACCACTTATTGAATCGGGAAATACATTTAAACAGAAAGAAAGAATGAAACTGAATGAAAAAATGAATTAAACACACACAAAAGGTAAACACATGAATTTACGTGGTAAAACCTTGACAGGGTGTCAAGGAAACCTCCACGGGGCAAGGGATTGGAAACTCTATTAATCAAATGATTCTCCACTTCATACAAGTCTCTCGGGCCATCTAATTTAACCTGTGCTATTTCGTCATTCTAACTTCATTTCATTATACAACCAACGAACAAGTAAGAAGTAAATTTGCCCAGAATTACTTTATTTACATTTGTTGTCATATTTTAACAGATGGTAGAGATACTATATCAAATTTCCCTGGTATATGTTTCTATATGAAGATTTCTTACGAATTCCTTCTAGATTATTCTGGTGTTACATGGGACATTTTAGCGAGGTGTTCATGCCCTCCTTGTTCCTTGATGTAATCAATGTTTGTTAATGAAGATTAATGTTAGTGTTTAATGTCATTCGATGTTTGTAGCTGATTTGTTACTTACTTGATTGCATCATATGCTTGTTGGTTTTGAGCTGGAAATGATATAGCATATTAATGATTCTATCCCGTAGTTCTTTGAATCAATGTGGTTCAATTAATTGGTGATGTTCATATATAACATAACTTTTTGATTTTTTTTTTTCATTATAAAGCTTCTTTATTAAGTATTTCTTTGACGCCAATTTCCCAAAGGACATGGCACTTGGTCTCATCCTTTTTGTTTGAAGGAGATCATTAAACACACCAATTTTAGTGGGGGGTACTTCTAGATTTCCCTACGGCTTTTTCTTGGATGATTTGGAATTATGATTTATCTTGTGTGCAAATCTAGGAGTAACGCATGAGATGAATAAAATAGCAAAAATAGAAACCTTGAATGAAAGACGATATGAAATAAACAATCTATTACTGAAAATTAACAAATATATTTTCATATTGCAATTCAATGTCACATCTATATTTGGTAAAGATTTAGACATAATTATAGGCGCATCGTAGATAGAAACATTGGGCGTTGTCATATTAAACACGAATAAGAAGTTTTTGACATTCTTTGATATGAAGAAAAGATAAACTGAACTTATGCTTAGAAACTACCTCATTAGAAATCCTAAAAGATGTATTAGACTCGATCCTTTGAGATAACCAAACTTGTCATTACAAATTTTGTAGATTTCCAAAAAAAATTGAAAAGGTTGTTGTTGATAAAGATGAATTAATTTCATCTAAAAATTATAATTAAAGGTAGCTAGCACTAATAAAAAAGCTAAGAAAATGAAAAGAAGACACAATGAGAAAAACAAGATTGAATTATCAACGAATACTCTTTGATTGATAAGGATAAAATTACCCATCTAGCTGAACTGGGGATATATTTGGACTTTAAATTAAAAATATTAGAAACAAAAGCCCTAGAAAATCCAACTTTACATACTAATAAAAAATCAATAATCAACAGTGACAAAGTGTATGAAAAGGATATACTACTAAAATCAAATCAAGAAAATTGTAAACCTATGGTGATGACATCTTATTGACATCTTAATCACAAAGGATGACACTGTGACCAATAAGCATATAAACATTCCTCTCAACGAAAGCAACATTTTACCTATATTTTGAAGAGGATCAATCCTAGTGCATTTGGTCTCACAATAGTAGTCATTCCTGGAATCATACTATAAAATGTTCTATAGAAGAACCCTATAAACACATAGTTTCACAAAAGATCGAATTAGGATTGATTGGCCCTTTAACAATTACATAATTCAATTCTTCGAAGATTTCATTTCCTTATTTCTTTAACTATAACAATGTCACATATATAAAGTATTTGTGAAAGCATCGCAGTAAAGAAGACTTAAATCTTTATGCTGTGAGGACAAAGCATCTTTGAAAAGAAAAGCAATGTATAATAACCACCAAAATAATAAATAAGACTTGAATCTTTATGCTGTGAGGATAAAGCATCTTTGAAAGGAAAAGCAATGTGTAATAACCACCAAAATAATAATGAGGAAAACCATCCATCACCTTTATGATTAATTAATGCTTATAAATGCAAAGTCATCAAGCATAATTGTATCAATCTTATCTTATTGAATAATTATTTGACTTATATGGACTTTAAATGTCTTTGTCCTTATATTAGATATTTCATAAATTAAACATTGTTCATTACATGTCCTCTGATGTTTTTTTCTATATTCTTCTCATTTATTTTTCTTTATATTAAACTGTGACTACTGAAATGTGTTCTTTGTATTTCATGGATGTTTGAGTTACTAAATTTTCTTTATTTTAAATTGAGAATATGCCTCCATGAAATTATAATGTGGAATTATTTTCCTTGGAATCTTTGTACAATGTGATTTATTTATTTCAAAATGCATTCAGGCAGGAAAAGATACAGAGTGTTCTCAAGAATCTGATATTACAAGGCATTTAATGGAAATGGGATTTCAAGCTGAGGATGTGGCTTCAGCCATTGAAAGATTTGGTATGTTTAGTCTCCCGTGTATCAATGTTTAAGAGTGAAATCTTGGACAGATTGAATTATTGGATAGACTTATCTTGTAATGTTGGTCTGAACTATTTAGCAACCAAAGAATTTTATATTATTTAATGATAAATAAAATGTATTATCAATGGCTTGGTATTCATGTGTTTGCAAGAAATAACTAAAAGGGCAATCTGCTCACAGAACTGACAATTCTCCAAAGTTATGCAGTTTTCTATGATGTTAAATTCTTATCTCTATACGGGCCAAACTGAAATCCATGACAAGATAGTTTTATAATTATTGTAAATTACATACAGATTTATGTAGGGATCAATAATTTTTCATTCTTTTCTATAAAAGGAGTGGAATCCATCTGAAAATAGTTTTGAAATATGTTGCGAATGATATGCAAATTCATGCTACCGGTTTTAGATTACTACAGAAGAACTATATGAAGATTGAGATGGAAATTGTTTTGTTTCTGTTTAAATTTAAACTCCGTTGACATCCAGGAGCATTTCTACATTTTTTATGGGTTGCTATCTACATAGGAATATAACCTTTGTCATCATGAACTTTCAAAATCTTGCATAAGAGTTTTCTAACCATATCATGAAACATACTGTTTTAATTTTTGAAATTTTTTAAGTTTGCAGGAGGGCATCTTACCTACGTGGATCTATATCTACTCACTAGAATGATATTCCTGAATCATTGGCTCATTGTATCTCCCTATGGCTTTTCTTAAATGTTTCTGCTATGCTATACTGATTCCCTGTTGACAATTGAGCTAAATCTGTCCGTTCAAGGGAAGCAGCGGTAAACCTTCCTTTCTCTTCAAGCAAGTCTTTCTAGTATCCTAAATTCACATCTTGTTTCTTTCATCCTATTAAAACTTACATAAAGTATATAGTTATAAGGAACTATGTTTAGGATCAAAGTTAAAGCGTTTCCACTTCTAAAGTCCAAACATGCTCCCTAAAAAATTAGAAGTGGTGAATAAATTGTTTGATATGCTAAGAGATAGGATGATCTCTTGCATCTATATGCAGATAGTTTTGTGCCTAAGAATATTGGATAATTTGAACATGGCTGTTTGTGTTTCTTTTTTAATACAAACAATTTTTGTTCTTTTTAATCACAAATACAAAGACATAAGCTGCCCCAGCTATACCTGTAGGCAGTTACAGCAATATAGACTATAATATCTCAATTGGAGATGAGGATGTGATTGAGCATACATGAAAACTAGCTCAAAATGGAATTCTAGGCTAGTTATATTAGAAGAAATCCACATCATGAGTTTGATCCTTGCTCCATGATTGGTTTTTTTTTTTTTTTTTTATTCTTCGTCCTAAAGTGTCACTGATTTAGCCAGCTTCTCCCTTGGAAGTGATAACGTGTAGTGGCGTCTTTTCTTTTTGGACAACTATCTTGGTAATTACAATGCCGATATGGTTGTTCTATTGTAGGATTTTCTTTTGTCTTCCGACTTATTTCAATCTTTCCTTCTGGCATATTAAATCATTCTATCTTCCGCACTGGTTCGTCATTCACATTCATTTTTGAAAATATACACAATGCACACTAAATATTAGCGTCGAGCACAAGTTATGAAATAAATCAGATATTAGGAGAACAACTCCATGCAACCAAAGTCATTCAAGTATGAATACCATAAATCAATTATGTGTGATAATGACTCTATTGACCTCTTGTATATAGTATTTCTATGATGTGATTAATTCGAAAGATTTTTATCTACATTATGGATCACAAAAGTCTTAGATCTAATATAGTATTTCTCATTAATTTCCCAGGAAAACCCACTACTACGACGAATTACCATTTTGATAGGCATTTGACACATGATCACATTGTTGTTACATGTGGAAATAATTAAATGAAACATATAGGGAAAGTGTGAATATCACCTAGCATATTCCCTCTCACTTTATGGAATACTAGTCTCAGGGGATATTCCCTAATAATTTGAAGTCTAAAATTTTCAGGTGTACTAAGCAAAATGATTTAAACATAAGAAATATACCAGCGAGATGGGAGCCAATGGTGGTTGAATAGGCAATTTTCCATCATTGGCATAGAATTTGGCTTTTCAACTAAACTCCCCTCCTCTATTCTTGGCAGTTAAACTTATCAAAATTTTCAAGTATGCCCTTCAAAAGGCTTCAATTATGCAAAATATACAAACATAACGGGAGCCAATTTTGGATGAATAGCGAAGCTTTCTTCCATTGACATAGAACTTGGCTTGTAAATTGAACAAACCTTATCTAGTCTTGGTAGTTACAGATATCAAAGTTTTTCCTTTGCTTTGTTGAGGAAGCACCATCTTTACCCTTGTCAAGGGTATTCCTATAAGACACCCAATTATTAAAAATTAAAATTTTATCAATATAACCAAATGTTTGAGAAGGAATGATATATGCAAAACGTGATATGTAATTTCTAGATAATGTCTCATTGTTTTGTTTGAATTCCAACTATTTAATTTAATTCAAGGGGATGGATTATCATAATTCCTCTTCTTTTAATCACTTTAACCTTCTTATTTGTTGTCACTATCATGTTTTTCTCATTGAGAGCTTTCCAATGATACAATTTTCATTCAAATCTTAGTTTTGGACACCAAGTTAAGGCCCTCGGAAATTTCATTGTATTGTGTAATGTCAACAACATATAATGACCTGTCCATGTGTCATGTGGTGTTCCTTCACCTATGTGTCACCAATACATTGCACCACCTACATAAGGTGGACACATCAACTACCCAACCACACCAAACTGAGGGAAAATCCCAAAAAGGTATTTTCTACAAATAGCTTGATCTTTAGATTAACAAAATATGGATCTGATTTTTTCAGTAGATGAGAATAATTCATGGTGGTGACAACTAACAAAATCTCATCTGGGTTCCATCAAACACATCTAAATTTGGGAAAATCTGAAAGGACCAGTTTGCGAAAATGTTGTATTCTAGATGAATAGGTTTTTCATATGATGGGAACAATTCATGGTGAGAACACCTAAAAATAATCGGATCTGGATTTTGTCAAATACATCTGGATGTGAGAAAACCTAAACAATTTTTTTCTCAAAAAAATGTATTTATGGAATCTTTATCCCTCTTTATCAATTCCACATCATTCTTGACATGTAGGCACCACATCATCTTCTTTCCATGTCAACACACCACTTTGGCATGCAATATCAACATGTTGCATCATCTTGAATTGTCCTTCATGCCACATTAGTATGATATGTCATCATGCCACATCATCTACCATATCATACTTCAATTTAAGTGGCTTTACATGTTAACATGTGTTATGCCCTTGTAATGTCCCTTGCTAATTATTTTCCTAACGTAAGAGGAACAATTTTGTCAATTTTTTCATTTTTTGGTCTTAGGAAAATTTTGGTGAAAAAACTTAGGAAAAATGGGTCGATGAGAATTTTAGTGGAATGTGGGGGCTACTCACCCACAAATAATATGCACGACATGGAAGGCAATTTGATTTTCCTAAGTGAGGTCGAAATTAAAGATGGGGCCCACATGAGACTCAAAGGAAACAAGCATAAATAGGAGAAGAGAGGCATCATTTGGTGCTTTTGAGAATTAGAAATTCATTGTTGCTTTGGTTTTTCAATTGAGCCACAACATGTTTCTTAGCACAAGACCTTCCTAAGGAGCAAAGCTCCTCCTTTCTTTGGTGGACCTCGAGTTCCACCCTCAGAAGGCTTCAATTTTATCTTGAGCCTGAAAGAGATACATCCTACAGGGATTCACACAGTTCTGGGTTAGACATTACGCAATAGAGGAGGCCATGTAGCCTTGGAGGAACATAGGAGTTGGGAGTTGGGTTTGTGGAGTTACTGGAGCGTTCATTGACCAATTTATAGCCTAGAGGCATGAGGCTTCAACAGGGGTGACAATATAACACCCAAAACAAATTTTTGAGCTCAAAGACTGTGTCATTCTCTACATGACTGCACAATCATTTCTGTGGGTCATTTGGGGAGAGGCTTGGTTGGAAGATTGAGGATTTGGTTTGCTGGTATTTTAGTTGGAGGCTTATGAGGAGGAGATTTCTAGCAATTTGGGAGCAAGAATTGACAAACTCAGCTACAGGTGTAGATTTTTGGTTTGGAGGAGGGCCAAACGGTGCGAGGCCAAATTTGGAAGGTCAAAACTAGTGAAAACCCTTTTTGGATTTTTCTAGGTTTGTGTCAAGGAGTTGACCCCTAATTTTGCAGAAATTTCGAGGCTATTTTGAGGGATAAAATCAGGGTCTGAATTCATCCAACAGTGCAAAAACAAAGGGCCAACACAATTTTCTAGAGAGAAACATTTCTACCAGTGTTTTAAAACTCTGACTCGGGTTCAGAACCGGCCAAGGGTAGACTTCGACTCTGACTCCGACTCGGTATCAACTTGGCTAGTTCGGTTTCAATGACTCGGTCTTTCTAAAAAATACATTAAATATTAATTTTTTTTTTATAAAAAAGCACAATTTTAAATATTTTCATTCATGTTTCCAAACACAAAGCATTAGAATATAGACAGAAGACAACATATGATCAATGTAGGCTCATGAATATATACATTATATCAAAATGGCACCCAGTGCACTGCCCAATACATACATGATACAGAGATCAAAACAAAAAACATAACCAAGGCTCTAGAGTCTAAATGTCCTCTACAACAAAGCATGACTAGTTACTACAGCTAGACATCGAAATGTCCTCTGGCTTAGACTTTAAATCAAAGGGGGAAACCCATGCCTCTTCCTCCTCATTAAGATCCTCAACTGGAACTGTAGCTCTAGCACGTTGAGCATGAGATAGACGAGTTATGTACTTGCATTGTGGGTGACTAGAGGAAGTGCCTATGGTTGCAACTAGAGGACTTGAGCCCGGGCCTGCTACTAGTCGATATGAATTTAGCTAATCCTCTACTTGTAAATAGAAGTCCAACCCCACATCAATATCCTCATTAGATTCAAACTTTGGTGGATGAGTCTCCACTACCCAATCTAATGTTGGATCAATATCGTCCAACACAATGAGATTTGAATTAGGTCTTTTATTCAACAATTGGTTGCGTCTTAATCAGAGGTTGTACGGGACATAGACTAGATCATTTAACTGTTTTTCTCCAAATTGTTTCTCTTCTTTGTGTGAATCCTCTCAAAGACAAACCAATTGCGCCCAAACCGAGAAGCACTGCAAGTTTGACTGAAAATGCGGATTGCAAACCTCTACAATTCAGGACAATGGCTACCAAATGCCTCCCATCATTGTGCTGCAAAAAACATATTTGTGTAATGAGTTTCAGTTTCCTCAACAAATCAGATCCAAATTTGAAATTATAAACTATTTTACAAAATACTAAAATATGAATTTGAAAATTTAAATTCTTTGTTTACTTGGCAAGGTGCCTATGGCTTTGCTCAAGATAGTGATTTGATTGTGTATCAACAACTGGTCACTCTCCTTGGGGATCATGTGATCAATGCAGTCAATCAATCCATCTCTAACCTCCCAAGTCAAAACTCCTTCTTCCAAAGCTAAAAAAATGATACCTTGGGTTCAGAAAATGCCTAGCTGCATGTATAGGGCAATGGAGTTGATTATTCCATCTTTGATCAATGATTGCCCAAATGGACCCATACATAGCCACTCTTTCCTTGTATGATGCCTTTATTTTCTCCTTTTCTTGATTCATAGCCTCATAAATGAATTCCATAGCCAATCTTTCCCCATCCACCAACCACAACACCTTAATTAGTGGCTCAACAACTTTCACAATATCTACTGCATTTTTCCAAAATATTTCGTCATTAACTTTCTTTTTTCACATATTTGCCATCATGTTTATGAGCCCATTGAAATTCATTCCATTCATCACTGGAAAATTATTTTTGCAAGTTTCTATGTTGGGAAAGCATAGATTGCAATGTCAAAAAATGTGTTGCAAATCTAGTGATGGCAGGCCTAATAATATCCTTGTCCCTTGTGTGTTTCCTCATCAGGTTCAAAATCCATGAGTGATTGTAAATATTTTTTTTTATGATTTTGGCATACTCTACAATGTTCTTTATCCAATCTATTTTACTAGTATCCTCAAGAATGACGTCTAATGCAATGTGCAACACATTGGGTCCAAAAGATGGTTTTGTGTTTTTCTTCTAACATTTTACCGGCAAGAACATGCTTAGAGTAATTATCTGTGATGATTTGAACAATATTATCCACCCCCACCTCTTCAATAACCTCATCCAAAAGCAGAAACAACAAGTGTGCATCTTTCACCCTATCATATGAATCAACTGATCTTAGAAATATGGTTCCATGTGGGCAAAAGATAACAAATTTTATGATGGTACAGTTCTTTTGATCAGTCCATCCATCTGACATGATGGTACATCCTGTTTTTTCCATGTGTTTTTGAAATCTCTCAAATATTCATCAATGGACACATTCTCTTTTTGCAAAAGATATCCCCTTACTCATGCATAGTAGGGCCTTTGAAGCCCTTTCCAACAACATATATGGCATCAAACATAGGTTCATATTATGGTGAATGAGAAGCATTAAAGGGGATATCAGCATCATACCACCATCTAGTTATGTTGTTGGAAATACTTGGGGGGGGGGGGGGTTGAATCAGTATTTCTTTTCAATTGTTAATTTTTGCTAGTTAGATTCTTCACAATTAAGGACATCGAGGTGTATAATAATAATATTATTAAGGATTAACAATAACTTCAATCCTTTTTCAAATAATTGAGTACAATAGATGTGTGAGGGCACCAACCCTTCAATGAATCAGGCACTAACTTGGACTTTGATGAGTGTTAACACTAGAAAATCGTACAACACAAGATGACATTAATTAATGTCAAGCCTAAGGATTTATAGGGAAGGAACACATTATGGAATCAAAAAGTATTTAAAATCTCTAAGGTTTTGAGAAAATCAGATTTGAACTAGTCTTAAATGCTAAATTGCACGCTTAATCCTTCGAGAAGAGTTTCTTCTGTGCGCCTTTTTGCCCAATAAGCACACATTCTTGGAAATGGAAAAATGTCACTTTACAGGACCACACAAAGCAAAGGACAATTACTCCTTATATGAAGCTGCCTAAGGACAACCACTAGTGCCTCCTTAGACACTATGTGAGAACACAAAGGAATATTTGGAGCACACAATAGAATCATACCTCTTCCTTGGATCACCATCCATCATGTACCAAGGGATGGAAGGAGGATTTGAAATTCCCTATATAAAGCCACCAAGAGATGAAGAATGGGTGATCACATTGTTATGCTGGCCAAAATAGCCCAAGCAATACCAGTAGTGTGTGACCCGGAGTTGGATATAGAGGGGACTGGATTGTTGGCCACCCAACAATCCTAGTCCATCACAGCGAAGAGAGAGGGAGACTGCATGAGAGGCAGAGCTTGGAAAACAACATCCTTGCATCAAGACCTAGAACCATTGTCTAGGGGCCCTTTGGCAAGTGGGTAAAATTTCTTCTCCATATCAAACGTTTAATAAGAAGAGGCCTTGAGCCATCATTTGCATTATTATCATTTTGACTCTCTTCAATAGATTCTATATATTTGTGTTTTAGTTTTAGTTTAATTTGAGCATACATTCACATATTTTTCCCTTTAGATTATATGATTTTGAGCTCCACCACTTTCTGCCTGTTACCAAGAGTTTATAGGGGTAAACCACACCCCTTAAACTGGTGTGATTTCATACACCTGTGCATCAAATCCAACACCACAGGATTGGCGACTCCACTAACGATTTACAAGTTTATGTGGTTGTGCCATCTCTTGCAGGAGACCTTTGTCTACGCTGGAGAGTGGAGCTGATAGTCCTCTGATCCATCTTACAATCCCTACATTCACTTGGAGTGACAGACTAAAGAAGGTAGCTCCTAATATTTTTACTTGCAGGATTTTTGCATGCAGTTTTTTCTCACAGACACGCAGTGTGCGCATTCAGGACTGACTTGCGCGCAGGAAAGCGCACCTGTCAGAACCTTTTCTGTGAAAATCACAGAATGATATTTTTCTCCCTATAATCTACACTTTTATGCTTGTAAGTGTGCTGGGCAGCCCCTAGTGTTTCTGCCAGCACTTGTGTTGATACCCCACAGCTTCTGAGAACTTACTTTTAGCTGCCTTCTATAGGCTTAGAGTTAGTTTTCCTTCAAGTTGGTTCTTCGCAAAAAATATTCACATAGTTTAAGTAGGGGGGGAGTTAACCATTGCATTCCGAACGATTTATGTTTTGTAAATTCTAGTATGCACACTTAGATAAACTAGTACAAGTAAGTGGCCCAAGGCCACACATGCATAAGCTAGTTTTATTTTCTAGTGTAGAAATTGTTTAGTTGAGTTCAATTTGTGAATTAGGGATTGCGGAACTAGGATCAATTTGTCGATTAGAGAAAATAATCTCTGCTACCTTTGCACCATTAGGTGATCCTAGGAAAGCATATGAACACTCTATATTTACAATTTTCCATCTTCCTTTAGTTAGTCACATATATTAACTAGGGAAATTTGAAAGCGGCCCTTTATCTGCAAATGTTTTCCATTTGAGCCAGGAACAACATAACATATTTTAGGAATTTGGCTTCTGTGATCCATAAAATTGTGTATAAAATATTTTAGTGAAAATCACATTCAAGCAGATTTCGCTGATGTGTTTCGAACCAGCCAGCGTGCTTCATCATCAGGATGAACTACACTAGTTGGTTCGAAACATGTCGATAAAATTTGCTTGAATGTGATTTTCACTGAAAGATTTTATACACAACAACATAACATAGTTTAACTAGGGGAATTTTGTAAAGGATCACTGATATCCATATGTTCAAACTATGAGATTTTTCACCATATGCTCACACACACTCACCCACTAAGCAAAGGAAGACACGTAAAACTAACTTAACCAAACTCAATAAATTCTCCCCACAGGGGCCACAACAAAATTTATAGTTTAAGTTAGGATCAAGGGGGTAGGCATCCAATAATTCACCTTGATCATACTTCATATTGAAACATAGAAGTTGTGTATTTAGGGAGCTTCAAATCCACATATCATCCCACAGAAAAGTAAACTTGAGCATGGCAGAGACCTGATTCAGAGCGATATAGGCTTAGGCGCAGTGTGTGCGATATCAGTTGGGGCTACCTGACCCAACTGATACTCGGTACTGTTAGATGACTACCAAGAAGCCCAAGACTCGAATGCTGACGTGGGATAGTGGATCTTAGTGGCCAAAAACTAGGGCATCCTTTACGCTATAGGTGACGGTGTAGGCAAGCGCCAGACCCTCTACCATTACCTTGGTGGATTGTCTTCGGCTGACTGGGGGCATTGCTAGCTCTAATGGGACGTTGTGCCAGCACTCACAAGAAATATTCTCAAGGCCCAATTACTTTTTAGTGTGTGATGACACGTAGGTCTTCTAGGATTTTGAGTATCACACACAAACAAACAAAAAACCATATTTTTTTCTTGATTGATCACATAGATTAAGTTAAAGGGAATATTCATTTTATTTTCGCTTTGTTTCATGTCTATGGCCATAAATTTTCTGTGATCATAGACTCTATACTCTCAAAAATTTCCAAAACCTAACTTGGTCAAAACCCGAATGGTCCCAACAGAACCTTGTAGATCCAAGCATCTTTTGGACCTACCCCCATTACAGGGAGGGGTTCTAGGTCTTTTTCCATTCAGGCGTTAAAGACGGAACATTGTCACTATCATTGGTTCATCATTCATTAGAGCAACCATAGTTGGGAACCCTAGTCGATCTCCCAACACCACATCACACACCACTCCTCCCTCGACCCCTGGTGGGTAGAGGAGTGCGTCCCATTCAAGAAGCCAGCTGAACACACATCAGGGTACATCACAAAATAACCCTCGTTCTAACCAGAAGTTCATGTCTTCACACGAGGAAATGGCATCAACCTCCCAACCACCTTTCTTAGCTTTGTTGAATCTTCCCGATTTAACCAAGCTAACAAATGACCCCATCGCACATGATCTATCATGGCCTCCCATGCCCACGAAGCTCCCTTCGGATATACCAAAGTTCAAAGGCAAGCAAGCGAAAGACCCAGGTAATCATGTAATGAACTTCACTTGTGGTGCTCATCGAATAGTATCATCAATGACACTATTTGATTGAGGCTATTTCAATGCACTCTTGCAAGAGTAGCCGTGAAGTGGTACGTGGAGCAACCTCCTGCTTCACATGGAACCTCTAGCACCCTCGCTATCGTGTTCCTCACTTATTTTCAGTTACCCATTCACCATGATTCGTGAATGGAGTTACTGACTCATTTTAGACAAACCCCCGCCGTCCATATCTCTGACCATCTTCCTGAATAGAGGCGGCGTCACAGTTTATGTAAAGCTAAACTCGACGATCGGGTCCTCTTATATTTATTCTTGAAAAATCTAACGGCATAGATTTCAAAGGATGTGGTTGACAAGTAGGGCACAAGCGTATCAGCAAGGAGGACCCTATCCTCCGGAGGGGACCCAGTATGCAGAAAGAAACATTGACGGAAGAGTTCCCCCCCCAAAGGCCAGGAGAAAATAAAAGGCAATGTTATGCTCAGTCCCAAGCACACGACACACCTATGCAAACCAATGCACATGTGAACTTTGTGTAGCCATCCCATAATAAACCACACCAGTATAACCGAGAGAACTACCCTCCTAACGTGGTTAAGAAAAAATCAAAAAACAAGCGAAAAGGGAACCTTAGATAAGGGGGTAGTAACCAACATCGCCCACCACTATCCTAGGTTGGAGGCTAATCTAGCAGGAATAAAAAATGGCAGCCAAACAATGCCCAACGGAAAGGAAAAAGGCCACCTCTGCGAAAAAACCATTCTTGTTCAATATCGGGTGAGTATAGGCACTATTCTCACCACTTTCCCGATCTCCCCTAGCTAAAAAAGCTTTAGAGTAACTAAGGACAAGGATGATCTTCCCAGTAACCCGCTGTTATGCAAGAACCTTTCCCCCACCAAGGGACGGTCAGCACTCAGCAACAAAACCTAGAAGATTCTGGGAAAAGCAGCCATGAAATCTACATGACTAGGGAAGAGATGTTTTTCCAAACATGGAATCATAGTTACGACACCCCACCAGACTCCACTACGTCAGGGGCTAGTGCTAGTGCGCTGACTGCACCTTTGACCATTTCAAAGATGCCTATAGAACCATTGCCAGGATGGAAAAGGGACCTAATAAGCAAGCAGGTAACTACTCCAAAGAGGCCCAAAATTATAGCATCGTGGACGGTTTAGCTCAATCACCCATCGCTATGTCCGCGTTAGAAGTACTGCAGGAGTGCCCAAAGCAACGGAAAGCCCTACTTTCCACGTTAGGTGCTATCGACCCTGCCGATATGCGCATGATGGATTTTGACTTAGACAAAGCCACCCCTAGGCTTCCTTACATGGTCGCCTTCCAGATACTAGTATCAGTCCAGAATATAACTATTCACTGATGTGTCATTGACGAGGGTGCATCGACATGCATCATGTCAAAAAATGTTTGGAAGAAGTTGGGTTCTCCCAAAATAAAACCCTTGGTCATAACGCTTCGATCCTACGATGGTTGTCCCTCGACCCCCATCGGCCTCTACCAAAATGTCCCGGTCTGTTTAGCCAGAAAGACGGTCCACATAGACATTGAAGTCTTGGATGCTCACTTGGATTACAATATACTCCTTGAGTGGAGTTATATGTATGCCATGTCCGCCATAGCCTCCTCCGTCTTCCGCATTATGATGTTCCCCCAGGAGGATTGGATCATTACTGTAGACCAGCTGACACACAGCAAGAAGCGTCCCCTAACCAACATGGATGTAATTCTACCCTATGTAGATACAACCACAGATGGTCTTTCACGGTACCAAGAATATGGCCCTGGCCAATTCAAACCATCGTCCTTCCTAGGATCATTCCTAGGACATCCTCCCATTATCCCTGAGGCATTGCTTGATGTCACAAGGGCCCTGGTGTGCATGATGTCCACATCAAGCCCCAAGGTTAGTCATGACATGGACTCAAGTAGTAACGACACTGTGGCATCGACCACGACAGCCTGTCTAGCCTATGCCGCCTCCCAAACCCCTTTCCTCTACCCCCAGCTGGCTTCGTCTCCGAACAAGTTTTGGAAACACTGGTGTTACCCAACATATCATTGGCGTTCCCAGTTTGGTACCTCATTCCCCCTTCCAGAACAGGAGTCACCAATGTTATGGCCATAGGGTTAAAGCCCCTCAGCCCCGAGGAGCCCCAACCTACCCAAGAAACGGTCGAGACCGCCCTCGCAAAGGAAGTTCCCATTGCGAAACCGGTTATCACAGCCAATAAAACCGCAAATGGAGGAAATAAGATGGTGATCCCTGCCATTGAAAGGGAATCACCATTCTGTGCCATATGCGATGTTATAGGCCACCCTACCCACATATGTCCAGAGTTGAATGAGTTAAAACCACTCCTTGACCCCGAAGCAGACATCTCGACGCCACATTCCCATAAAAAGGAACCTACCACCAAAGATAAAGGCAAAGCGCTACGTACCAATCATGCATGCGCTCTCTGTGGCAACTATGGACACTATACCCACCATTGTCTAGAGATCCTGCGATATAGGGATGCCTCACATGCGATCAAGCGATCCTACCAAGAGGATCCCACCGCCCAATCTATCGAAGACTGACCTCGTGTCATCCTGTACATGTAGGAGGAACGACACTCACCAAAAAGGCAACCACTTGTCTCTCCTCCCCCCAAGCCACCATACACCAACCAGGGACAAGGGAAACTAGTTACCTCATCCTCTTGAGTTATCAGGCGCATCGATTACTGTAGATGGCTTGGTCGGGTCTTTGACCTAAGGTCACCTAGGCAGCAGTAATCTATATTCGGGGCGATCCTGGACAGGGGGCAGTAACTGGCAACACCCCCCATGATCTCAGTCTCGGGACAACCCCAACTGAAATTAAAGCTAGGAGCCAAGTAATAACCCCCAAGGGAAGAGAGGCGATGCCACACATTCGTACTCCCGAAAAAATATTTTTTCAGCGTTGGCATATATGCCCTCTCTCATCTTCTCTTTTAAAGCTCATGAATTTCAATAATATGTGATAAAGAAGATTCTTTCACTTGAGGTAGTCATTTTTGTAGGAAAAGCTCACAAAACCATTCACAGCACCATCTACTGAAAGTTGCAGAGTAGGTATCATTCTACCCCCAGCATGATAGAGTCCCAGAGAACTTTGCATATCTTGAAATCATTTCTCCATTAGAAGAAAACCATAGGGTCCTCATATCTGACCGTGTTTATCATCACCCCACCTTGCACATGATAAACGTCCGCGTTGGTTGGTAGAGCCTCGCCTCCATGGCGCTCATCACCCAAAGTAGACCATATATCACAGCACAAGTGATGCCATTGCCATACCATTTCAGTTTGGGAAGCACCTCGTGCCCATCCAATCATCATGCATAAGGTCAAGTTTACCATTCAAACTCAAACCCTCTTCCCGGACGACCAGGTTGTACAATAATATTGAAAGCACACCTTCGCACATCAAATTTGGCCCACCATACCTCCATCAACATAATCCCATCTACGACACTTCTTCATCCGCTTCATCAACCCTGCACATGAGACCAACCAAAGGGACCCCCACCCCCAGCAAAACACCGTCCTCACACCTTCAGTGAGTGAACCCGTTTTGGGGTACCCGTCTCTATGTTTTGTACAAACAAAACCTCATTATTTTATTCTTTTGGTAAGTGTACAAAGACCGCAAATGATGCACTTTGCCACTTCACCCTCATATTTCATCTTTTCCCCCATGGAAGCAGTTCCTCATTCCCCTTGGTCAGATTATTTCACCCCCATGCACGCACCATTAGTTCATTCATAGTTTGTTCACACTCGGCCTGCAAGTCCTACTGACTCCAGGGATTTTCCCTTCATAAATAACTATGACTGTTGCCAAGATGCTAAAGTATACTTCGACCTCGGGCCACTAAATCACCATCATCCATTTTCATTCACCTCTCACCAACATGCGTATGTTAAACCCATCACATCTAGGTCCCTGACCCATCAAGTCGGCAACCCATGGTTCGGTTAAGGCTTCCTTTTTGTCGACCTCGACACCTCTTTTCCAAAAAGGAAGTGGTACCTTGGATCACCCCTCCCCATGCAAAGGGGTATCCTTGGGTGGCACTGTAGGAGACATCATTGTCCACAGATGTCATCGATCCTCCTGAAATTCGACTACGACAAAATCTTTCATGTCAAGATGGTATCGTACGTTGCAACCATTGCACTTTGATAAGATTCGTCGAAGACCCGTGCCTCCATAAGCATCTCTATCAACAATTCTTACATGGGAAGGTCCCAACTAGTACATATGCGTATATTACGCAATTATATGCCATACCAAGGTTACGCATATGGGTACCACGTTCCACCTATCATCAAAGAAATAATTCCCTTGAGGACATCAATAATCGTCGTCAACAACCGCCAGCATCACTACCATAGCAGTGACGTAGACAACACATGTATCTATCAATTTTGTTTAACTAGGCATAGCATCACAAACATGGGACATGCCCACCTCATTGAAATTTTGTATATATGTTGTATATTTTGTTTGCTTGCAGGGTTCCCTTAGGCCATGGTCACCTCAGAAAGGGTGCAAGGTGTTTTAAATTCCAAGATTCATGCAGGCCTCTCTCTCTCTCCACGCATGATACATAAAAGAAACTATAATGTATTTCAGCTATATAGTCCTTCCTAGACCTCACACATTAGGGGGAAACTGTTAACACTGAAAAATCATACAGCAGAAGATGACATTAATTAATGTCAAGCCTAAGGATTTACAGGGCAGGAACACATTATGGAATCAAGAAGTATCTAAAATCTCTAAGGTTTTTAGAAAATCAGATTTGAACTAGTCTTAAATGCTAAATTGCATACTTAATCCTTCGAGAAGAGCGCCTTCTGTGTGCCTTTTTTCCTGATAAATGCGCATTCCTGGAAATGGAAAAATGCCACTTTCTGGGACCACACAAAGCAAAGGACAGTTACTCCTTATATGAAGCTTCCTAAGGACAACCAATAGTGCCTCCTTAGACACTACGTGAGCACACAAAGGAATATTTGGAGCACATAATGGAATCATACCTCTCCCTTGGGTCACCATCCATCATGTAATAAGGGAGCGAAGGAGGATATGAAATCCCCTATATAAACCCACCAAGAGATGAAGAATGGGTGATCACATTGTTATGCTGGCCAGAATTGCCTAAGCAATACCAGCAGTGTGTGACCTAGAGCTGGAGATAGAGGGGACTCGATTGTTGGCCACCCAATAATCCTAGTCCATCATAATGGAGAGAGAGGGAGACTGCATCAGAGGTAGATCTTGGAAAACAACATCCTTGCATCGGGACCTAGAACCATTGTCTAGGGGCCCTTTGGCAAGTGGGTAAATTTCTTCTCCATATTAAACGTTTAATAAGAATAGGCCTTGAGCCATCGTTTGCATTATTATCATTTTGACTCTCTTCAATAGATTATGTATATTTATGTTTTAGTTTTAGTTTACTTTGAGCATACATTCACATATTTTTCCCTCTGGATTATATGCTTTTGAGCTCCACCACTTTCTGCTTGTTACCAATAGTTTATAGGGGCAGACCGCACCCCTTAAACTGGTGCGATTTCGTACACCCGTACATCAAATCCACCACTACAATGAGGCTTCGACCTCTAGGGCTTAGACCCTATCTTTTCCAAGGCACCAACCTTGCGTTTAGGGGCACCAACCCCTAGGACACCAATCCTTCAATCTATTATTTAATAAATATGAATAGGTAACTTACTTGAATTGCTTTACAACTATTAGTGCTTCACTGCTCCAAAATTATCACTTCACTGTTCATAATTTATACCTTCAAAATCATCACTAGTTCATCATCCAAATTCAATTTTTCATGGGTTCCTTTGCTATCTATTTGTCTCCACATGTCAGAGGCATTTCTCCTTAGATAAAACCAGATTTGTAGAATTCCCTTTAGTGTATGTTAGCCTTCCAAAAATTTTAAAGGATCATAGTTTGACAAGATAACGGAGGTCCAAGCCTTTTTGGCTTATCACGGTCTTCCAACAAACAATTTAGGTGCGTCTTTCATCACAGGTTTGAGAATATGTCAAGGGTATGACAACTCCGAAAAACAGTGCAACTCAAATGGTCTGAAGTTGTGGTTGCTTCTTGTCACAAATTTACTAGAGCCACATAATCAGTGTACTAATCCAAGCCATAGAATTATGCTCAAGTTCGAGGGTATAGAATGTTTGAACTATTGAATCTACACCAGGTCCAAGGGTATTGTAATGGTGACTGCTTGAGTGAATGTGATGGTGGCTTCCTGCTTGTAGCTCCTTGCAAGAAACCCGACCCCTAAACACGGTTTTGTCCACAAATATGAGCTCCACCAAAATTGTAATATCCCATAGATATTTGCTCTACCGAGGCTGTGATGTTCTCATATCTGATCTCTTATATCCTTCTCTGTTGCAGATGTCAACAAAGCTCATCCTCTTTCTAACCCAATTACAAATCTTTCCTTGGCTTCTAAGTCTCCTACCTCTGTCTCCCTTAGTTCACGAGGTGTGAACTGAAAATGATTATCTTCTGTGTTTTTCACCAAATTGGATGAATAAAATGAGAATATACGACATGGATTTATACTGTTCTTGCATGAGGAGACACGTCACTGAGGAAAACCGACATTAGGAGCTAGGACAAGTTGACTAAACAACAAATAATTATTTCACAACTTCAAAAATAAATATCTTTCTAACCATAGGGGGTTTCGGGGCACATGAGGGCTCATATGAAAGCTAAAATTATGCTCTAAATGATGGTGAAGGTTTCATAGACAAATTCTCCCTCCAAGGTAATGAAAAATAATTTTTAATGTGGCTGGTCATTTACAGGTGCAGAAAGGGAGGTAAGGCAGAATGTCTTAGGCTTCTTCATGGTTTGATTCTCCATCATAGCCTTCTTTATCATAAGGTTACCATGCCACAGTGATATGTGTCATCATGTATTCCTCCATCATCCAGAAGATCATCTAATCCTCAAGTACGATCAATCATCATTATTCATAATCATCTAACATCTTATTGCCATCAATGACAACATAAATTAACAATCTCCCCCTTTTTCATTAATGGAAATATTCCATCTCCATATTTTTCTCCCCCTTTGACATCAATGGCAAAAGGTGTACCAACGTACTTCCCTTATCACGCTGCTCCCCCTGATACACTGTTCTTTTGCTTGGTATTTTCTTTAATGTGATGCAAGAGAAATAACCCCCATATTCTGGTGAAGATATTCAAATGCCTCTCGTGCAAGGGGTTTTTTAAAAATATTTGCAATTTTCTCCTTTGTATTGACATATTCCAACTTGATATTTTTTTCAACAACTTTTTGATGGAGAAAGTGATATTTTATTGGAATATGTTCGGTCTTTGAGTGCATTACCGGATTCTTTGAAAGACTGATTGCGCTAGTGTTGTCACAAAAAATAGTGATTGGCTGCTTAGTTTCTATGTTAACGTCCTTTAGAGCTTCCTTCATCCATAGTATTTGTCTACAACAATTAATAGCAGCAATATATTCAGCTTCAACTATAGAAAGAGATATAGATGATTGCTTTTTTCTCACCCAAGATACAAGACAATATCCCATAAAGAGTGCATTTCCACTGGTACTTTTTTGATCATCCACGCATCCGGCCCAATCAGCATTAGAGTAAGCTGTCACAATAAGATTTGAGCTCTTAGGATACCAAAGACCCATATCATCCATTCCTTTTAGATATTTGAGAATTCTCTTCATTGTTGCTAGATGGGATTGTTTAGGATTTGACTGAAATCTTGCTACCATTCCTTCTGCTTGCATAATATCTGGTCTTACAGTAGCTAAGTATAGGAGAGCTCCAATTATTGACCTATAAAGAGTTGCATCTATAAGAGGGGTATCATCATCTTTACTTAATTCACAATCTGTGGTCGTCGGTGTGCTCATAGGTGCACAATCTTCCATCCCATATCTTTTGAGCATGTCTTTGAGATATTTTTCTTGAGATATAAACATGCATGCAGAGGTTTGAGATATTTGTAGCCCAAGAAAATAATATAGCTCACCAATCATTGACATTTCAAACATTTTGGACATATTTAGAGAAAATTCAATGCTCATCTTATCATCATTGCTAGCAAAGATTAGATCATCAACGTATACAAGAGTGATCAGAAGTTTTTCCTCCTACATCTTCATGTAGAGATTGCTACCTGCTACTCCGTTTTTGAAACCTTCTTGTTGTAGATAGTGATCCAAATTTGCATACCATGCTCTAGGGGCTTGTTTTAATCCATACAAGGTCATTTTCAGTTTGCATACAAAGTCTTTTCCTTCAGCAAGATCAAATCCTTCTGGTTGCTCCATATAAACTTCTTCCTTGAGATCTCCATTCAGGAATGCTGATTTTACATCCATTTGATAAACCTTGAATCCTTTTGAGCAAGAAAATGCCAAAAAAATTCTTATGGCTTCCAATCATGCTACTGGTGCAAAGGTTTCTTCGAAATCAATTCCTTCAATTTGCGAGTATCATTTGTAGACAAGTTTGGCTTATTTATGATGGTTTGTCCATCCTCATTCATCTTGTTTTTGAATACCCATTTTGTTTCAATTATATTTTTGTCTTTTGGGTGAGGTACTAGTTCCTAAGACTCATTCTTTTCGATTTGAGACATTTCTTCTTCCATGGCCTTTATCCAATAAGGATATTTACTTGCTTGAGAAAAAAATTCAAGTTCCATTAAAGATAATAGAGCAACATCATCTTTTCTTGGAGTGTTTTTCATCCTTATTCAAGTTTGAATTCCTTCATCTATTTTCCTGATAACCTGTTGTTCTGGATGATGTTTTTGAATAAATTTGATCTTAGAAGGAGTTTGCGAAGGTTCACTTGAGGTTGTCCATTCTCCTCTTCTTTTTCAGGTTCTTCTTCTTCACTTTCTTCAAGGAAAGGCTCAACATCATGATCTTCAATTCTATTTTCTAGAAGGCCTTCATCAATCTTCACATCAATGCTTTCCACTATTCTCCGTAGACGATTTTTGTAACATTTATAAGCTTTGCTTCTTGTGGAGTATCCAAGAAATATTCCTTCGTAAACCCTAGAGTCAAATTTTCCGGGTGAGTCATTGTTTATTTTTATGAAGCATTTGATTCAAAAAATCCTGAAATATTTTACTGAAGCAAGTCTTCCTTTCCATAATTCATAAGGATTTTTTTCATTATTTGGTCTTAGTTGAGTTCGATTTAAGATATAAATTGTTGTCCCAACTGCTTCTCTCCAAAATTTCGGTTACAAATAAGCTGCTAGTAGCATTCTCCTTGCCATTTCTTGAACAATTCAGTTCCTTCTTTCAACTACTCCATTTTTCTTGGGTGTCCTAGCAACTAAGAGTTCTCTTTCAATTCCATGCTCTTTACATAATTCATCAAATTATTTTTAGGTGACTTCTCCTCCTCTATCAATTCTAATACATTTACTATTAAAGCCTTTCTCATTTTCAATGAGAGCTTCAAAATTCTTAAAACATTCAAATGCTTCGGATTTATATTTTATGAAATATATCCACATCATTCTAGCATAGTAATCAACAAATAGAGCAAAGTACCTTTCACCTTGAAGAGCTAGAGTTCTAGTTGGCCCACATAAATCTGCATCAATGATTTCTAGAGGTTTTGATGTTGAGAACTCCTTAGTTTTGTGGTTTGTTCTGGTTTGCTTTCCATGCTGGCATGGGTCACATACAACTTGATTTAGCTTGCAAATTTTTGGAATGTCCCTTACTGCATTAATTTTGCTGATGTTGACCAGGTTATCAAAACTTGTATTCCCCAATCGCTTGTGCCATAGCCAACTTTCATCTGTTTGACTTATGTAACATTTATCTCCTTGGATTTTACTCAGAATGTGAACATTATCTAGTATTCTTACTCCTTTCGCCACAATTTCTCCTGAGGATGAGTCTCTTATTTCACAATTTTTAGTATTGAAGACAACATAATGTCCTTGGTCACAAATTTGGCTAACACTTAAGAGATTGTGTTTGAGCCCTTCTACCAGCAAGGTATTTTGAGCCTTTCCTTGTCCATTGACAAGGGTAGCAGTTCCTTTTACAGTGATTTTATCGGATCCGCTTCCAAAGGATACATTTCCATTTTTCTTTTTTAATGAGATAGACTTATTTTGGTCACCTGTCATATGTCTTGAGCATCCACTATGCACGAACCAATGATTTTCTTCACTATGAGCACATAGAGCTAGGCCACATTTATTAGTTTTGAGATTTACACTTCTAGCATCCTTCCATTTGAGAGGGAAATTTTGTTCATTATGATCATAAATATTACATAATGAGCAATACAGATCAAACTTAGCCAAAGGATCAAAGTAATTGTGAGTTTTGATTTGTCCTTTCTCTTTAGGACCACATATTTTGTTTGTTTGATCTTTAAATCTTGGTTCTTCATTCTTATGAGCCTTACAATGCTTAGCTTGATGCCTAAAGTTTTTACAATAGTAACAATGCCCAAGAAAAATAGTTTGGTACCCATTGTAATAGCCATAGCTTGAACCAACATTCTTCCTTGGGGTTGCTCTTTCTCCAATTCTTGGTTTTGATATGGGGCTTTGTTCCTGACGAGATGACTTTTCTTCTTTTGGATGGCAAGAGAGTATGTCGACATAACTCCTTGAATTATTCTTTGTGCTTGATGATTCTCCTTTGAAACCAATTCCAGATTTGTCATGTTGAGGTTTTTGAGTATTAAGAATGTTATCAAGTGATAGAGAGCTTTTCCAACTCCTTTTGACTTGCTCCAATTCCTTTCTTAGAGATATTATTTCAGCTTCACGTTTTTCAAAGATACCATCCTTCTCTTTTAGCTTATTGTTGAAGAAGTCTTCCCTTCTTTTTGCTTCCTCTTTTTCTATTTTGAGAGAAATTATCTTCTTTCGTAGATTCTCATTTTATTCAATGGAACTCATTAGTAATCTATCCATGTTTGCTTCATCTTCCAGTTCTAAATCATCATCATTTGTAAATGCCATGAATAATGTTTCTTTGCTTCCAACATAGTTACTTTCCTCATTCGATTCATCATCACTTTCTTTGTGATGACCCATATTTCTAGTTGATTTCTTTTTTATGTTATGAATATAATTCATAACAGATATAATTAATATAGTTATTAATAGTTAAATTAGGGATTATGTAAGTAATCATTAAAGTTAGTGAAAGGGCATGTCTAAAAGACATGCCCATTAATGAAAGGCCACCTGCGTAGGTATAGAAGCAGGGCCTCATTATAACATTTGATCATCATCTTTTATACATTTTATATATAATATATCATTACTACAATACCTCTTGTGTATTTTATAACTTAATTTAACAAGCCTACAACTTTGTTGCTCCATTTGGTATCAGAACAGTTGCTCTTCAGGATCTGTGTGATCACTACTGCTGCCACCTGCTTTTTGGTTTCATTACCCTATCGCGACCAGAACACCGTTATCAACCCCCACACACCCTCACCTTCATCAAAGGACCAATCTTCTCCCCTGGAAGGAAGCACCTTCGCCACAGTTAGCTACCTTCAGCTGTTACATGGTATGCCTCGAAATCACTGCTGCTCGATGTCTTCATCAATGACAATGGATGATTTCAACAAAAATTTGATCTATCTGGAGAGTAAGATCAATAATTCCAATAAATTTACTAAACGATTAGTCAATATTGAGGATAAGGTTACAGGAAATTCTGACGACATCAAACAACTTCAAGACATGACAGATCGGATAGACAGACTAATGTTGAAAATCCGTAATGAATCCAAAGATAATCATAACAAACTAATGCAGAAATTAAATTCCATTTTTGACAAGATAAATCCAATAGCCCAGAAAATTGAACATAGTCGACAAAACAATTTAGCCGATTCAGAAAATTTAGAAAATCATGAAGAATCACTACATTTTGAAAAAGATCAAGTTATGACAATTACAGATTTAGATGAAGAACATCCACATGAAGATGAAGATGGTTCTCGTATATTGGAACTAAGTGGTTATAATCCTAAAAAACAAGAAATTTTATTTAGAGGTATTAAATTCTCAAACTACTCCGCCTCCCAGGAAACGTTCTCTATTTGATAGAAACAAAAATATAGAGCCACTTGGCTTGGTCCATTCCTTAATTCCTTCACCTTTATTGAACATGGAGACGAAAGTAGCTGGAACAGGTGCATATATAACAAACAAAGACAAGGTCGTGACCAGAAAACCAAGAATGCATTGTTCTAATGTACAAGTTGAAGATGTTTTCCCTGTCAATGATCTTCTTCTTCATTCTAGGAGCAAAAAATCGGCATCTCGAACTGAAGAACGCAATGCTTCACCCCAAATTTTCATATCAAAAGATGAAGGGTGTGGTTTGGAATTAAATGTTGTGGTTAAAAGTGAGGAAATAGGGAAGCCATGCTTTACTGAAGCCACCACAATATCCAGTCCTGTTCCAAATAATGCTACAGTGCTCCCCTCTACTGCACATGTGGCTAGTCATTTCACTACACCAGAGGCCAAAAATTTTGTTGATATGAAATTTACTGCTAAGTCAGATTCTTCAATGGCTAAGTTGAAAACTGAAATTTTCTAGAAGATGCCACCTACTGCCAAGTTAGATTTTTCCACAGCTGATTTGGTGACTAAACATAAGAAGCTACCTGCGGCATCATTTATGGTCAAGAAAATGCTATCAAGTAATGTGCCCACAAATTTCCCAGTGCTACAGAATGTTTGTCCCTATAGCACATGCTTGGATTGCATTGATGTGTTTAGTATTAATGAAAGGTCACATAAGAAGTTAAAATTAGAAGACACTGCAAATTTGGTAGTTCCCTATTTGCAATCTTCTGTGTCAACCTATGAATTCAACACTCCTGTTTCTCAAGGGACCGTAGTAAAAAAACCAAGGTATCAGAATTTAACCTTAAGGTCAGATGCGAGCCAGAAACCAGTATCAAGTCCAAGTCAAGGTGTAAAGCGTATTAACCAGTCATCACAAAGTTCCTTCAAAGCTCCTACACTTCCAATATCTTCCACTGCACACCTGCAGACTCAGTCCAAAAATGCAGGGGGTTTATTTCATTGCGAACTCGAACCTGGACTAGGTGTAATAGTTTACTTGAGCCTGTTGCAAAGGTTCTCAATGGAACAAGTGAAAACCAAGCACTGAGTAGCAAGGTTGGATCACAACATATTGCTTATGTTCATAGAGGAAATAGTCTTTTGAGGGCTTTAGGTCCACCTATGGGTATGCATACAACAGAGTGGAATGGTTCTTCTAGATGTGTCAGGAGTGGTCGATTGTATTCATCAAAGTCTTCTTACATGAGAACTATGTCATCAATACATGGCATGACCAAAGTAGTGCCTGGTATTGTAGAAAGGGTTGCAGCTAATAATGATAGTTCTATGTTAAATATTGGTGGTTTTATGTCTCCTTCAGTACGGACTTTACCTCGTGACATGAAACTACGGGTCAACAATATTGTTTTACCCCAACCTTCAGTTGACAGAGTAATGACAGTGTCTCATGGTAGAGCAGAGGCCCTACATCCTAGATTTACAACTATTAGTGCAGTTGATGTTAGTAGTGTAGATTTATTAGATGAGGTGAAGACCAGTGTTGAAAGTCATGTAATGAACATTCACACAACTTGCATACCATTGGGAGAAAGCAATCAAAATCGAGACCTAGTTATAAATTCCAGCTGTCGTATGAGCCCGATTGTCCGTTCCTAAAGGTCGAGCTCACTCCAAAGTAAGGAGCCAAAGCCTAGCTTGAAAAGAGAAATGACTCTCTCGGAAACACGTCAGAGACTCCTTTCCTGACAGTCTCGACACTCACCGTTCTGCAACTACATTGCATCAACGAAAATCTGTCGACCTGTCTTCTCGACACCTCGATGATGTGTAGACCCTCACGATTCGAACGAAAACAACGTGGTTTTTCCCTCCACGGTATATGGCCAAACAACTCAGTGAACAGTTTTTACGAACCCTATAATGGTGTATCAGTTTTAGCAAATGGTGTGATGTTTAACGACACAACGGTTCGATTTAATTACAATAAAAAATTAAAAGTTATAATATATATATATATATATATATATATATATATATATATATTATAATTATATAATTTATATATATAAAGAAAAATTATTATTATTTAATTTATAAATAGTAATAATCATAATTATATATATATATATATATTACAATTTTTTTTTTATTAATTTAATTAATTAATTTAATATTAATTAATTAATAACAAAAGCCCTAGTTTTCAAACTCAACGTTATGAGAGAGAATTCTACAAGGATGGGGTACGAGTGCTCAACGACATGCCAAGAAGATAATCCCAAGTGACGAAAATTGTCAAAAAATTAAGCTTTGAGGACAAAGCTTTTTGAGAGGAAGGCTTTGTTATGAATATAATTCATAATATATATAATTGATATAGTTATTAATAGTTAAATAGGGATTATGTAAGTAATCATTAAAGTTAGTGAAAGGGCATGTCGAAAAGACATGCCCATTAATGAAAGGCCACCTACGTAGGTATATAAGCAGGGCCTCATTGTAACATTTGATCATCATCTTTTCTACATTTTATATATAAAATATCATTACTACAATACCTCTTGTGTATTTCATAACTTAAGTCAAAAAGCCTACAACTTTGTTTCTCCATTTGATTACTACAAATTCATCTTCATCGGACTCATCTTGTTTGGAGAAGAAGTTCTTCTTATTAAACCCTTTCTTTTTGTACATCATCCTTTTAGAATCCTCTTCATCATCACTATCATGTTTATGAGGACATTTTGCAGTGTAATGACCTATTCTTCCACATTATAAAAAAATAAGAGGGTACTTACCTTTTAGCTTAGATCCCTTCTTAAGTCTTCGTACAAATTGGGCTAATTCGGTTTCAGCATCAGATTCATTGTTGTTGTAATTCCATCCTTTTCCTTTTTTTGCTGATTTTGAGGCTTTGAATGCTACTTCTTTGAAATTTGGACTTCCTTTCCTCATCTCATAGGAAATGAGAATTCCATGAAGTTCATCCATCTTGAGAGTATCTAGGTCCTTCATTTCTTATATGGCACTTACTTTGGAGTCAAATCTTTCAGGAAGTGATCTTAAGAGTTTTTGAACAATAGTGATTTCTTCAATATTTTCTCCTAGCCCTTTAAGAGAGTTAACCACTTCAACTACTCAAAGGGAGTATGATGCAATATATTCTTCATCATCCATTTTCAGACTCTCAAATTGTCTTCTATATGTTTGAAGCTTTGCCTTCTTAACATTGGAGTTCCCATCATACAAGGAAACCAACCTATCCAATACTTCTTTTGCTGAGACACAATTCATGACTTTCGTGAATTCAGAATTGGTAATTCCACTAGTGATGGAATTTAAAGCTTTTGAACTAGAAATGTAGGCTTTTCTTTCATCTGGATCAGTTGGAAGACCGAAGGGAGATTTGTACCATCCAAAACAGAGCACCATACTTCAAGACCAAGAGACATTAGATAGTAGGACATCCTCATTTTCCAAAAACCAAAATTTTTTCCATCAAAGATAGGCAACTTCTCTATTGCTTCTATGTTCCTCATTGTTTCTAAGAATCCTTCTTCCAACTGTTAGGCTGATAATGAAGAAGTTGGCTCTATTTCCAATTGTTGGAAGTTGGCTCTAATCTCAATTGTTAAATTTTTCCAGTTAGATTCTTCACAATTAAAGACAGAGAGGTGTATAAAAATAATATTATTAAGGATTAACAAGAACTTCAATCCTATTTAAAATAACTGAGTACAATAGATGTGTGAGGGCACCAACCCTTCAATGAATCAGGCACCAACCTATTTTCAAGCACCAACTTGGACTCTTATGAGGTTCCAAACTCTAGGGCTTTGACCCTATCTTTTCCAAGGCGCCAACCTTGTGTTTAGGGGCACCAACCCCTAGGAAACCAATCCTTTAGTTTGTTATTTAATAAAGATGAATAGGTAACTTAATTGAATTGCTTCACAACTGTCAATGCTTCACTGATCCAAAATTATCACTTCACTGTTCGTAATTTATGCCTTCAAACTCATCACTAGTTCATCATAAAAATACAAATTTTCATGGGTTCCTTTGCTATCTATTTATCTCCACAGGTCAGAGGAATTTCTCCTTAGATAAAGCCAGATTTTTAGATTTCCTTTTAATGTACCTTAGCCTTCCAACAATTTGAAAGGATCACAGTCTTACAAGATAAAAGAGGTCCAAGCCTTTTTGGCTTATCACAGTCTTCCAAAAAAAAATTTAGGTGCTTCTTTCATCACAGGTCTGAGAATATGTCAAGGGTATGATAATTTTGAAATATAATGTAGCTTAACTAGTCTGAAGTTGTGGTTGCTTCTTGTCACAAATTTACATGAGCCACATAATTAGTGTTCTAATCCGAGCCACATAATTATGCTCAAGTCCGAGGGTATAGAATGTCTGAACTACTGACTATGCACTAGGATTGAGGGTATTATAATGGTGAATTCTTGAGTAAATGTGATAGTGGCTACCTGCCTATAGCTCCTTGCAAGAAACCCGACCCCTAAACACAATTATGTCCACAAATCCGAGCTTCACCAAAACTGTAATATGCCATAGATCTGGGCTCTAACGAGACTGTGATGTTCTCAGATCCAAGCTCTTATAGCCTTGTCTACAGCAGATGTCAAGTACGCTCATCCTTTTTCTAATCCAATTACAAATCTTTCCTTGGCTTCTAAGTCGCCAACCTCGGTCTCCCTTAGTTCATGAGGTGTGAACTGGAAATGATTATCTTCTATGTTTTTCACCAAATTGGATGACTAAAATGAGAAGACATGACATGGATTTATATTGGTCTTGTGTGAGGAGACACGTCATTGAGGCAGGCCGACATTAGGAGCTAGGATAGGTTGGCTCAAAAACAAATAATTATTTCACAAATTCAAAAATCAATATCTTTATAACCACAGGGAGGTTTGGGGCATATGAGGGCTCATATGAAAGCTAAAATTATGCTCTAAATGATGGTGAAGGTTTCATAGAGAAATTCTGCCTCCAAGGTAACGAAAAATAATTTCTAATGTGGCTGGTCATTTACAAGTGCAGAAATGGAGGTAGGACAGAATATCTTGGGCTTCTTCATGGTTTGATTCTACATCATAGCCTTCTTTATCATAAGGTTACCATGCCATAGTGATATGTGTCTTCATGTAGTCCTCCATCATCCAGAAGATTATCTAATCCTCAAGTACGATCAATCATCATTATTCATCATCATCTAACATCTTATTGCCATCAATGACAACCTAGATTAATAGTAAAGACGAACAATTTCTCTCAATTCGTTCTTCCAATGTTTATCTAAAGAGGGTTGCACTTGACCTCTAGTAGCTTTAGGACCATGTACACTATCAAAGGGAGAGGAGGGTGTGTAAAAACTTTTGATAGTACCCTTATATTTCATTGTACCCTTACCCTTTTCTGGTACCCTGACCCTTTTCTCTGAGGAACACAGCAAAAGAGGTTTGATGCATCCGTGCAATAGATAGATGAAGAGCCCTCATAATAAAAATTGGGGTTGGATGCCATCATGTGTTTTATATTCCTCTTCCTCCCAATTTCAACGTCTGTTTATTTTTAACTAGCTTTGTATTCCTCAAAAATTGAAAATTGATCTCTTAACTCCATCCTAATTTCCCCAATTTCTTCTATTGGTGCTTTTGATGGAGTAATTTGGCCTCTAAGACCAGCCAAGTGTAGTTTCATCCAATGAATGCCCCCTCCACCCGCCTTAATTTTTCTCAAACAAAATTTTCAATTCATTTGATCATCAACCCTCTCAGCATATGCCCAAGCAACATCTTTCATTCTAGGAGCCATTTTGGATAGATTTTTTTACTTGGTAATGAAAGGTTTAAAATCTGAAAATGAAAAAAAAAAAACTTACTCATTCTATGTTCATTTCTTTCACAAAAATCTATGTTTTCAAATTCCAGATTTGCAAAAAAAAGAAGAAAAAAAGCAAAGGTAGACTTTAGAAGTGAAAAAAAAACCTCTAGGCTCTAACCTCCTCAATGCTACTCCAAAGCTTGCCCAAGAAGCTCCTCACTGCTTCTCCAAAGCTTGCCCAAGAGACTCCTCAAAGCTACTCCAAAAACAAACTCCACAACTCTTCACAAATTCTTCACAAATTCTCACACAAATTCGATGAGATAGCTATGAGGAAATGAGAAGGATTAGGTAGGTTTTAGGGTTAGAGTCCTTACCAAAACCATAACAACAAACTAAAATCGAGTTTGGAGTCTAAATTTGGACGATTGTGGGGTCCACGTTTGGCTGGAATTGGCTCGACCGATCTAACTCGGACTTGACAAAGCCGGTTGGTTTTTGACCGAACCGATCGAGTCAATGACTGGCTTGGCTAGTTGGGTCACAAACCGGTCACCGAACTGGTTTTCTACTGAGTCGATTCGAGCATGGAGTTGGCTTGGTCAACTTGGCCGATTTTGGGCTAGACTGACTGATTTTTAAAACACTAATTTCAACAGCAGTTGGGGAATTTTGTAATGATCACCATAGGCTTGTAGATTTCTTTTTGCAAGCTCTGGTAAACTCCCTCCATCTTCTATTGTACACTAGCACTCATTTAATAAAATTTTCCAATTTGGTGTTCCGAGAAAAATTTCGATTTATATATGTGTTTGCTGAATAAATTTATGTGTTGAAAATTATGGCGTGTCTTTTGTTATGACTATAAATTTCTATTAGGAATGTTATAGTGGTATCAAAACATGTTTTTGGCTAGGGTGGGAAACAAAAATAGGTGATGCCACCTAGATACCAAGGCGTAGTCTTCAAGAGAGGCCATGGTAGAGGCATAGGCAGGGGTCAACGTAGGGACGACGACCCAGATCCTTTTTCAGACATAGAGGTGAATAACTGTAGAGGTGGGATGGAAAATCAAGAGGACAATGAAAAACCCAGGAAAATGGGCCAAAAGCAAGTTTTGGAAGAGTTGTTGAGGACTAATTGACAGATGTTGAGATAAGGGAGACTTATGATGGACATGATGCTACAGGTGATGGGGCTGTAGATGGGTGGAAGGCCATAGTGAGAGCCACAAGGTGATGGGGATTCCATAGCAGGAGGGGGTAGTCGTACTTATCAGCTCCCACATACTCCCCAGCATGAGTAATATGGCCGTCCCATTTTGCCTCATTTTTTGGATGAGGTTGAACCAGAGATGGAGCAAGATCTGGGTGTAGATTTGGTCCACTTAGTTGCGTCTGACATTGATGAGTATGAGGTGTTGGATGGCTAGATTAAGTGGGTGATGACTTTTTGGGAGTAAATTCACCTCAAGGAGAGGCATACTACAGGGATTGTGGCCCACTATAGAGGGGGAATGTCCAACCAGGATGTGAAGAGAATAGCTGGGAAGGTTATACTCCCAATCTTTGATGGGTCAGAAAAGAGTTAAGCCAGGGCATGAATAAATAATCTAGACACATTTCCACCTGAACCTCATGCACGAAGTTGATGATATACAGTTTTCCACCCTTCATTTCAAAGGGAATTCCCATTAGTTGTGGTATCATTGGCTAATCACATTTGGACACATCCACATCACCACTTACACTGACTTCACCTGAAGGCTGCTAGAGAGATTTGGGAGGAAATACTGAAAGTTGGATTTTAGGGAGTTAGCTCACTTGAGGTAGACAGGCAGCACAGAGGTTTACATTATGGAGTTCGAAATATTGGTAGTGATGGTAACAAACATATTAGAGGCCTAACTGATTATGCTATTTGTGGAGGGGCTTGCTGAACCTTTGCGTGGTTGGTTGAGGGCTTACAATCCCACATCACTTATGGATGCTATCTCCAAGACTCAGGATATGATTGATACAGTTCCCAATACCCAGGATTTCGCTCCAACTAGACCCATGGCCCCACAGGGGAATCGAGACACTAGGCCACCACAGAGGGATGAAGTACGTGGCCATTTGGATGATGAGACTCAGAGGAACCTTAGGAGGAGGAGGTTGTGCTTTATGTGCCAAGAGCCTTGGGCACTCGAGCACAAGTGCACTATGGAAAAGACCCATTTCATTGAGGTGTTTTTAGATAGTGCACTAGATGAGGAGGCTGAGATAACAGATGAGCCAAGAGATGAAGGAAGACCATCATTAGGAGGGCCACCACCATCACCATCTAGAGGAGGACCGTTTTCCCCAACCGAGGATACCTTGCATCACTTTAGGGAGTGCCAAAGTACTTGACAATTAGGATCAGGGAGATAATACAGGGGTAGCGAGCGTCAGTCCTAGTAGACAATGGGGTCACCCACAACTTTATTGATGCTAAGATGGTGGAGCGTAGGGGCATCCAGATAGAAACAATTGAGTGGTTCTCCGTGTTGGTTCTAGGAGACAAGACCATGCAGTGCACGAAGTATGTTCACGGGTTGACTTTGAGGATGGGGAACTACTCGCTCATGGATCACTTTTTTGTACTTGATGTCCCAGACACTAGCATGGTGTTGGGTGTTCAGTGATTGTATGCATTAGGGAGGGTCACCACTAACTGGAAGAAGCTAGAAATGGAGTTTACGGGGCCAGATGGGAAACTGGTATTATTGAGGGGAATGAACTATTATCCACCTCAAATAGTTTCATCTCACCAAATGGAGGATGATCTATAGCATGGAGATGTGGATTGGGAAATTGAGTTGATGATCTCAGAGATAGGGTCTCAGGCATAGTCTATTCATGCAGACATATTGTCCTTATTGGAGAGGCACCAGGGGGTTTTTGGGGAGATCCCACCAGGCAGACGACCAAACCGTGGATTTGAGAAAACTATTGAGTTGGAGGATGGAGTGAACACAGTCATCACCACCCCATATAGGCACCCAAAAGCCTATAGGGACGAGATAGATAGGGCCATCTAGGAGCTGTTTTGGTTGGGTCACATCATGCCTAGCTTGAGTCCCCTCGCTTCTTTCTTGGTATAAGTGAAGAAGAAGGATGGGACACTACGCATGTGTATTGACTATCATGCCTCAATAGAAGACACTTGAGAACAAATACTCCATCTCGCACATTTACGAGTTAATGGATGAGATTAAGGGATAAAAATACTTCTCTAAGATAGATCTATGTTCGGGGTATCATTAGATCCAGGTGAGGGAGCATGACATTCCTAAGACTACCTTCTACTGCCACTATGGATATTTCGAGTTCTTGGTGATGTCCTTTGGGATAACCAATGCTTCGGATACATTCCAATCGTGCATCAACCACCTATTTCATGGGAACTTGTGGCGCTTTGTCCTTGTTTAATTTGACGACATACTCATTTATAGTCGGACTTGGGAGGAGCACCTTAATCATTTGGAGGTAGTGCTTCCCATACTTGAGGAGAAACAGTTGTATGTGAAGATCTCCAAATGTGAATTTGGACTAAGAGAGATGTTGTACCCTGGGCATGTGATTGGTGAGGAGGGAGTGAAAGTACACCAGAAGAAGATATGAGCTAGGTAACAGATGAGGCCTTTGAGCACCTCAAGAGGGTTATGAGTAGTTGCCCTGTTTACCTTTTTTAGACTTCACATGGCCCTTCGTGCTGGAGTGTGATGCTTCTGGTGAGGGATTTGAGGCCATTTTGACACAAGGAGGCCATCCCATTGCATTCGAGAGTAGGAAGCTACTAGCCCATGAGTGATTATACTCAGTGTATGAGAAAGAGATGTTGGACGTGATGCATGCACTGTCCAGATTCATGTAGTATTTGGTGGGCAGTCGGTTCAAGGTGATGACTAATCACAAGAGTCTTCAATTTTTCTTAGAGTGCCAATCATTGGAGGAGATACAATAGAAATGGGTGAGTAAGCTCAAGGATTATGATTTTTAGATCGAGTATGTGAAGGGAAAGCATAACATGGTGGTGGATTCCCTCTCTAGGAGGCCTGTAATACTATCCTTGATGGACGTTACAAATGACAGGAAGGCTCAAATTTTGGTTGAGTACTCCAAAGATAGGAAGGCTTGCGAATTTTTGGACGACGCACACAGGGATGAAAGATTCTGGGTGATTGATGGCATGATACACTACAAATATTTGATCTATTTGGTGCCAATATCTTAGCTTAAGGAGAGGATTATGTAGGCAGCCCATGATTCCCCCCTAGTAGGACACATAGGCTTCCTCAAGACATATCATGCTATTAGAGAGAGGTTATCTTGGTAGGGGATCAAGCGATATGTGTTGAACTTGAGGCACATGTGGGAGTGCGTGGACTATCAGAGGAACAAGGTGGAGGCGTCACATACCACTGGTTTATTACAGCCACTTCCCATCCCAAAGAGAAAGTGGGAGGGTGTATCCATGGAATTTATCACGGGGCTTCCAATTGTGCAAGGGTGAGATTGCATCTATGTAGTGGTCGACATGTTCACCAATTTTTCCCATTTCATCGCCATCTCATTGAGATCTTCAACCTCCCAGGTGGCCAAGTTATTATTTCGGGAGGTCTTCTGATTACATGGTATTCCCAAGACCATTTTTAGTGACAGGGATAACATGATTATGGGTGATTTCTGGTAGGATTTGTTCTGGGCTTTGGGGATGGAGCTTACACCCAGTACTAGATATCACCCCCAAACACATGGGAAAACCAAGATCATGAACAAGTAGTTGGAGGGTTACCTATGCAAATATGTGACGGGTCAGTAGTGAGTGAGGGTCAAGTGGCTTCATCTAGGGGATTTTTTCTACAACACCACTTATCACATGTTGAATCTTGATCAGTATGTCTCCTTTCCGAGCATTCTATGGATATGATGTACACTCTTTTTATGACATGGTGTTTGGAGATGGTAAGGCGCTAGGGGCAAAGGATTGGGTTCAAGAGGGATAGCAGATTCTCTGAGATCTCAAGAGCAACTTGCAGGTGTGTCGAAATCAACAGAAGATGTATGATGATAAGCACAGGGTGGAGAGACAATTTGAGGTAGGGGACATGGTCTACCTATGCTTGCAGTCATATAAACAATCTTCAATTAAGAAGAAGGGGACTTAAAAACTTCGACCCAAATTTTATGGGCCTTACATGGTGGTTAGGAGGGTTGGAGAGGTGGCTTATGTGTTGGACCTGCCTTTAGAGAGCGAGATACACAATGTGCTTCATGTCACATGCCTAAAAAATATGTTGGGGTAGCAAGTCATAACAAAAAATGAGTTTCCTCCATTGAATGATGAGGGGCATCTGGTTTTGACACTAGAGTTCATATTGGAGACTCGGGAGAGGAGGTTGAGAAATAGGGTGATTAGGGAGAATTTGGTCAAGTGGAAGGACTCGACGAAGAATGATGCTACGTGGGAGAGTGGATAGATTTTGTAGCATCTAGATTTGTAGTTTCTTGGAGAGAACGAACATCTAGGAGGGGATCATTTTAATGGCCATTCCTAATTAGTTTCCTATGGTAAGAGAAGAAATTTTTTCAATTTGTCATTTTTGGTCTATGGAAAATTTTGGTGAAGGAAACTTAGGAAAATTGGGTCGATTAGCATTTTAGTGGATTGTGGGGGCCACTCACCGACAAATAATACACACCACATGGAAGGAAATTCGATTTTCCTAAGTAAGGTCGAAATTAGAGATGGGGCTCACATGAGACTCAAGGCTAGCAAGCATAAATACGAGAAGAAAATTGTCATTTGGGGCTTTTGGCAATTCGAAATTCATTGTTTCTTTGGTTGTTCAACTGAGCTACAACATTACCAGAGTGTTCATTGACCAATTTCTAGCCTAGAGGAGTTAGGATTCATCAGGGGTGACATTATAACACCCAAAACAATTTTTTGAGCTCAAAGATTGCATCATTCCCTATAGGACTGCAAAGTCATTTGTGTGGGTCATTTGGGGAGAGCCCTGGTCGAAGGATTGAGTTGGGTTGTTGGAATTTTGGTTTGAGGCTTATTTGGGGGGGATTTCTTGCAATTTTGGAGAAGGAATCAATAGACTCATCTACATTTGCATATTTTTGGTTTGGAGGAGGGCCAAGCTGTGGGAGGCGAAACTGGGAAGGTCAAAACTAGGGAAAACCCTTTCTGGGTTTTTTAGTGTTTATGGGAAGGAGTCTACCCCTAATTTTTCATAATTATATGCCCTCTTTTATGGGGGGAAATTAGGTTCTGAATTCAACTCGCAATGTAGAAACAGAGGGCCAACACATTTTTCTGGAGAGCAACATTTCTATAGCAATTGGGCACTTTTGCACTGATCACCTAAGGAATGTATCTTTCCTTTTGCAAGTGTAGGTGCACTCCCTCCGCGTTCTATTTTACTCCAACACTCATTTAATAAAATTGGCCAATTTCATGTTCCAGGAAAAATTTCTATTTATATGTGTTTTCTCAATAAATTTATGTGTTGAAAATTATGGTGTGTCTTTTTTTATCACTGTAAATTTCTATTAATGCATAAACATAGGGCCAATGCACTTTTCTGGAGAGAAACATTTCTACAGTAGTTGGGCACTTTTGTACTGATCACTTAGGGCATGTATCTTGCCTTGTGTAAGCCCAGGTGCACTCCCTCCATATTTTATTATACTCCAACACTCATATTTAATCAAATTGGCGAATTTGGTGTTCCAGGAAAATTTTCTATATATATGTGTTTGCTGAATAAATTTTTGTGTTGAAATTATGGCGCGTCTTTTGTTATCACTATAAATTTATATTAGGAATATTACATCCCTCCTCGCATTTTAATCTATGTTTTTCATAGAATCACAATTTAAATCATTTATGATCTTTAGACTTCCCAATTTGTTAATAGACAACCTCTATTTATCTGGATTTTATGGAGCTTATTATTTGGACAAGGTACAAGGTAAAAAGTACCATGTGGACATGATACAAGGCTTCATACCATTGACACGATATCTACACGTTCATTGAAAGCAAAGATCAATGCATTAATATTGCAAGCAATACTAGGTAGAGGCCCAACTCTCCCATTGTGGAACATGTTGTATAGGTAAGTGCTATAACCTTATATGTTAATTGTTGACTATGACATGTTGAAAATGTAACTATGTTTAGTCTTAATAATTGTCATTCTACTCATGTAATTCTATATATATATATATATATATATATATATATATATATTATGTATATATCAAAAGAAGAAAGAAAATTATTATTTTTAAAGCATGGGTTTTATGCTCCATTTAAGTGGTCGTTTAGGTCCAGCATGCTTTTCATGCTCCTAAGTTTTTTCAAGTAAATAAGAGATGTGTCATGAGTCAATAGAGTCTTTGTGCTAGTTATAAGAGCCTATTGGGCCATTTGTAACATGAAAGAGAATTATTTTTGAGTCATAATTGTCAATATTGATCTCCAAGACCAAGTCGGCCCTACCAATCCTAGTTGGCCTAGAAGAGGGTATTTGACCCATTAAAAAGGGTATAAATACAATTTATTTTGACCTCATTAGCTCACCTCATCACAATAATTTCATTTTGCAATATGAGAGGGTGAAATTCAAGGAAGAATCCAAGAATGTCAAAGGAGAGGGAAGTTGAAGCAAGGAGGAAGGAAAATCAAAGTTTTGACCTAGTTTCTGGACTATTTTCTCTCACATATGCGAAATTTTGAGATTTTGAAGGGTGTCGAAGTTTCACACCTACTATAGGTCCCAAATTAAGATGTTGGGGGCCGAAATTTTGAGTTTGTATCAGTTCTGGAAGGGTTTTACCCTTGTTGAGTTGGTTTGGCATTAACTCTTTGGAAGGGGTTTTTTTGGAGGGTTGACTTGGTTCTTGTAGGAGGTATTGGCCTAGGGTTTTTGGTCTTGTATTTCTCATTTGAAGTCATTTATATAAGAAGAGAAGAATTTTTGTTGGGTTTTCCCCTCAAAGGGGGGATTTTCCCTAGCTGAGAGGCTACATCTTGTGTTCATTGTTTTTGTGATCTTCATTGTTTTATGGTTTTGGTAATTTATTGATGAAATAGAACATAATAGGAAAAAGAAGAAGAATTGAATATAATATTAGAAGAAATTCTCAAGAGAAATCACCATAAATTTTTTCATAGAGATTTCTCAAAATGGTTTCAGAGAAAAGGTGAAGAAGGAAGAGGTAGCTTGGAGATCACTCTTAAGGATATAAGAAGAGGACATGTGTTCTAATAATATTGGAAGGACATAAGAGAGTCACAAGGAAGAAAATAAGAAGGATGCAAGGAGAATCTCTAAGGAAAGAAGGCCCAACATTTATCTTGAAGGAAGGCTACTAGACTAAGAGGCTCTTGTTTACAAGAAAGCATCTTGAGAAAACACTTTTGAAGACATCTTGAAATATTTTGTAAGAAGCAACTTGGAAGATATTTTGAAGACTTTGGAAGACATCATTTGCAAGGTAGAAGGAAGAAATTTTCTCTCTCTTTAATTGGAAGCTCTTGATTGCAGGTCATTATCTTGAAGAAGGATCTCTCTCTCTTGAAAGATCTTCTAAGTCTTTGACAAAAACAAGAATCTTACGACCATTAATGAAGTAAGTTTGAAGAAATATCAAGTACCTTTGGAGCATCATTAAAGAAGGCTTAATAAGTAACAGGTACCTTGAAAGCAAGATGAATACCTATTGAAGTCTTCAATGAATATCATCTTCAAGTATCTATTGACAAGCATAATTGCAGAACTAAGCAAGAATATGTCTGAAGAATGGGAAAAGTAATTTAAATGTAAAGTAAGGATTAAAAGTATTCTCATTGAATCCATCAAGGATCATCTAGTTCTAGTTATGAAGAAGTATAAATTTACATATGAAAAGTCTCAAGCCTTTGCTACTAAAGAAAAGAAATAGAAGGGAGGTTTGGAAAGTTTGAATCCCATCAAAAGAATCAATTTCAAGGAAGACATGATATGTTGAAAATGAAATAATTGTCCTAAGAATCCTCAAAATAAAATGAACAATAAGAAACAAGAAAGGGATGGATATCACAAAATTATAGATAGAAGAGAACTTGAAAAGAAGTCAAAGGTTGTAGATCCAAAGTATCTCTTTTATTGAAGTCTCAAGACATCATGGATAAAATTATGTGGCATTAGAATAGGTTAAATAGATAGTCACACTAGAAGCAATCATCTAGCAAGAATAGAAGGTTTTGAACCTACAACCACTCAAACCAGCAGGGGACCAAAAATGGGTTCCTAAGAGGGAAACTGCTAGGGTAAGGGCAATGGCGGAGGCTTAGCCCATTGTCACCACAAATAAGGCTCCCTTCTCTTTACAGATTTTCACCGATGGGAGGATTCTTGATATTTTAGGAATCACTTGTAAAGTAAGATTAATGGACAGGTGAGAAATGGCCCTAGAAACCCTTTCCCTAGGGTAGAATGAAGAGTGGAACTTACTTTCCTTTTAAGCAACAAGCTTGATCTTCTAGGAGTAGGGGAGGAGGATTGGAGGGTTGAGGTGTTGAACCCTTAGTTAAAATAAGAAGGGGGGAGGGGGGTGAATCAGTTTAATGCAGTCATGGTCTTGTAAAACTTTCTTTTACACTTATTTACATCTTCATTTCATGATCGACTTAATATACAATGGAACAAAAATTTTAATAAGTGAGCATTAGGTATTATGCAGATTAAATATAGAATATCAACACATAATCATCATGCACATAGACAACAGATATAAGTGGAAACCCATAAGGGAGAAAACCACATCTTATTATTGTTGTGATGCAAAGGCAAGCTCCAACTCCCTCTCACCACTGATTTTCTGTAGGCTCCAACCTCTAGGAGGCTACTACCTCAATTCTGTAAGCTACAACTTGCAAGGAAGCTCCAACTCCCATCTATTTTCTGCAGGATACAACCTACAGGAGGCTCCTACCTCAGCCAGCTACATTTGGACTTCTACCAAGCTACAAATTGATATGGAAGCACCAACTTCCTCACACTACAATGAAAACACATGATGATTTACCTAGATATCAACTCTGTTCTGTTCCTTCATCACTGCTGTTCTCCAGCCTTCATATCTACCTTATATCATCTTTGAATCTTCACAGCTTCTCTATCTGCTCCTCCTTCTTCTTACACTCTCTAACCCCCCTATGCATGCCGATATTACATGTTTTATACAGATAACTATATGACTGTTTGCATTCTACAAAGAATATGAAGTGAACAGGCATGACTCTTTGCCTTCCACCATCTCATTTTCTCACTCATCATTTCAGGAGGTTACAACACTATCTACTCATTTCAGAATTAAATTGGAGTTTTTCTTTGCTTACGGAGACTTGCCTTTGCATCAAATATAATAAAAATAATTAATTCAATTACATTTACAGTTACAACAAATATATTTCACTCAGCCCTTTCATCTATTTGCTCGTTATGGATTTGTATTTTCTGCTGTTGTCAGGGTCGTTTCGGTTCCTGCTATTATATTCAACACAGTTTTGCATAACTGTCATTTTGGCCTAACTTGACCCAGTTGTTGTGTTTCCAACAGTGCCACTATATTCTTCTTTTCCTGACTCTACCTCTTTTTCTTGTACCCACAGCATTCAACCTTCACCGCTCTTCTAAACATTCAGTTTTGCCTTTTTCTCTGTGTCGGGTCCTTACCTGAGCCTTTCTACCCGCGTTCATACTTTCCTTTTTGTTTTATGTTATAATCCTCCTTTTGCTATTTGAAATGATTTACAAAGGAAGACCACATATTTCAGACTTGAAAAGGCCTTTAAGTTTTGGCTTTGATCTTCATCGCGTTTGCTCTCTTTATCGCACTTCGGTGATTCAGATATCCCATGTGCCTTCATCCATCTGATCTCTTGATATGCGATATGCGAAGGGTCCCACCAGGCTGTATCTTGGTGTTTTAGCTATTTCTCTTTTTCTTCATTTCTTTGTTGCTCTTTCATCCTCCCAATGCGATTTCTCAAAGGGAAACCTTATGCCTTCGGATTTGAAATCCTTTAGACTTTTGCTTTGATGTTGCATCGCATCTGGTATTCTTATCTCATTTTTCATTTTAGCGATAATCCTTGCTCTTACGATCTTCACCTCTTTGATCTTGCGATTTGCGATATGCGGTCTAGGTCCATGTCATCGTGGCACGTCATCTTGCCATGTCATTGCCATGTCACTGCCACGTCATATTGATTTATTTGCGATTTGTGGGGTCAGGTCCATGTCAGCTGCCACGTCACTTGCCATGTCATCGCCACGTCATCATATCGCACTTCTCATTTTCTGTGACCACTGTGTTTGTGCGATTTTTCTCCTACCCCGATTGCGATATGCAATGGTAATATCACATCGAAATATCGGCTATTGCAATATCAATATTTCGAACATTATTTTCTATATGGCTCCTTTTCCTTCCGATGCGATTTACAAAGGGAAATCACATACAACCAGACTTGAAATCTCTTAAATAATAATTCTGAGTTGCATCACATCGAGCCCTTTCATTGCACTTCGGTGTTTATGAGAGCTATCTCTTCTGAGCTTTGCGATTTGCGATATGCGATGAACTTCGCATTGCATCGCCACTTCACGGTATGTGATGGACTTCGCATCACTGATGTGCGATATAGCATTGTGCTGCCACGTGTCCCTTCACATCACCACATCGCCTCGCAACTTTGCATCCATCCAGCAGCTATCTTATTCACTTGCGATGTCCGATATGCGATCGGGTCCCACTTGATTCCGATATAATCTCCACCGTCTATCTCCTTTAATCTCATCCATTTTTTTACGCTATCCCGCTCTATGACACTGGTCCCACAGTTTTTATCATTCCGCTCTTTATATATTTTTTGCTTTAAAACAAAGCATGTCAACAAAATGTATTGGCCCCACAATATGCATTGCACTAAACCTCAAAAGGTGCTCGAATTATCAAATCAGATTCACGGTACTACGGAGGCACTCCTTGGTACGGAAAGATCATTGGGATTATGCTACCATAGTGAATGACAGCTGTCGACTGTGATCAATGCTCGATGGGTGGGTCAACCGCGAAGGCACCCCCTTGGGTTAACCATCGGGTTGTTTGTGCCTCCGCGGTACCGTTGATACCAAATCAACATTAACCATGCTCATTCCTCCTCTTAACTCACAATTTCATTATGCCAAAGAATGTTGAGTCTCATCCATTGATCCTAGAATGATCCAATGGTCATTGCATTATCACATGCCAACTAGCCCCAATGGATAAATTTTTAGAACCTACGCGAAATAGGTAGTTTCAGTATGCCATGCATCACCCTCCTAACTGTATCGCGTCCATCTCACTTAAAACCACTTATCCTCCAAAAGCGGTGTGAAAACCATTTGGTGGTTTTCGAAACCACTTTCACTGTTCCATCTTCACCGTTGACTCATGGTTTCCGATTTTGTTCATTGGGTCCTCCACACTGCTCCTCTCCTGAGCTTGTTCCTCTATTTGATATTCACTCAGACTTGGGATTCTTTCCCTTGCTACATGCCTTAAACGTGTCGAACTCTCCTGAGTTTGTTTTGCTGCCTTTGCTACTTTTCTTCCTTAATTGTGTCTCTGATGCTTCTACTTCTTTCTGCTACCTTTTTTTCCTTTGGTGCCTTCTTAGCTACATTCGCTGCCTCTGCTATATTTGCTGCCTCTCTACGTTCGCTGTTTCTTTTCCTTTGTTGCTTAGTTGTTACCTTTGCAACCTCAGTTGCCTCTGCTCCTTTTCTGCCTTGCTTCTTAGCTGCATTCGCTTCTTTGCTGCCTCTGCTGATAGTCTAATGTTGCTCCTTTCCTTTTTGCTGCTCCTCTGCCTCTCTTTTATGCTTTCTTACTGCATAATTCCCTGATCTGCTCCTGTGCCTTATTGCTGGTTCTTCTCTGCTCCTTTGCCTTAGTGATAGTTTAGGTGTTGCTCCTTTGTGCTCCTTTGCCATCAATGACAATATTTCCAACAGTCTCCCCCTTTGGCATTGATGGAAATACTCCAATACTTCATCTAGGACTTCCTTCCCCTTCTCATTCTGAGAAGTGTCTTATCTTCCTTTGCTTGCTTTTCAGAAGAGCCTTTCTTCTTCTGCTTACTTTTCCTCCCCCTTTGACATTAATGGAAAAGGGTTGCACCTTTCCCAATGTACTTTTTATATTTTCATTTCCTCTCTCTGAGTTGTGTTTAAGCCTTCTTCTGACTTTGTACCATGCTGCTCCAAACTGGTGTACAAGAGTTGTTGGGAGAACACTTTGAGAATCATTGAACTTGTATGTATATACATAGTAAGTTGATATCATCCCAAAGCTCAGAATTCTTGCACTTGTATAAAGCTGAAAGTGATGATAAGGACACTTCATAGAACACATTGTACCAGACTTATATAATCAGAGATGCATCATTGGAATAATACTAAAGTACTGAGAATGGTCCATATGTCATACAAAGTCTGCTCCAAATATACTTCAGTTCATATTATGATATTCATCTGAGACACATATCTATAGTACACATCTATTCAAATATGATGATGCCAATATATCTTTTATAGTTGTGGTTCACCTTTACTTCCTGTTGGTGGTGATATGAGTTTTTCTGCTGATAGGGATATTACACTTAATAGCTGAAAGGTCCTTGAAACTGATGTGATCAATGAATCAAACCAGAGCTTACAACTTATTGTGAGATTAGACAATATCTTTCAATCTGTTAGGTTCCCGTGATTTGGCCGATTGGTGAGCCAAATGACGATGTAACATCAAACCAAGCTTTGGAGCCCAAGGACCTAGCCTTCCTGGACTCAGAGAGGGATCTCTCTATATGTGTAAAAGATATCGGTGTGTTTTCTAATGGTGTTCTGATATTAGGCTAGTTATGAACTGA